>CM022670.1:36604688-36857188 GCA_012295275.1 Chrysomallon squamiferum | reverse complement strand
TATAACTAATTTAACGTTGAAAGTTATATAACCACTTACAATAAAGCCGCCATTTCTATTTGTACTCTAATCCTCGATAAGGTCCTGTCGCCCTAAAATTTATTACTATTATTTTTAAGCGTATTTATCAATTTATTTAAACTCTGGCGTTTTTTACAATTTTAATTTCTTAAATAGGCTTCTCATTTAAACGTCATTTATCATGATGCATAATTATGAATAAAAGTTCTCTGTCAATTGCTGAAGAAGTACTTTAGTGAGACGATTCTGTACAAATGTCGATTTTTCTCAAAATAGGAAACACTTTTAGGCGGATTCCTGAAATTATATCACTCCTTAATTAGTTTGCAGAGGAGCACAACAAGGAAGGCCAGCTATTATACAGATTACAGGAAATGTGTTTTCTCCAGCACTGTCTTTCATTTTCCGCGACTCGGACCCTGATTTGACTTCTTTAATTATTGGAATGATAAATTGGACGCATGACTCACGGGAACGCGAAGGAATTCAATACAGCGAGCCGAGGAACGGCGTTCGGGAAAGACAATCATAGGGGTATTCCCTCGGTGCTGGCTTCCATAAGTCGATTTCTCGATATTGATTGAGTTTTCGTGAATTAATGCTATCTTCCACAAAGTCTTGTCGACAAAATATCGAGATCACACACGCTGAGATGCAAACACAGTGAATGTGTAATCTTTGTATTTTATCTCAAATCAGATAGTCATTTCCAGTTAATTGCGGTATTCTCCATTCTGTCATCAGATCCTCCACAGCAGCCATTACCTGAGTTAGTGAAACGACTCTTATACGTCTTAATTTCAAATTCTGTTGTCAAATATAACAATATAAATTTATATTCTAATTGCTCAACCATATCCTTTCATCCGATCGTCCGACAAACATGCCTGTATATTTATCCGACCAACCATCCCAAAAATCTATTTTATTTTGCTATGAAATTCTCAAGTAGTAGCTGGTGTATTTTTCTAATTAAAATTTAAAACATACTAATTAAGTTTAGTCCTCAGAGCAATATAAAATATTTTAAAGATTTGTTTGTCTACTTCTTTTTAAATTATTAATTTCATATGGAAATTTTTAAATTTAATTTAAAATATAAAATATTCTTAACAGATCTTATTAGTGTTTCATAATTACGGGTGATTACCTTCGCATAAATATAAAGAAAAACAATTCAGCAATTTTATATATTTGCCTAAAAAATAAAAAAATAACAAAATAAAAATGATATGACAGCTTCTTATAAATTAATCATTGCTTTGCTCCACTTTTATTCAGTCTAAATCACATATGATAACTAGATTCCAAAATGATAAAATAAAATAATTATATCCCATGTTTTAGCATAATTATTATTAGAGATATATAAATCGCGAGGCAATTCATGTTAGTGCTCAAAATGTTAGGAAGGAAAATATAGCAAAGAATAGAGACAAAATGGCTGCCTCCATGAGATCGTGTGTTTGTAGACAGTTCAAAGCATTTACAAACTTAAATTACAACAGTAAAAGATTTGCCACTTATATACCGATTTACAGGGCTCATTTTAACCACAGAAGTGTGTCAGAAGCATTTGGTATGTAGCCCATTCACTGTAAATATTACTAATATAATAATAGCAGTAAATGTTGCACTTGTGATGATCTATTTTACATAAATATCATGTTTTATGAGAAACAAAAATGAAAAAATGGGACCTTAAATTTTTATAAAAGTGACCATGACTCAGTTTTAGGGAGAGGATGGTTAATTAATATGTATGAACAAAGGAAGGTTTGTTGTTATTTGTTCTTTCTTTATTAGACTGGTTATGAAGCAGACATTAAATTGATTAATTAACAGGTAATAAAACTTAATTAAAATTTAGAAAAAAAAAAGAAAATAGAACAACAACAATAAAATCACTTTATTTTGAAATAATTTTATGCTGATAACACCAGTAAACCCATTAGATCAGTTATTTTCTCTGCTTCAGAATGTTAACACCCCAGACTACAATTTCACTGGAGACAAATTTAAATTGTAAAAGTATTTTGAAGGATTTTATCATATATTGCACACAGTGTTTTATTTCCACCAAAATTAGATTAGTTGTGCCTCTTGTGGGAGATGAATGCATTCATACATAAATACACATATTTAAACAGACAGACAGACATACAAGCATATATAATAAGTATAAAAATATATTTACATTGTGAAATTTCTCAAAATTGACCAGCATTTGGTTCAAGTAAAAATTTCACTTTGGAGGAGTGTTTGATTCTCTGAGTACTTGACACATCATGGAACTTTGGGAAACCATTGTTTGGTGGAATTCTAGTTTAATGCTAGAAGTCCACTTATAAATGAAACATTTCCTATCTGTAAAAAAATGTACTTTCATGTTCAGATGTTGTATAAATTTTCAATTAAAGCATTAAAAATATACAGCTAGATTATAGATAACATACTTTTCATAAAGACAAAATAATTTCTGAAAAACATTAACTATTCAATATACTGAGTGAAATACAATTTTAATGTGTGTAACAAAAAGTTTGATTTTCATAACAGGTGTAAAATTCCCATTCTGGACACAAACGTCATGGCGACCAATTTCTGTGAGTTCCACGTTGCTGAGTTCTGAGCAAGCCACTGTGGAGAAAGAAGAGGACAAGGAGGAAGACTACCATTCTATCATTAAAGATACAGAAAGAGGAAAAGGTAGGATAACAACATCCACACATAGAGAGATATTGCTTTGTTTTTTTGTGATTCTTTGACTCCAGATCCTGGTAAAGTTAAGAAGGACATATGAATTATGTATCAGACATAAAGTTCTTTCGTTGAATACCAGTGCAGTCAAGAAGTATGTAGAGCAAATGTCTCAGATTTCCAGTGGAGACAATAGTACAGTCTCTATCTCACATTTCTGGTATAGCCAAGATGTATATACAGTCCATATCTAAGTTTTCCAGTTCAGGTACATATAAGAAGTGTGTATCTCAGTTTTAATTCGATCAATATTTGCCAACTTTTGTATTAACTTAAAAATAACTTGAGACCAAAGGGATAATAAATAACATTTACATAACCAAATCAAAAATGAAATAATTTCATGAAAACTATGGTGTCAAGAAAACATCTGGTCTCTCAAACCAGTGGTTCTCAAACTTTTTTTGCCAACGGCACACCTTGGAACACATGAAAAAATAGCGGCACACCTGGCTAAATAAATATACGAAAAATATTTGAATTTTGTAAAGTAAAAACATGGCAAGTCGTAGACGGCATACAATCGTAGACACAGACTAGTCATAGACACACAGAATGACTCAAACTAAATAAAGAAAAACATAGCTATACTTCACTGCAGTGTTTCGAATTTCATCAGTCAAATAGCTGGCTTCTTTAGTGAGAAATTTGTGCCTTACTTTTATTCATAATTTCCTCAATGTTTGGTCGAATATGAAACAGACACACCCTCATTTCTTCTTTCGTTGTATGTAATCTCTCGTGGTTCATGTTTTTGATGTTGTTTAATGTTGAGAAGCCTAATTCACATATATAAGAAGTTGAAAATTGGAACTGAAATCCAAAATGAATCAATGGGCAGAGTCGAATGTTTTAATTTTAACAATTTTCTTTTTGAGGGCAGATAGCTTGTCTGTTGAAGTGAGAATATTTTCGTTTTTACCTTGCATACTACTGTTTGTTTTATTTTTGGACCACATGGTTTTTGCATTTTCTTAGTGTGCCGTTCAAAATTTTGTGGCACACTTAGGAATATCTTGTGGCACAAAAAAAAAAGTGTACTATCATTCATAACAAGTTTTTTGTTGCATATTTTCTTACTGTTTTAAATGAATTTTCTATTTTGAGATTTTCTAATATTTATTTTATTATTATTATTTTTTATTTTGATAGGACACATTAAAATTTTTGTTCTAGCAACCTTTTCACTGCAAATGTATTGCCTCAAAACAATGAAAATTGTGGCAGAAGGTTTAACCATAGATTGAAAAAAATATACATTAGAGATTCTAGTCTAGCTTTCGGTACTATGAAGCTATCACTGTAACTACAAGAAAATTCCAAATAATGACCATATAGGAGTCTCAAATAGTACTCAAAAGATTCATTCTTTTAATGAAAATTTTCTTTTAGATGTATGCATTTAGAATTCGTTTTACAGAAAGAACTGATTTTAAACTGGTAGTGCTAAATCTAATTTGCTGCTTACGCTTTAATGACCCCTTCATTGTCCATTCCTTGATGTGGTAAGTGGTCTTATATGTCTCAGTGACCCAAAGAGCTTTGCTAGCAGGAGTTAGGGACAGCCATGCTGGATTGGTCAGTGGGTAGAGGCTAGACAGATAGGGACAAAAGGTGAGGAGCTAATCCTAACAGAAAGCTCAAGTGCTGAAGTCAGAAGCATTGGGCTGCACAGCACACTCTGATAAACCACAGTGCTATGCATCAACAGCTATTAAGGGCACAAGAAATGATTTACAGAGAACAATATTGTTCATAGTCACTGCTGGCCTAAATCTAACACTTTCAGAACTAAGTGGAAAGTTCAGTGTTAAAGAAAATGTTAGGTTTATTGAGATTTTGTATTCAGGTACTTTACTATAGGAATGCTGTTTAGCAAAGATCTGTTTTGAAAAATTTCACTGCCTCTATATTATCTGACATAGATAATTTTAAATCTTTTTAAACATTTTTTTTTAATTCTGAGAGAAAAAAAAAAAAAAAAAAAAAAAAAAAATGTAGTTGAGAACAAAGGTGTATAAAGTAATCTACTACGATTACCAGATTTAAAAAAAATGAATTAAAAAACTGTTTAGAATTTTTTTTTTCTTCAGTATTTCCATTAAATCCATTCAGTTCAATTCCAAAATGTGTTAACTCAACATTTCATCACAATACAAATAAATCAGCCAGTTAGTGTCCTGTCTTGTTTTACTGAAAACAATAAGAATATTTAACAATCAGGAAATTAACTGTAACACTTTTAACTCTTGTTTTTATGATTTGTTTCTTTATTGTTTCATTTATTTGAGCAAATGACTTTTTTCTGTGTTCATTTGAAACCATCTAATTTACGTTTCTTTTATATGAAAGTACATGTACCTAATTTGCATGTATAGTTATTTCTTGGAAGATATAAGGTAAATTCACTTTAGGTCAAAAAGGGTAAAGTTAATCTTGCATTAGTATCAGTATTGTTGTTTATTGTTGTACCTGCATTTTTGATGTGCAAAAACATGGTTCAGTTCAAGCTAGGTTCAAGAAATACAGTTTAATAAATTATATGTGTCTGTGTCAAAACTAATATATCATAAAAAAAATATATATATATATATATATATATATATGAAAAAAAATAAAAATAAAAAAGATAATTTGAAGGTAAATAAAATGAAGTTATTAAATCTTTAGCAAAATTCAGTGATTTAAAATATTTCTATAAATATACAGGCAGTCTTAAAGAATTGTTGCAGATTTCTTGTGTAGTTTTCATCATTAATTTTTCATATTTATTATCTAAAAAAAAAGAAACAGTTATATTATTTTCATAAATTATTATTTACAAAGAAACAAGTATATTTTTTAAAATTTTTTGATTACTAACAAAGAAACTAATAATTTTCAGTTTATTATAAGCATTGAAAGTTACATAATTTCTTAAATCTAGAAAAAATATAACCAGTTTTCAAAACTTATTGTTAGATAAAAGCTGTTAATAGATAAAAATAGTCGATTGAAAGGATGCAAAATGTGTCAGTTGTTAACAATGAAACAAAGGGAGGGGAAAATAATAATAATAATAATAATAATTAAATAAATTGAAACCTCAAGTTTTGACATTCCAGTTACAGAAACATAAACTAATGTAATTTAATGAAAAAGTGATACTAAGATCAATCATTATTATTAGCGATTGTCTGAACTGTAATGAAGAAATTTAATCATTTTAAAATTTAAATCAATGGAAATTTAATTGAAAGTGTTTTTGGTTATTTTTATTTACTCTAATTCTTTTTAATAATGTGTTCAAGATCAATCTTTGAAGCATGAACTAGTAACATTTATAATAACTGAAGTTATCCAAAGCTAGAAATAAAATGTATAATTTTGATGTCTATCTACATTTTCACTAATAATGGTAATGATGATATTATTATATTATTATTATTATTATTATTATTATTATTATTACTGTAAATGTAGATAAATAATCAAATTAAATACATCCCCAGGTTAATATCTGCATAAATATAAACACAAGAAAACATGTAATAAATTTATTTCTAAGAAAATATTAATATATTAGAAAACTGTCCTCATTTTGGCTTGTTATACAAACTAATATCAGTGATAATTTTATTACCATATGAAACCATTTTCATTGACTTTTGTTTTAGTATTTGTTTGAAACCACCTAATGTATCATTTGAGAAAAATATTAAAGTATCATAAACCTAACAGTCTGTAACATACATTGTAAATTCTCACAAAGATTTGATTAGTTAACTAATAGCTCTTATTTATCTCAACAGATTTTTTAATTTTAAAAGTGTTATAACTGTACTTTGCAAGGAAATTATGTAAATTGGACCAGAAATTTTAACTGTTTTTTTTTTTATTTTACTGGTAATTTATTTCATTTAAATTTTTTTTTTTCATCTTTTTTCCTTTCTTTTTCTTTTTTTTTTTTCTTTCATTAAATTTAATCCAAAATGCAAAAAAAAATTACAAAACATATTATACAGAAATAAACTGCAGCAAAAATTTCAGCTATTTTAAACAGCGAACAAACTCTAAACAAAGGGAATGAATTACAACGTTCTTTCTTTGAGAATCTTTGGAACTTATTAATGTAATTATCATCATCATCATATTTTTGTAATAATCTTCATTATCTATATTTTAGAGTCATGCATGAGTGTCATTTATAATGCTGAGTTAATAGTACTGTCATCTCAGACTTTAATACACTTTCCGTAACTTTCATTAAAACACATAACAAAAGAAAAAAAAAAAAAAAAAATCCCTAATAATTGACAGAGAGAGAGAGAAAAAAAATAGATAAATGAGGCAATGATGTAATCAACTTTTTGTTACAAAAGATTTTTGTTCCAGCATTAAAAAAAAAAAAAAAATAGAATTAAAAAAAAAAAAAAAAAAAAAATTGATAATTAAATGTGAAAAAATTGATAATCGTTTTTATTTTAAATAGCAAGATTAATGCTCTTCATTTTCAGAAGCCAACATCGCTTTGAGCATTTTTCAGTTTTTAATTCAATACTCCCTTGATGAACAGTATTTAATGTGCAGTTGGGCTGTCAGTGACGCAAGCTCTGGCATGATTGGAAACAATTACGGTGGCCCTTTAGGTGAGACATTCAAGAAGTTAAACAATTCTGGTGGGGATAATAAATTTTTGCCCTGTTTATAGAGGCAGTAAATACGATACTTACTTTCAGTTTTAGAAAGAGGAAAACTGACATGAAAGTCTTTATAATTGCTGTGTTAATTATGACGAGTGCGAGGGACTGCGAGACACCGACTTGATCAGCCACTTACGCACTGCATTGATTCGCTCGCCGTCACTTTTGCAGCAGCAGTCAAATTGCTGATTGGACCACTGTCATTCAAAACAAACCAATAGCACACATTCGTATGGGCAGTAACAACACCACAACAGAAATTGAATTATTGCTTCGAATGCCCAAGAGAATTTGTTTTGATTGCCTCCAGGTTATATTTTTTCTTTTTTTCTTTCTGTATTCGTTTTCAAAGAGATGTGCTTTTGAATGACTTGTCCATCTTCTTGACAATTAAAATTGTTCTGCTGTAACCGTGAGAATTCGACGGTTATTTTGGGTTATCATATTTTCATTTTGGATATTTTTGAAAAACGTATAAAATTAAGTTACTATTATATAAAACAGCAATTTATGAGAATTAAAACCCCAAAATCAAAGACATTTTTGATTCATTCGTTTAATATATTTCAGAGATCTGAAGACATTTTTTTTTTTACTAACTTTACATCTTGCTGTTAAATCTGTTTTATATGAATTATTAAGACTTTTCTCTTTTTTTATTTAGGTTTTTTTATTTAAGTTTTTTTATTTAGGTTTTTTATTTATTATTTTTATATATTTTTTTTCTTCAGGAAAATAATGTATTTTAATTTTTTTTTAAATATATCCAGTATCAACCTTTGTTAATAACTTCACAAAAGAAATTGTTGTTGATCTATGGTCTGTTTTTACCATGGCAGCAAAGCATCTTTTATCGCAACTTAAAGACAGAAAACCAGGAAAATAATTTTAGAAAATTGAAATTGGAATGAATATACAGAAACATTTAACATATTGTGCATGTATTTGATCATTATAAATTAATATTTATATAATAGCCTTGGTTTTACTTCACAATAATGATGAAACTGTACACACACACACACACAAAGAATTTTTAATGACAGTGTTATATTAGTGTTTTCAAGACATTTTAATAAAAAAAAAAAAGTGATGTCACAAGCTATAATAATTTGACATGACAGTTATGAAGCTCTTTGAAATGTCCTTGTTAGCCAATAATTTCCATCTTAACAAGTATAATCTTATTACACAAACAATTGAATAAATTTCATTTCTTTAGCAGTAAATAATTGATTTTTAAAATTTATTATTATTATTATTTCTGAAACAAACAGAGGCTGACAAAAAAAAAAAAAAAAAAAAAATGCCATAAAATTAAGATTTTTTTTTTTTATGTTTACATTTCTTTGGGGACAATTCTTAATTTGGTCAGAAAAATATTAGTACATAAAATTTGCATAATGGACTTTAAAAGAGAAGTGGTTATTGAGGAATTTTTTTTATTAAAAGTTTTCATGCATAATTTTATTTAATGGGAATACAAAACGATATAAATTATTTATGCAGATGTGATATTATGTTAGTCATGCCAGATGTTGCTATAATTCATTATGAAATGTGGGAGATATTTATATTTCTTGTTACATTTAACTGTCTAAGCACAGAGTTTTTTGTTTGTTTTTTAATACAGAATATTTTTCATGGTATTACACTTGAAGTAGCTTAATTGATCCTAAATATCAAAAGTTCATCACACACAAATAAATAAAACAAACCTATCAAAGATACACATTATTGTTATTAATATTAAAACTTTCAGAAAATGCATCAAAATTTCAACTTTATAAAATAAAAACAAAAAACAAAATGCCCACTGTATTTAGAAATAAGTTGCAGTTAAAGCTACTTTGCAGAATTAATAAGTTCAAATAGTTCATTTTAAAATCTTTAGAACTTTTTACTGTCGTTACTGTTATTGTTATTTACTTGCTTACTGAGGAGACAGTTGTCAGTTAATCTTTAGAACTTTTTACTGTCGTTACTGTTATTGTTATTTACTTACTTACTGACTTACTGAGGAGACAGTTGTCAGTTAATCAGTATAGTATTTAATGAAAATGTTAACATCCTCCAAACCAAAGCCATGTAAATTATTTATTTATATTTTATTAATTTATTAATTTATTAATTATTATTATTATTATTATTATTATTATTATTATTATTATTATTATTATTTCTGCTTTGTACTTCATATTTACATGTGTATCAGTAACAAAAATCGGATACAATGATTTGTATGCTAGTAGTGTAGTCTTTTGTTCATATTGCTCCAGGATATGGTTTCATTAGTTATGTGTTCAGCTGAAATCTAAAGGGATATTAAACAGCACATAAGTAAATTGTATATTCTGGTGTAAGTTGATTATGTGTTAGAAAATCTATTCAGTGGATTTTTGTCAGCACTTGCAGGGAGACTGTTTAAATTGAAAGGGGAAAAAAACAAAAAAAGCTGATTAAAATATTCGGTGGATAAGCACGATTTGGAAAAGAAAAAAAAGAAAAAAAATGTTTCCTTCTTTTTTTTTTCACACAACATGGATTAAATGTTCAAAATCAATTTAAGTTTAGTAAGATTTTCACTACAATAACAAATTTTGTTTTATTGTGTTTGTGTTATCTGCCAGTCATTTGATATCAAACTGAGACTAGTTGTGGATTTATTTGAAATTTGATCAGAGTTTTAAAATGTTGATTGTTACGTTGTATCAAAAAACAAACTATAACATTACATTTTCACAGATCACCTTTTTTTCTTTCCATTTTTTTTTTTTTTTTTTTTTTTCTTTAATTTTGTTATTTATTTATTATGTCTTTTCTTTTTCTTTATAACTCTGATTTAATATCAGTGGATTTTTTTCTCTCCAGTATCATTATTTTTAAGAAATTGGCTCCTTACGGAAAAAAACCAAATTATTTATATATAAAGTTTATTACAGTCGTCATGCTCAATAATCTTACTATAAGCTTTTTTCTTCTTTTTTTCTTCTGCTCTTTCCACTCTAATGAATCAGAAGAGAACTGCAGGCCATTTTAGCAGCCATTTTTTTTTTTTTTTTTTTTTTTTTTTATTAATTGTATTTTTAAGAATATTGATTCTTTTTGACATTTTTTGTTTGTTTTGATTTTTTTATCTTTTTATGTGCTGTTGCTGTTTCTTTCTTCTTCTTCTTTTTTTTATACTTTATTTTTTTTTAAGCCAAAAGTTTTGTTTTTAATTTCCTGCTTGGTTTATGTTTCTTAGTTCTGCTGGACTCTAACTTGTCACAGTGAAGCAAGTAGTAATCTGGTGCAGGCAATTTCCTCCACGCTGATTCATGTTTCTTTTTTTTTCTTTTTTTTTTGTGGAATGGATATTCATACAGAATAAATGCACTGAAGAAACAGAATACATTATTTTAATCTATAGTAATGTGTATGTCAGTGCAAGTATAAAAATTAGATTTGATTATAGTTCAAAGAATATACTGTATTTTATTTATTTAAAAAAAAATTATATTGAAGCTCTCTCTCTCTCTCTCTCTCTCTCTCTCTCTCTCTCTCTCTCTCTCTCTCTCTCTCTCTCTCTCTCTCTCTCTCTCTGCCCTTCTCTGCCCCTATATAAGTGTTTTTAATTTAAAAATTTTTTTTAAATGCTTTTGAAAGACATGTATTTTACTTTTCCAGGTATGGTTGTTATATGTTCACTTTTTTTTTTTTTTTTATTATTTTAAAAATTACTTTAGACAACACCACTCTCTATCCAAGGCTACTTGGTAATCCCCAGTAAATTGTTACTGTCACATGAAACCAGTGTCAAAACACAGCCATGATACAATCAGACAGTTAAAGTGAAGTGTGCAGCTATTTCCAGGCAATTTGTCAAACGTAAAACATATTAGTTCCTTGCAATTTAAGCCTGGTCATTCTTGTTGCATCTATAATCTAAAGCCTCTCATCATACTTGACAATGCTTCTCATTGTTTAGCCAGATGACAGGGAGCAAGTTAAATTCCTAGATTAGGAGAAGATAACTGTTGTAAGTGGTCTCTTGTTGCTTGCTGTGTAGGCTCTCACTAAAGGCTCTAAAAATAATGGAAGGGTTCTCATGTTAAGGTGGCAGAATTTACATCATACAAAACCACCAAGGCAGAAAAATTGTACTAATATAGGAAATATTAAAATTCAGTTGGTTGAAATGAACACACTCTGTCTGTTTAAACTGTAATAAATATTTATTGTTGTTGTTTTATTTTATTTTGTGGTGCAGTAAAAAAAGTGTCTTTAATTAATTTCTTGACAAAATTAATATGTGGCTTCAAGATATATATACAGTAAATATTTGTTTTTCCTTTTGTATTTCATTGTTGTTTTGGTAGGGAGTTTGTACCTTTATTAAGTGCAATCCCTCTACAGCTGAACAGTTACGGACTCTGCCATCAAGATTTTACCATTCACAAAGTCAGCTGGCAGAGTCTCACAACTTGGCAAACTTAAAACTTTAAATCACTGAACCGTCATTAGAAAGCTGCTTATTCACGATTATACCTGTGATCTTGTAAAGAATGGTGTAGCATTTTTTTTTTTTTTTATTTCTTTTCATGTTGAAATCCTTTATAAAAGCCACCTCCCCGCGAGTTATCTTCCATCCGATCAGGCAGATCTTGTGGTTTGCTTACGAGCAGTGTCGTATTCGTTTGCACATTAAACAGGCCAGAAAAACACCATTGTTAAGAAGTTAAATGCTGTTGTAATCCACTTGAAATGAATACACTAGCCTAACGATCGGCCGGCCGATAGCAAAGGTAATTGTCTCTGAGAAAAAACACACACAATTCGTCTGGTAGCAAGACTTTTAATTATATCTTTAGTTGAAGATTGTTATCGTTTATGTAAGAGACACTTGGTATTGATTTTAGATGGTTATCTGACAGTATCGGTGTGTATTGGTCACAGTTACGTTTATACGCTTGTTGCTTGTTACGTGGCAGTTTTAATTTTTTTTTTTTTTAAAAGATAATTATCCATTTTTTTTTTTTTTTTTTTTATTTCGGTCTTTTAAAGTTTTTTTTTTATCATTCAGGAAAAACACCTGAGTGTCTGTTATGTTTCAGTAGAAAAAAATATTTATTACAGTTGTGAATGGTTTCATTAATATGAACAAATCTAATTGAAGTGTTTGTTGGTTATTGTAGTAGGACATTTATGTAAATAAATGAATTATTATATTTCAAAATTATCGGTTTAACACATTGTCTAGAATCCATTCAGAGCAAATCCAAAAACTTTATTAAATACTGTAAATATTAATTTTGACTAATGTTTTTTCTAATTGTATGGAATTCAAAAGTATTTGACCATTTAGTTAACTGATGAAGTTTTGTGAAAAAGTAATGGTGTAGTTAGCTAACAAATAAATGATGGAACTGTTTTACTCTGGACACAATTAGGTTCATTTTTTAAAAATAAACCTCTTTGCTTATATAATAAATTCAAATCACAGATATAAATTTATTACAAATTTATACTATTTGTTTTCTGTTGTTCATTTGTAATTTTAAATTTTGATTTTATTTTTAATTTATAACCTGTTTCATGAGACAACTGTTCAAACAAGCCTGTTTTGGGCACAAACCTTCTGACTGCACTGCCATATTTTCTTTATGCTTGTGCATCATTTAACACTGATTTATTCTGCTAATTGAAGAAGATTACCCTGAAATAAAAACTCGAGTTAAAACATCAACAAACATTTGCTCTTATGAATACTTTATAACATTAAAATGATTTGTCGAGGTCTCTTTTCTTTCATTTATTTGTGTGTTTTTTTCAAAGATGATTAATTTTATACATTTATACAGAGACATTTATACTCCCAGTGATATTCGGAAGCTTTGTTCGTCCGGATTTGTTGTTGGCTGGTTTTATATGCCTGGTCTGTCACTGTGTAACACAAGCCATCCTGCTAATAAAAGAGTTAATTCCTACGATCACTCAGAAAACATTATACAACGAGGCTGGCGAGAGGCCTGCTAATTTAGCAGATAAATAGAGCATCTCTCCGAGATTGACAGAAATCAATCTATACGAATCCGAGACAGGATTAACTTTCTCTCTTCCTCCAACACTCGTCCCAATTATACAAATTATTCGAGGCTCCGAAAGCGTTCGGACAATTACAAACACTGAACGGTCCTGCGTTTCGTCTGTCCACAAAATGTCGCAGACTTCTCATTTTTCTGTTGTCTGCGAGCAAAGGAAAACACTATTTGAATTTTTATATAAAGAGCTAATTATCACAGCAATGCAATTTGTCTGTGTAGTCAAAATGATGGTGACAGAATTGTGTGAAACATTGCTTGTAATTTGCCGTAGTAATTGAATGAGAGGCATCTAATCTTTTTTAGCTAGCAGCTATTGAGGTAATTATGTTTGTATAGAAAAATCACTTCTTCTTTTTTATGAGCAATATTTGATTTTCCTTAATGGAAACTGCTGCAAGAAATTTGATTAGAAATGATTTTCGTTCAAGATTATGGCAATCTTTTTTTTATCTGATACAAACAAATGCTGCTTTTGTTACTAAACTTATTAAAAGGTTGGATAAAAGTGTTGGAGAATTTTATTTTCGTACAATTTACAAGCAGTGCTGATGAAATGTTATTCCATTTTATTAAAAAAAAAAAAAAATACTGAGTAAACATTAGATTCTGATCAGCATTTTGAAAATTGCAATAAAAATGATGATAACGATGATGTTTATAAAAACAAATCCATCATTTTCATCTTTAATCTATGTACTTAAACATGAAAAAATGTTTTATAATCACTTTCTGAAAACATTGTACTAAATATTAAATCATTAAAAGTTTTTTTTATTTTTATTTCAGATTAATTGTTATACACCAAATTAATTAAATAAATTTAATTAGTTATAATAAAATCAATTAGATCCTGAAAATAATTCAGATTAAAATAAACAGTTCTTGCTGTTAATCAGCATTATTGACCTTGGATCTCATTTAAACAGTAGTTGTTTAAAATGATTAATTTATTTTCACATATTTACATTAATAACTTTATAACTAAAAAAAAAAAAAAAAAAAAAAAAAAATTAAAAAAAATTAAATGTTCAGGATTATGTGGTCTTTTTTCTTTCCTTAATTTTTTTGAAATTTTTTTTTTCAAAAAAAAAAAAAATAATAATAATAATAAAAAAATAACAATTTCTGTTATATAATTTTAAAAATTCCTCCTCTAAATATTTAATAATAAAGAATTAAATAAAGCAGTAATGATGAAATATTGGCCACTTAAGTACTTCCATATTCTGATAGCATCTGCAAAAAAATCCATTTAGAATGTTGTAAATTATCTTCTGGGGAAACTTCAATTTCTTTTGTGACTGTTTGGATATGATTAGCTACAACCATCAACCCTTTTATGTACATATTCCCATCTTTAAAACTTGTAACTTTGGTAAGACAATAACAGCCTGACCTACACTTAGCTGAAACAGTCTTCTGATAGACCTATGTAAATTGCTTTTATACATGCAGTGCTTTGATAAAAAATATTTATTATCAAATATCTGATAATAATAATAATAAAAATAGAAATAAATACTGTTAAAAGTTTTTATTTATGTATTTACTGTTTGTGATGAGAATTATAAATAAATAAATCAGTTAAAAATATTAATAAATTAAATAAATGTTGCTATTATAAATTGTCACTTTACATTAACTTAATAATAATTAACAGAAAAATGGAATACATGGAGATATATTTATTTATTTATTTATTTTTTTTTTTTTGTTAATTATTATTTTGTTTCCCAATGAAGGTTTTAATATTTGATAATTTTATTTATATTTTATTTTATTTTATTTTTTATTTTATTATTTTTTTTTTTTAAATAATAATAAAAATAAACTATTGATTAACTCTTTAAAAAATAGGAAAAAAAAGTAAAACAAAAAATATTAAACTCAATTTAACATACAACACCCCCCACTATAAAAAACCAAAACAAGCCCTATGGTATTAAAATCAATTCTTACAAAGCGGAGATGAATTACTCTTTGGTGGTACGTCATTTGTTTACCAAGCACACTGTAGCCTATCTCATCAGAATTGCGTTTCATTTCAACGTGAGATGTCCATCGGATTCCGATCATTATGAAGCGTTTTCCCGCAGGATAGCGCAATCAGATGATTGGCATTGGTGCAGCGGAATTAGAAGGAAAGCGTACAGTATTACTCCGAATTGAGGCTGTTAATCAAATTGTTGAAGAAAACCCAATCATAATCCCTCATCATGGAGTTATTCTCCACAGACCCTCGCTGTGCTAGCCAGCGAGCTTGGGTAGAAATTTAATTTTCCTTCATGGCATTCATATTTTTCAGTGGACAGAAAGAATTAGATATATTTCTGAAATAAATCTCTCTCAGACAACATGTGATTGGGTTATGATGGTGGACATGTGAATAAGGTTGTGTTTAATCATAAGGGCTGGTAATTTTTATACTCTTGATGCATTCTGAAGAAACACAAACGTAATGCGTTTAGTCGTGACAGTTGTTACAGATACCCTGACAGTTATGTTCTTAATTGAAATTAATCAGCCAGATTGTGGTTAATTGTTTTCACTTTATTGTTACTGTGAATGACAATAATCTCAAATTGTCGTGATTAATGTGACAGCTTTGTCAAATAAAATCTTTATCATAAAATATGTTGTAACTAATTTATTGCAAAAAAAAAATGTTACAAAATATTTTTTTTTTATTATTATAATCAAGATAAGTTCTTTGTTATAAAAAAAGAAAATAATATGTTCTGTATGATGAAATTAATGTTACATTTTATATCACAGTTTTTTTTTATAACCAATTTTTTATATGTTATAGATAATGATAAATACACTGTAATAAAATGTCATTTGTTTTGTTGATAAAGCTGTGTGTGAGCTTTGGGGTTGGGTGTTTTTCTTTTATTATTTTTTTTTAAACTTACTACCTATTTAATAAATAATTTTTAAATGTTTTTTTAACATATTTATAACAATAATCTCAGTTAATTAACAATTATTAAAATTAACTGTTGTTTACATTTACTCAAATCAGTCATAAATAATGATTAATCAAATCAGATATTTCTCTTTTCAATGATATTTTTCTTCCTCTGAGTAAAAATGAACACAGATTCATTTGTGTTTGTTTAGGATTAACCTACAGAGAATGGGACTAATCTTGTTAAGTATGCAGACACTTAATGTATTAGTTTGATTCTTTATATAAGCTAACTGTTTCTATGATAGCTAAAGAAATAGATAAGTGTGTCATCCAAGTTGTGCAAAATAAAATACATGAATATAAGTATGTGTTTTGTTTACAATGTCTGTGTGTGTGTGTGTGTGTGTTTTGTAATAAAGTATATTGTTTTGTTTTTTTACTGTCAGAAATATATTTAATATAATCTATGTAGGAAAGACTATGTAAAGTATTTCTGTAAACTTAATAATATTTTTGTAATGCAGAACTTTTGAACTCTAATAATAAATAAACTATTATATCAAGACTCATCCAAAAATAAACATCCCACAAAAAAACAAAAAACGAAGTAACAAAATGGCAGTATAATGAATACATTTTATCAGATATTACAAAAAAAAAAAAACCAACAACAACAAACAAATGAATTAAAAAAGAAAAAAAAAAAAAAAAAAAAAGAAGTAGGATAAAACATTAGATTTTTTTTTTTTTTTTTGTTTTGTTTTATCCTTTGATGGATGCATGTGTATGAGATGAATTTTCCAAGACGTATCGCTTCATTACTGGTAATTGTACAGTCTACAGTTTTTGAGTGTGTTTTCCAACCAGCCTCATTTCCTGCGGTTATCGAGCCAAAATTGAATTGATTCATTGGTCGCATCACTAACTCCCCTTGTCTCATGACATACGATTAATTCACTCATGCAAATATCAAAGCTTTATGAATTAAACATTTCACATGGCCACTAATTTCCGTTTGGTACATCAGAAAGCATCAGTCACAATAATTATGAGCTGCTGCATATCTCCCTGATTCCGACAAATACCAATATGATTAAAACAAATGGTGTTTACACATGACCATTGCGACTTCAGGCTTAGGGTAGACATATCTGGGTGTTATTTTTCAGGAAATATGGGATTTTCGTCATTGTGTGTTGGATGGTAAATTCTTGTAATTTCGCCTCCATTTGACACATGCACTGTTTGAAGAGACTTGGCGATCAGCTTCAAATTGGAAATTCGTAATAAACCGATCTTTTATAAAGTTTTTTCTCTGTATTTATGATACAAGAACGGATTTCATTTTTGAATCTGCATATAAATTAATAGATAAATATTTCAGTTGTAACATAAGAGTACAAATTATTTTTGTTTTATTTTTATTATTTGTGGTGTTTTTTTCTTGGGTTTTTGGATGGAAAATTATTTTTATTATTTATTTTATTTTGTTTTATTTTATTTTATTTTATTTTATTTTATTTTATTTTATTTTATTATTATTATTTATATACTCTATTTTTTAAGTTCTTTTAATTGCTTTTACTTATTTAGTCATTATACATTTTATAACAACTAAATAGAAATGCTATCCTAATATTTAACAAAAATATCTATGTAATTTACTCCATTTTAATGTTGTTTTTGAAGATGTTATTTAATACCAAATACGGTCTTCTATTTTCATTTTATTTTTTCTCTGTCTCCCAAAAGATGTTTAAACAGAATCTTAAATGCATTTTAAAATGAATTGCTTGCAGTCCTTACATTTTGATAATTAGCTCTTGAGTGCCACTGAGTACTTGTTTGAGTGTCAGGAAAATGATGCTTATGATTTAAACCGAAAACTGTGTAACCAGGTTTAAGAAAACCACGTTTTGTCATATTAAAGTGTTAAAACTGTTAAACAGACATTTGCTGAAACTTGATGAAATTTGATTATCATATTTTATAAAAAAAAATAATAATTTGAAAGAATTAAGTAATCATTCAACTTGGAAATAAATTTATTATTACTGTTGTTGTTGTTGTTTGACGTTTAATTCAAGAAAGATAACCCCTTCCATGAATATTTCACATATTTTTCAACAGTTTTGATAAAAAAAATATGTTTTACTGATTAAGTTGTAATTTGTTAAAAAAACCATTTTTGATTATAATTTGTTTGCTTCTTGTTTTTCTTATATTTTATATATATTTTTTTTTTTTTCTTTTTCTTTATGGGAGGCTTACTTTAAGTAGTAAATTATTCTTAATAGATATATGTATTTTAGGTTATGTCATTTTCTTTTAATATATATATATATATATTTTTTTAAACTCAGAGGACTGATATATATCTTGATAAGATTACGGTAGATTACCTAAACTAACTTTTATCTAATCCATATTTCTGTCTAAACAAGCATCAAAGTCTTGTTCAGATACCTACAATCTATTACGAACAAATTTAAGTTTATCTGGATGCTGACTGCTTCAGATTCCATATCAAAATAACTGTTTATTTAGTAATTAGCTATCTGTACACTGACATACACTTTTACATGTATCATCTGCTTTAATCAGTTTGAACATATTTGAGATACTAAGTGATGATGATATAATTGTGCTTTTTGAAGGCTTAATAAACACTGATCTCACATGTCTTGTAATTAATATAAGCAGCTAAATCAACAAGATTATCATTAGTTTGTGTATGTGTGCTGAACAGACAAGAAAACCAGGCTTCAAAGCTTTACTTACATGCCTGGCATCATGGAGATCTAGGTTTAACATCAAAGAATTCATAGCTAGGAGAGAGAATTAAAGTGTTTTGATATTGTAGATGATTTAAAAAAAAAATTCCAAGTCATCAATGAATAATAAATAACTGATAATTGTGGTTATTTCTGTTTGTCTTTTTTTTTTATTGTGAATATGACATTTTATTTACATTGGCAGTTTATGGCAACAAAGTGGCAAGAACCACAACTCTGAATGAAATCATCCTATACTGGCATTTAGTATAAACCAGCTTATTTCGCTGGTCTCAAGGGAATCTTGGTTAGACAGTCAGTTGTATTGTGTTATCTTTGTGTTATTTTTCTAAACTGGATTAAAAGCAAATTATACATTTGTTACTGATGATAAGAGAACTGAGAGTGGTAAGTTTCAAACACTTCAGTTGAATAATTTATAATAAAAATATTTTACTCCCACCGTTATCTCTAATTTTAGACTTTTTAATCTCTGTTTTGCGTGCTCTTGTACAGTTTATTACATACATTTATTGCATATTTGTCTGTGTATCTGTGTATCTGTCTGCATTGTTTCCTCACTTTTCCAGGTCCTGCTGATAAACATGAATTTCAGGCAGAGACTCGAAAGTTACTGGACATTGTGGCTAAGTCACTGTATTCAGAAAAAGAGGTTTGTTAATTTTAACTATCACCTGAAATGACATTCTCCCATGCAGCATGTTATATTACATTATAAACATATATTTGTTACAACAAAGTAAATTTTGACAATTTTTATTAGTCATTTTTCTTTTAATTTAATTTTAGTTTTTAAATTTTTTTTTTAAACTTTTTAAGATAAATTGATTTTAAAATGTATACATTAAAACTGTGTTATTATTAACATCATAATGTCTTCATTAACAGATGATCAAATTTATAGTTCAAAAACTAAAGATGCAGTCTTTGTTGACTTTTTCTACAAACTGATTTGTCCCAGTATTTTGTGTTAAAATGTTATTAATAAAAACAATTCATATGCCCATGTACCTTGTATCCAGACAATAAGTTATGTGTGTGTGTGATAATTATATTTTGAACATTTTCAGGTGTTTATTAGAGAGTTGATCTCCAATGCTAGTGATGCACTGGAGAAATTCAGATACTTACAACTGCAGGGCACAGACATGATTCACAAAGATGAGCCTCTGGAAATTCACATTGCCACCGATGAAAACAAGAAAACCTTTACCATACAGGTAATGAATATTTTAAATATATAAAATAGTGTGTTTGTTTTTAACTATAACATATTTAATTGCTGTAGGATGATAATTATTGCTGAAATGTTTCTTGGAAGTTAAATAATGAAAAGGTTTAAGAGATGAACTATTAAGAGAGAGAGAGAGAGAGAGAGAGAGAGAGAGAGAGAGAGAGAGAGAGAGAGAGAGAGAGACAGACACACACACACACACGTTTGTTACTGGGATACTAGTCAATTTTATATATATATATAAAATAATATTTATATATTAACATCCATACATTTTTTCTTTCTTACAAAATATATAACTATGTATAATTTTTCTTATGTATGAGTATAATGTGCTTGTTCATATCTCAGTTAATTGATATTAAACTGGTATTAGTTAACAAAACAAAAACTGTTATTTCTTGTACTTCCTTGCAGGATACTGGTGTAGGCTTAACAAAAGAAGAACTCATTGAAAACATTGGAACAATAGCAAAGTCTGGATCTAAGGTTAGACAATACTACGATTTAGACTATATATTACAAAAAATATTTAATGACTGTTATTCTTATTGTTATTATTATTATTATTATTATTTTACCACATACTGCACATATTGAATATCTAAAGTTATCAAAATATCTGGATTTTGTTTTGTTTTAGGCAGTGTTTTAATTATTTCTCAGTTTAGTAAAGGTTTAAGTCAGTAACATTTACAAGTTGAGAGATATACAGATAGATATACATTTAAATTTTAACTTTTTAAATACTTCTGGTTTGATACCAATCAGCTGAAATTGTTAAGCATTTTTTTGTTTGAGTAACTTTTAATAAAGATTTTGTTTTCAAACAGGCTTTCATAGAACAGATGGCCAACAAGGCAGATGTAAGCAGTTCACTGATTGGTCAGTTTGGAGTTGGTTTCTATTCAACATTTATGGTTGGTGACAGTATTGAGGTATTCACTCTTTCTTATAAGCCTGGTTCTGCACCACTGAGATGGACATCATCTGGGTTAGTAGCTGTTTTAAATAAATTATTAATGTTTTGTTTACATAAAGTTTAATTTTGAAGATTGTTATTAATATTTGAGGGATTTATTAAATCTATGATCTACGTATTTCAAAATTTCAATGAATGAGCATAATTTTTAATTTTTTTTTTTTAATTAGTAAACAGTATAATTATTTATACATCTTAATATTTTCTTTATTGAGAGTAAAAGTAGATTTTTGTTTTTAATTAGATTGTTACAAATTATCCAAATAAAACCTGTAAATATGCAAAAACACCAACAAAATATTTATTTTTTAAAAATAATGTCAGATAATAATAATATATATATTTATAATGTTCAGAAAAAAATACAATTGTTTTAATATATTCTTTGTTTTAAAAACAAGTATAATGATTAACTGACCTGAATTCAACAGCCTTAAATGTCATTTTAATTCATGTTTATATTTTCAAAGCTAATATACTATTTTGTTTAGTAAAAAAATATTAAATATTCAAAGATAATCCATTATTGTTATTGAGTACTGAAAGATAATCTATTTTCATGTTTAATTACATTATTGAATTTTCAGTGATAATCCACTGACTGTTCAGTTTTGAGAGATTTTTCTATTAATATGTTGAGTAAAATTATTATATTCTCAAAAATAATCAATTAATTATTGAATTTTGAAAGATAATCTATTATTTAGTTTAATAAAAACATTAAATTGTCACAGATTTAAATTTTCATTAATGTTGTTAATACTATACAGAGATGAAAATTTTATATAAAATGTATTTCACACTGTTACAGTACAGGCAGCTATGAGATATCAGAGGCTGAGGGTGTTCAACGAGGTACAAAGATTGTTGTTCATCTCAAAGGAGACTGCTACGACTTCGCCAAGGAAGAAGTCATCAAAGGTTTTAACAGATAATTATAAATATTTAGAAAAAAATATGTCCATTATTTGTAAATTAAATCACAGGTTGATTAAAGGCACAGAATTATAATTAGTTTCTGAAGAGAATGTTCTCAATATTGGCTGTAATAATAAACATTATAAATTTTCAGAACCAGTAAAAACATTTGTTAAACTTAATATATTTTGTTTTTTTCTTAAATGTTAATATTGTTTTGAAACATGCTTAGTATTTGCTCGTGAATATAACATTAATTGATTAAAAAGTGCATTGTTTGGTAGTTTGTGATGTATTGTTGATGAATATAATTATAGGATTTAATTGAAATAAAGATCAAATACATTCCCTCTGTTGTAGTTGGGGGTTTGGTGGTTTTTGTTTTTGATTATTTGGGGTTTTTTTTCCTACTTATTAAACCCCTTGAACTCTTGCATTTATAAGAAGCAATTGTACATTACATAAATTCATTCAGTTCATAAACTGATATTTTAAAGTAAATGAAAGGAATTCACTATCTTTTCAGTGGCCAGTTGGTTATTACAGATCAGGTAAAATCTTTTTTTTTTTTTTTTTTTTATTCCTTTTTTTGTTATTGATATAAATATTGATATTATTTTTCAGAAATTGTGAAAAAGTACAGTAACTTCGTTGGAGTTCCCATTTACCTGAATGGAAAGAAAATAAATGTTGTGGAAGTGAGTAATAAAAAAAAAAAAAATTAACACTATATGACAAAAACAAAAATAATAATACTGTTTTCAAACTATTTTATTATTTTTTAATTTAGCAATGGTCATTGCTTGTCTGCTTCCAAGTATACTTCACCCAAATATCTAATATTTAAAGTAAATGAATCCATCACGATGCTTAAATGCCACTGGCATGCATCTAAATATATGTAGGTAAAAAGAAGTCATTGTTTTGGTTATAAGGTGAGACTTAGCAACATTCAGTCTCTATATAAATTATTTTAGAAAATTTTACAGTTTAATATGTTACTTTATTGACTTTTCTTTCAGGCACTGTGGATGCTTGATCCTAAGAGTATCACTGAAGACATGCATGAAGAGTTCTATCGTTTTATTAGCAACAGTTTTGACAAGCCTCGTTATCACCTTCACTACAAGGCAGACGCACCCCTCAACATACGAGCTCTTTTCTACATACCTGAATACAAACCTAGTGAGTATTCTACAAAAGTAACCTACCTAAATTGAGTAATTATGTATCTTTTAAAATAATTATTATTATTGATGTCTTTTTTCTTTCTAGTTTTAAAGTTATTATTACTTCCATTTTTTTATTTTTTTAAATTTTTTTTTATCAGAATTGGCATTATTATCATCATCATCCTCATTATTAATATTGTTTACTATAAAGCATATTAAATGTGTTTTATGTATTTTGTTGTTGTCATCTTTATTATTTTCTTTCAAGCTTATCTAGTATGTTTTATATTGTTTTTATTATTGTTGTTATTATTATTATTTACTATAAGGCATATCTATTGCATCTTATATTTTTTTTATTGTTGTAATTATTTTTATTGTGCTATTGTCGCATATCTGGTACATTTTGTCTATTTCATTATTATTATTCCTAAAATAATTATTATTGTTGTTATTGTTGTTGTTGTTGACATATTTATTTGTCTTTCAGCACTTTTTGAAATGAGTAGAGAAACAGATGTGTCACTAACTCTGTACAGTAAAAAAGTGATGATTCTACAGAAAGCTAACAATATTCTACCAAAGTGGCTCAGATTTGTCAAAGGTTTGTGACTTTAATATTATTATTAAAACTTAATCATAGCAGCCAGATCCTATGTAGAATATTAATTTACACTTGTATTGTTGTTTATTAATTATCTGAAAATAAGTTGGGGTTTTGGTGAGGTTTTTTTTATAATTATTTCACAATAAGATTTTTTACATTATTTAAATTATTTCTGATGAATATATTATTTGCTTTTTAATTATTTCAGAATAAGATGTAATTCTGATTTTAGTAACTGTTTCATTTATGAAATTAATGGGGTTTTTTTTCAAATCTTGTGGTAGGGTTGAGTTCATACTGTCCATGTTTCATCAAAATCTTTTTCCAAAATTAATTTTTTTTTAAAATAAAACTGTATTATAAATCATCCTAACTGCAGAAGTCTTTTATTTAGTATTTAAAATCAGAGTTGTGATTTATTTTTTTTTTTTTTTTTTATCTCAACAGGTGTTGTGGACAGTGAAGACATCCCACTAAATCTTAGCAGAGAATTACTGCAGGACAGTGCATTGATCAGGTGACAATTATAGTCTTGGAAAATCAGAAATTTATATTAATTGAAATTTCTAAAAACCAAGATTTATTGAGGTGTTTTTTTATATAGGTTTTTGCATTTAGATTCTTGACACATCACAGGACTGCAGAAGTTTGTATTGGGGAATTCTGGTTTAGTAGCAATCCAGATTTGAGAACTTTCTCTGTAATTTAAATTCAGGATAATATTTTGATGATTTTGTAACAGATAAAAATGGTGAAATATGGCTTCAGGATATGTGACAGTAATTTAATTAAAATTATACAGAAACTATATAAATTCAAGATATGTTTTTATATGTACTTTATAGATATTATTTTAAATATTAGTATTTGTTAAAAAGTTCTGCTGAAATTTAATTATAATTAGTAGATCAAGAAACAGTATTATTAATGCATTAAATATAAAATTTCTCTAATATCTGAAGAATATAGTACAGCAATGTAAATTTAATTAGAAAAATGATCAGTTTTACTTTTATCTTCATTCATATATTTACTCTATTTATTATTATTATTATTATTATTATTATTATTATTATTATTATTAATACTATATTTATTATTTTATTTAGGAAACTGAGGCTGGTACTGACAAACAGGATCTTAAAGTTTCTCATTGACCAGTCTAAAAAAGACACAGATAAATACTTGAAGTTCTATGAAGACTATGGTCTGTTTTTGCGTGAAGGGATTGTCACAACCATGGAGCAGGACCAGAGGGTACATTTTTATTTATTTTATAAAGATTAGAATACTGAATAGTTTAAATAGTCATGGTTTAAATGTTAAAAATTTTATAAAATGAGTCTGTTTTGTTAAAATGCATGTAATTTTTTCTGAAGTAAATGAAAATAAAAATTTTAATAAAATAAAATCCATTCAGATGAAATGCCTGATTTAAATTTAAACATTACTCGTTAACTTTTGCATATTTTAATTAATTATCCATTCAGATGAAAGCTTTATACACTGTTATTTTAATTTAATATTAAAATAGATTTGATTAATAATTATACCTATATTTTAACTTCTGATTTGTCGTAAAACATTTATTTATTTATTCCATTCTTCTGCCTTCAAAGAAAACTGTCTGAAAAGTCTCCTACAGAATTACTTATAATAATAAAATAATAATAATAAATTATTATTTTTTAAATTATATATGTTATTACTAAACTCTAAAGTCAAGTAAAATGCTGTGTTTATGAATATTTTTATTGTTGGCAAATGACATTTAGTATTTTTATTTATTTATCTATTTATTTATTTATTTATTGTTATTGTTATTATTATTATTATTATTATTAGTAGTTAGTAGTAGTAGTAGTAGTAGTAGTAGTAGTAGTAGTAGTAGTAGTAGAAGTAGAAGTACTAGTAGTAGTAGAAGCAGTAGTAGGAGCAATAGTAGTAGAGTACTACTGAAGAACAGTGGATTAAAAATATTTAAGTTTTTGTCAGATTATAATTTACCTGTCTCTTGCAGGAGGATATTGCCAGATTAATGAGATTTGAGTCGTCCAAGTTTCCTGAGGGTGTCAAGGTCAGCCTGGATGAATATGCTTCACGTATGAAAGCAGGAACAAGAGAAATCTACTTCTTGTCTGCTCCAAGGTTAGCAAATACATATACTTTTAAAGAAATTCATGTATCTTTTTTTAAAATTAAATTTCATCATCATTATAATTTTTTAACATTGAAATCTCATATTTGCAAAAAAATATAGTTCTAGTGTTCCACAAACTGGAATTATATCAGAATAAATTTCAGTAAAAGGAAATGTCTATACTGTAATCATCTGACTTGTTAGTTAAAATGATTGCTGATATATGTATACATACCTATTAAAGTATAAATAATTTTCATTTTCCTTTCTTCTTATTAACATTTTGCATATTAATATTAATCACTTTATGATTTTAAATGACAAATATTTAAATTCATTTTTAAGTATTTTTCTCCTGAATTTAAATGAGATCTTTTAAAAACATTTCATCAAAATGTGTTCTAGAAATTTAAAATAAATGATCAAGTAACAGATTGAAACTCTTTATTTTTATGGATATGTTTAAATACAGACAAAAAAAAAAAAAACGTATTCATACTTTCAGAATTTGTACATTCCATTTTTTTTTCTGATACATTATTGCTGTAAGAACTTAATTATTCTACATTTCAGTCGACAGCTAGCAGAGAGTTCCCCGTATTTTGAAGCACTGAAGAACCGAGACAGAGAAGTTCTGTTTCTGTACGAACCTTACGATGAACTGGTCTTACTCAACCTGAACCAGTTCGACAAGAAAACTCTGAAATCAATTGAGAATGAAGTGGCCGACAAAGATGATTCTGACAAAGTTGACAGCAAAGGTAATTTCTCTGAGATTTTTAAATTTTTATTACTGTTACTTGTTCTTCTAAAAAAAAACAAAAAAAAAACAACAATTACAATTGTTAAATATAATGATTAATGACACGTTTGTATAATTATAACTGAGAATATATATAATATGTATGTATGTTCAGTTAATTATAGTACTATATGTATATATATATATATATATAAAGATTTTAATTTTTTTTACATAAAATGATAAAACTGATTAACATTAAAATGCAATAATTATACAAAGAAAGAAAAAGAAAATAATTCTTTGCTTTTACATATCTATATATCTACATATCTAAATAATGTCTGCTTTTAAAGGAACTACTTGTATCACCAAACAAAAAACATTTTTTTTATTAATCTGAATAAAAGACTTAAACAAATGTGTTTGATATCTAAGCAATCATAAATTTCTTCTAAAAAACATTTGATAAATCATGGTTATTATTTAATTTTTTTTTTTTTTTTTGTGAGACTTTTGACGGCATTTAAAAAAAAAAATTCTTTAAGATGTCACTACCCCAGAATATACTTCACCTCATTCATTTAAAAGGTTTTACAGATATTAATGTTTAATAATATATATTTTTTTTTATGTTTAGCATGTTGTTATCTCAAATATCTGTCTGAAATATTGTTAATTATTACACTTGTTGTGTAACAGATGAAAACAGTCTGTCGCAGTCCGATATCACTGGACTCATGGAATGGATGAAAGGGGTTTTGGGAGGCAAGGTTAATAAAATTAAAGTAAGTTTCCGTTACGACTGCAAGATTTTATTAGCCAAAACTTATTACTTTTAAACTAAATGAAATCAAATAATTATGTCACCTTTTGAAACTATAAATGAAAGTTTAAACAACTTATTACTTTTAACTAAATGAAATCAAATAATTATGTCACCTTGTCTTTGTTGTAAGTGATTTTTAACTCAGAAGCATATCTGAAATGATTATTTAAATTTTAATAAATGAATAGAACAGAAATTTTATTTTTATTTATAAAATTTTAAAATCAACATTTTACTAAGATCTCCTTACATGTTTTAAAAATATTAAATTTTAATTATTATTATTAATCGGATTTGCTTATAAGTAATAACAAGAAAATAAGAGATGTAAAATGGATGAATTATTATAACTGTTTAAATAAATTCAGATAAGTTAACTGTAGACGGTTATCAGAATCTCCACCCAGAGTAAATTTGAGTTAAAAGACCATTTTTACATTTCTTCTCTTTAAACAATTGACAATATGACAATCGTGCAGCAGGTACAAAACAAGTTTTTGAACCTGCTTCAGTCAGCTATTCTATTGATTGATTGATTGATTGATTCTCAGATCACCCAGAGACTGCACAGTCACCCGTGTCTCGTTACTGTGGTAGAAATGGGCTCCAGCTCGACATTTCTCCGTACATCACTGGCTGACAAAAGTCCTGAAGAAAAATACAGACTGCTACAGCCTACGTTAGAACTGAATCCAAGGTACGTCGTGTCTTTTAAAACCTTGTTGTGAACATTTAAATAACAGCTTGCATTTTAACACAACACTTTGTTTTAGATAGTTTTTGGATTTTTTAATAATAATAATAATAATAATAATAATAAAAATAAAAATAGTAAAAATAGTAATATATTATAAAATAATATTATTATTATTATTATTTATTTATTTATTTATTTATTTATTTTCTGTTTATTTATTTATTTTTAAACTAGACATCACAGGTTTTAATTAAATTATATGTAGAAATTAATTCAGTTAAAAAGTACACAGGAATTCTTATAAAACAGTCAAATATATATACAATATTGAGCAACGACACAATCAGTTACTGGTTTAAAATTGAAAATAGTTTTTTATTTTTATTTTTGAATGCTTTTTATCTGCTCAGTCATTTTTTTTTTTTTTTTTTATCTTAAGGATACCTGTTAAAGAAAAAAAATAAAGAAAAAAGGAAAAAACACAGTGAAAGTGAATATATTTGTATTGATATTGGTATTCATTTTACTTTCAGCCATCCACTGATTAAGAAACTGAACAGTCTTTCTACATCAGATTCTGATTTGGCTACTCTTCTAGCAGAACAGGTAATTAATTATATTATTAATAATTTCTTACTTAAAGTCATTGTTTTTCTTTTTTTGTCTGTCTTTTCTTTTTTTTCTGTTCTTTGTGCTTTCATTTCCTTTATTTTTAACTTTTTTCATCTTTCCAAGTCCCAAGAATTATTTTCATTTAAATTTATTTATTTATTTATTTTACAGATGACATTTGAGAAATGTTTTTTGTTCTTCTTCTTGTTTGTTAGGTTTTTTTTGGTTTTTTTTAGGGGACTTGTACAGTTAAGTACAAAGATCATTAGAAATTATTAATTATATAAATATAGTCATTGTAAATCAGTTTCATTTATTTTATGGCACACTAAAATACATGTTATATCTTCTAGGACAAATTAAAAATTGTTATTTATAAATAGATTATTGGTTTATAGATTACTGTAAAGAATTTAAACAACAATTAGAGTTGTTTTGCACTTTTCCCATTTTAAAATATTCTAGTCAGACTGAGTTACCATCCCATTTAGACATTATCAAGGATGAACAAAAAGTCAAATTAACCTGAGCTGCCATCAGATACATGTTGACTTCAGCAGCCATATTTTGTTTTTCTAATTTTCTTGTTTTATTTTTTAAAACTTTTTCCTTTTTGTTTTACATCATTTGTAAAAAAATAATAATAAAGCTGAGTGCTTGTTTGATGATTATATTTTTTATTTTTTTATTTTTATTTAAGTAAAATTTTAAATAACCAGGATATAGCATTTCCTGTTAATCCCAATTGAAATGAAGTTAGGTTTATAAAAAGTGATTGTTTGAAACAAGGAAAAAAAAACTTTCAAAACTTTTCCATTCCCCAGGATTAAGAAATTTTCTCAAATGAAATGACTCATGATTAAAAACTGATATTATATAACATATTTTGTATGCATGAGTATGTATGTCAGTTTGTCCCAGAGAGAAAGAGGTTAGGATAATAATTATTAAACACACTTGATACTTAAATAATGAATAAAGGACAATATTTTAGATAGTGGTATTTATTTTAATTTTGTTTTAAATAAATTTAATCTGTTTCCCTTTTAGAAAAAAAATAATTAAACAGAATTAACTTTAAAAAAATCCTGAAAAAGTATACTTCATGCTGTTGTGTTGTTAAATATTCTTTTATTAATTTGAAATAATTACACTCTATATAAAACAGTATATTAAATACCTGTAACAAATATACACACACATACACACACCGACACCTGTACTCACACATACACACATACATATATACTCATAAACACATTATTATATATATATATATATCTACACACAATATATAATTTCTTAATGTTTTATATTTTTAGCTCATATTCCAATAAATACAATTTAAAAACCTTGAATAACAATGTAGAGAAATGGTCCTTTCTGGTAACAAGAACAGAATATTTTCAATGTGTTTGTGAGAATAAAATAAAAAGATTTATAACTGTTTAACTGGTGGCTTTGCTAAGTGCTGCCTACAGGAATGTAAATAAATGCATTAAAATCTGCATGAGGTCATACCTGTTTAACTTCCTGATACCTGAAACAGTGGGATAAACACAACACTGAGTTTTAATGATGTTTTATATAAGGTCACACAGACATTTTTTTTCATTGAGCTGATAAATTAACTTGAGATCTAAAGTTGAAAGTTGTTTCAAGTGTAGAGGATGACACATTTTAAAAAATTTTATAATACATTTTTTAGTTATGGCAATATATTTCTTACTGTGATGCATTTTTAATAGAAAAAAAAAGTTTTTTTGTAGTACAAATATACATAGTAATGTTCATTACTTAGTTTTATATAATCTCAAAGAAAATGTTATATTTAATTATTTTAATTATTATTTTTAAAATATCATTATTATTATTATTAGTGTTATTTTATATATTCAAAATCCTTGTCAAAAGATTATATTTGAAATAATATTTGTATTTTTATTTTTATTTATTTTTTTATATTAAATTGTTAAATATCCATAATCCATATGAAAGGATTTCTAGTTATTGTTTTCTGTTTCTTATTGTTTTAAATATAATAATTTTTCCCCTCAGTTATCTCCAAATTTTACTGTATTCTAAAATATTTTAAATATTCTGCCTGATTACCACAGATTATTAGATACATGGTGAGTGTATTTATTGATGGGCAGATTAAGGAAGTAGCTTATTATTCTGTTTCCTACTGTTCTGATAAAACTGTCCATAAGATATCTGTATTATACTCTGATAATATTAATTATAACATTTTTTAAAGGTTTTAAATTATGTATGTTGTGTGTGTGTGTGTGTGTGTGTGTGTGTGTGTGAGAGAGAGAGAGAGAGAGAGAGAGAGAGAGAGAGAGAGAGTGCTAATACATTTGTATGTCTCTGTGTGGATGGGGTAGATAGGAGAAAGAGAAAAAGTAAATTATATTAGTTTGTTTGTGTGTTTGTGTGTGTTTGTGTGTGTGTGTGTGCTTAATCATGAAAGAACAATTATGTTGCTATTTTTACTTTGTCTTTTCTTTGCAATATAAATTTTTATACCTCCCATCACATGCACTCAAACCAAAACCAAACTAGTTATAACAATTGTTTTTTCTGATCATTATGTTTTGTTTTATTAAACTATTATGTAATACAAGCAGCCATAGTAAGCATTAATTGTTCATCTGATGATCTCACCTTAATATCTTAATATCTATATTACTAATTTCAAATATTAATAAAAAATGAAACAGTAAAACAGATTCTAAGTCTCCAGGGGAAAGGATATTGAATTTTTTATCGTAATCAAGTCAATAAATCAAACAGAAATACCAGTTTTACTTTTATTATTAATATTATATACCATATTTATACAGCACTGTTTCCATACTAAATAAGTTCAAGGGTGCTTATTTTATATTACATTACATTACATTATGTTATGCCACAATGTCATACTGTGTCATGTCACATTGTTACACATCACAAATAAATAAAATTCATTCTGATCTACATGGAGCAAATAATATTGATTTATATCATATATCAAATTTATAAATTAATTATTTATATTTTTTTTTATTTCATGTCTTAAATACAGTGTTCAGTTCTCATTATCTGTATTAACAAAGTCATGTTTATTTTGATTGAGGTCAAGGTTTATAAATAATTGATCTGTCATACTGAATTAGATAGCCTAACACTGCTTTCAAAACAGCTAAATTAGATTAGATTTGGATTTAATACCATAACAGTTAAATCACACACACATACTAATTATTATTATTATTTTTTTTTTAAACTGATTTAATTTAAAGATCCTGAATTACTTAATTAAGCCACTGATTATATTAGGTACCAGTGGAAGCTACTGAGTGATAAAAAAAAAAATAAATTAAAGAAACTAATAATAAAATCTAAACATGTATATATCATGATCATAATTTCTAGAACTTTTTTCAGTTAAAGAGTAAGTCTTTTGCTTTTTAATTTTTTAAATTTTTTAATAAATCATTTAATGTAAGACAAAAAGATGTGTGTGTGTGCAGGTGCCTACATGCTTTGATGAGTGTCTCTCCAAATTCTCATTAAAGCCATGTTAACAAATTTTATACACATTCAATAACAAGACCTGATTTATAGATGAAAAAATAACTAAACCTGCTACAAAGGTGTTATTGAGGTTATTTCACCAGGATGTTGAATAACTTGTTTACTCTCTCTGTGTGACTAATATGTCACTGTACGAAAGAAGAGATAATTTAGTTACTGTTGCTTGAGAGGTTGGGTGTAATATGTTTTGCATGATATCTCAGTGTTATACAGTCTGGTGTGGTTTGGTGTGTGGTCATATGTATTTTTATGTGTTTAATTGTCTGCATATAATTGTGTGTGTGTGTGTGTCTGTATGTGTTTTGTCTAGAGCTGTTTCAGTGTGTGTTTGTGTGTGTGCGAGTGTGTTCTGTGTGTGTGTGTGTGTGTGTGTGTGTGTGTGTGTATATGTTTGTGTGTGTGTGTGTCTGTATGTGTTTTGTCTAGAGCTGTTTCAGTGTGTGTTTGTGTGTGTGTGTATATGTCTGTGTGTGTGTGTGGGTGGGTGGGTGTGTTGGTCTATGTTTCTATGTGTTTCTGACTGTGTGAGTGGAGGGGTCTTTCTGCATGTGTTTACATGTGTGTATCTATGTATGTACGTGCATGTACATAGTAAATTTATATATATATTCTGTAAGTGGTATGATATTGGTGAGTAATTTCCACTGTACACATCTGCCTGTGTACCTGATACCTCACAATAGCCTGTGTGTAATGAGAAGTGAGTGATCAATAAGAGAAGGTCATTGCTAACTATAACACAGTGTGACTTGTGTCAATACCATCGGCTGTTTGCGCCAGTCACTCACAGTCACCAGGCAATTCCTCTACATCAGTGAATGAAACACAGCCTACACAGAGTTTTGTGTCTATGTGAAGCCTATTTGTGTCTTCCTGTTTTAAATAAAAATATTTAAATGTGACGTATTCATTATTGTTTTATGTGTTATAGTAGGAAGTACAGTCAGTCCAGAAAGCAAGTTAATAAAATTATTCAGATTAATGACTGGAATAAGCGATTCTAGGAAAAAAAATCACAGGAAAAAATGTCAAAGAAAATAAACACAGATAAAAAAGTCACAGAAAAAAAAATCACAGGTAAAAAAGTCACAGAAAAAAAACCTCACAATTTTTAATTAACATTATGAAAGATAGATTAAAAACATTTTGTCTGAGTTAATTTCTTAATGTTCTTTGATTTTAATGTTAATTAATAAGTGTAACAAGTCATCATCCTTGAACAATATGAAGCCGCTTTCTTTAATCTAGCCTAATCAATAAGCTTAAAAAGACCCCATTTCTTTAATCTAGCCTAATCAATAAGCTTAAAAATTACACCATGCATACTGTGATGATACATTCAAGACTTTTTCCTTATACTAAATTCCCAAATCATGTTTATAATGATATATTTATTTCATATAACTATTTTTATTAATTAAGGGTTGTTTGTTTTTTTTTGTTTTTTTTTAAATCTTATCTTACTTATATATGTCCTTCAAAGTTCCTTATTCAGCATTCCTGAATACAAATGACCTTGTCATTAGTGTTTTAAATTATTTCTTATAAGAAATATTCAAAACAGATACTAAATACCAAACAAAATACACACTCAGTATTATTTGAATCTAATTTTCATTTAAAACAATATACATATACCCTTCTGCATGTATGTGCATGTTTATTTAAAAAATAGAAATCTAACCAAGGAGTGTAAAGTTACACGAAATCGGTTGTAAAAGTATTCACATTGTTCAGAAATTGTTTTACTCTGTGCTGGCTGTGCTAAAAAGGATTATTTCATTGACCGGATATTTTTGTAACTAACTGTTAACTAAAGATGACAGAACCATTATCATTGTTATTATCTATGTGAGCAAGACACTGGCATGTGCTTACAGATTTGTGAAATCTGTGCACTGTCAACTGTTGGCAAGCAAGAAATATCTCTGACAGCATATACTCATCAAAAACAGACACATAGTTTTTGTAGTATAATATTTATTTAAAAAAATTAAAAATAATAATAATAATAATAATAATAATAATAATAATAATAATAATAATAATAGTAATAATAACAATAATAATAAAAATAATAATAGAAAAACAGGATATTATTCGGTGCCCAGTTATATAATATTGTAGTCAGACACACACACATACACATACACAAAATCATTAATAATTGTACGCACATCAAGAACAAGATTTAATATAAAAACAGAATACTGACAATGATTTTGTTCATGTAACTCCAAATATATTTCATTTTAAGTATTTGACTTAAATAAATTTATATTAAATATTTTGACTATTCCTTGCTGTAAACTGAAAAATAAGCTGCTTTCCAAAATTCATTTCTCATTACCTGCATGGTCCATGATCATTTGAATAACATAAGTTTAAAATGCATTAACAATATTCCTTTCATCATGAATACTTTATTCAAACTAACACAGTCTTTTTTTTTGTTTTTTGTTTTGTTTGTTATTTTCTACATTTTCAATAATGTGCATTTTCAAATCAGTCAGTGATGCAGGACTGGTCCATTCTTATTAAATGATATTATTCAACATAATCCCACTTTATGTAAATTAATGTATACAAAATGATAATGATGTTGAGAAAGGCATGTATCTGCATGGCTATCTTTCATTTACTGGTTCATCCTTAGTTAAATAGTGGATTTAATTATAAAAATTTTGGCTGATTTTTTCGAAACTGGTAAGCTGTTTTATTTGATTAAATAGTTGATGTGTTTTTGAGATTAACAAAATATCCATTTTCAGGTTTGGAACAAGGAAGAAATTTTATTTGTTAATTTTGTTATATATTTATTTTTTTTATTTTTATTTATTTATTTATTTATTTATTTATTATTATTAATTTTTAAATTTTTGAAATGAGAATTTTAGATTGAATGTTCAAGTATTTCACTCTTCTTGGTTCAATAACTAAAACAAGATTCTTGTTATTAAAAATCTTATAAAAGTTTCATATTTATTTGATCTCACTAGTGAAATCCACATTTGATAAGAAATCTGTGTTGATATTTTAATTATTATAAGCAATGTATTCGTTTTCTCTTGAAGTAATCTTTGACCGAAGAAAAATATCAATAATATTTAACTCCTATTTAATAAACAAAATAACACCATCTGTTGTTTATTCACAATAATAATGGATTTTGAACCATGCTTTTTAAACTGAAGCAGTTTTGATGCTCTGTATAAACATTCAGACTTAGATGTCATACACAGAATTGTACTAATAACACAAATTCTAAATTTATTAAAATCTGTTCAAAATTTACTTATCTTTTCTGAAAGATTTTAATTTGAAAGACTTTTTTATTTTTATTATTATTATTTTTTTTTTTGTATTATTATTTTGTTTTATTATTATTACAAGGATATTTCTAATGTTGTTGAGTATACCAGTTTTCTTGTATGGTACACTGGTTCATAAACAAAGTTGACCTGCAATGCCATAATATATTTGTTGTCACAACACACAGTTATATCAGACTCACAGTCCCATGTTCTTCACCAGTAGAATCAATTAATTCATCATTTTATACAGTAAATATTTGCTTCAAATATTCCAAGGCTGGAGTTGGTTAATTTAATAATAATTATTATAAATATCTGGTATATTATGATGCACATTTGTGATAATACATGGATTACTATACATTTTTATTTTTATTTTATTATTGATAAAAATTGATAATTTTTACTTCGCAAACAGAAGTGATTTTACTAGGAATGAAATAGATAATTATTATAAATATCTGGTATATTATGATGCACATTTGTGATAATACATGGATTACTATACATTTTTTTTTTTATTATTATTATTGATAAAAATTGATAATTTTTACTTTGCAAACAGAAGTGATTTTACTAGGAATGAAACAGATAATTTTGTTTTATATAATTTTACTTTAAAAAAAATAAAAACAATCAGGTCATTTTACTTGGATAGTAACCTAATAAAAAAATATGTTAATGTCTTGAGGTGTGTATGTCCTCTGAAGTCACCTTGTCATTTGATTTCAGCACTGATGGTCAGTGGTTCGGTGAATTCTGTTCTTGAGCGCTAATTATCATAACCTACAAAAACTGTTTTACTGTGTGGAATCATGTTTTAAAATTGCTTTTTATATTCCTTTGTTTGTGCATAAGTGTAAAGTTTAACCTGTTAAATATATAAAGCTGTCTTTTAATAGTAAATTTATTATTTTTTAAATTTTAATAATTCTTTATTTTTTTTTTTTTTTTAAATTTTCCTTTATGCACAATTTAAATATATTCAGCATTTTGTTCAATGTGTGTGTTATTTCTAATTTAAATAAAAACTTATGTTAACTAATTTTTTCTTTTTTAATTTTTTTTTTTTTTTTTTTTTTCAAGAGATTAAAGACTTGTTTAATTTAATATGGTAGCTATGTATATGGTTTTGCACAGTTTAGTTAAATTTTTACAAACCTCTGTTCATACAAAAATTTAAAAAAACTTGTATGACAGATATGTGTTGGGATGACCTGTTGTTTTTGTTTTAATTTATGTAAATATATTCTTATTTCATTTTTCAAATCACGCTATTTGCATATAACTGTTTGTATTTTGTAATTGTGTGTGTTTCATACACTTTAAACTACTTTTCTCTGTGATCTGTGTCACAAATGTACTCTAATGTACGTCATACTTGTTAATTTTATCACTCATGGTTTGTCATCTGATTGATAATGACATTGAGTAAGTGCTAGTGGGTGTACCCAAAGGACATTTATTAAAGATAATGTTGGTTACTAGGACATTGAAAAAACATTTGAAAAAAATATAAGTATACAGTGAAATTTCTCGACAGTGACAGGACTAAGTAAAAGTTCACATTGGAGAGATGTTTGGTTTATTGGGGTTTTACATTTACACACTTAATGATTCACAAGACCATACAAATCATTTTGTTTTGAGGGAATTCCAGTTTAGAGAAGTTTCAATGTAATAAATATTCAGGACACAGAATTTAGTGAGGATCTTCGTTAGAGCATTCCCATAAACAAGAACAATATATAGAAGACATCATTATTTTTTTTTAGTTCTTTCACAATTTGGGCTTTATGTGAAAGCAATTTTTTCTCAGTAGTTTTTAATTATTGTTATAACATAATTAATATAAATTATTTTTATGTCATAGCACATCATAAATATGTATAACTTAACTTACAAGGAGACAATAATATCATTGATGATGAATAAAAATTACCTTTTTTAAAAACTCAATTTTTTAAAAAAAAACATACAAAATAAAATATCTTTCATGTTTTAATAACATAGTCAGATTATTTTGACATACACCTGTTTTCAAGACACATATTTGTAGGAGTGACAGTAACACTTAGAAAATTCATCATGATGTGAAATTGCAGCTGTTGTCTAATAAGGATACCTTTACAACAGTACAACATTTTTTTGTTTTTTTAAATGTATGCTGAGTAAGCACTTTTCAGTAAACTGACCATAAAACACCTGGTATACATTTCTTTTTAAAGCATTTAAAACAGACAATGTCTAGCTTTTCTCACATAAACAGATTAATACTAGGAAGTTGATAATTTGTCATATCAGTGAATAGAACTTGTTAAGTGGTAGCTTGGCGATTCATTTGTAACGGAATTAGCATGAATTTAGATTAATAAAAAAATGTGTTTTAATAATTAAACTGTTTACTGAATAAACAGTACAGGCTATAAAATATAACTGTGACAATCATTTTGAGATCACCATAAGGCAGCAGTTTAGACAACATTCTTGGTTTTTCCACTGGGAATGAGGATGCATAAATTCTTTCTGTTTCCACTTCTTGAACATCCATCATAGAGAGGTGACCACAAGAAAAGAATGTGTATAAATTTCTAATATTTTTTAAAGGCATAAATACAATATTTTTAATCTCAGTCCAGTTAATTCTTAGTCAAAGGATCAAACAGAAATAGGCTCCTGTTTTTTGTATTGTTTTTCTTACACGTTGTAAACATTTCTTTTTAAAAGTATTTAAAACAAACCGATATTTACCTTTTCTCACATAAATGCATAGAACACATTAATATTGTATCTATTTATTTCTAAATTAATGGCTGCAGATGTCATCAAAGTTGTTGATCCTTTTGTTATCAAAATGAACAGAACATGTTAAACGATTGCTAGTGGATTCAGTTGTTTCTGAATAATACTAGCTAAGTGATCCAGTATGAAATGATTTGAAATTAATCTTGGTGTATACCAGATTATAATGTTAGATTAAAACTAGTCTAAAATAAGCTTTGTTATTACACTTAATATTTCAGTATTATAAGAAATATATATATATATATATATATATATAATTTTTAATAATTATTTTTCATTCAGTAGAAATAGAAGATCGAAGATGTCACTAGTCATACTTTAAAATAAAAGACTAATTATTTTTATTTATTTATGTATTTATTATATTACTGGTACTTGTATTGCTATTTTGACTTCTACTACTACTACCACCATTCTTCTTCTTCTTCTTCTTCTTCTTCTTATTATGAATATTATTATTATTATTATTATTATTATTATTTTATTTATTTATTTGTTTATTTATTTAAATATTATTTAATTACTATAAAAGTAAATGGGAAGGATAGGTATTTTTAAATAATACTTTGCAGTGGAATAATTGAAAGGCTTGTTGTTTGGTGTAGGCAGCTGTGTGTGTATATTTAATGTGGACGTAACATGTGTTAAACTGATGTAAATAAACAGTCATTAGTGTTAGCATGTTATGAAACAATATCAACATATTGAAATGTGTGTAAATATATTACGTAACTTTATTACAGTCTTTTCTGTTTTCATTATTTTTCTTTCTTTTAGGGGTATGCTTTATTTCATCATCATCATCATTTATTTGTTGCCTTTTGGGAGGATATTTTAGTTTTTGATGGAAGTGTGTTCTTATTTTTGGAAGTAAAATTGTTGTTGTTGTTATTATTATTATTATTATTATATTATTATTATTATTATTATTATTATTATGACATTTTGGAGGATATATATATACATTTTTGAAGTGAGTGTGTTGTTGTTTTTTATGGATTAGAAGTGGAATTATTATTCTTATTGTTATTCTTATTAATATAACAGCTACTATTATTATTACTATTATTAGTTATTTTTGTTGTTGCTTTTATTACTATTTTTTAAAAATATTTTAACATAGAGAAGACCAGATGTATTGGCTATTACAAAGACACCACTGTCCCATGCACAATGCACAGTATATAACCCTGTTATGTAACTGAAAGGCAAAGAAGCTATTTTCTGCTAAGCTAGTCATTAATTCCAGTGATAAGAAATACCCTCGGGCATTTCATACTTGCTTGTTTACTTGTTCATATTAATTTAATGTTAGACATTAACACTGAATACTATTTTAAGCTACTTACAGCCAAACTGAATAGATATAGATATATTACAGCATTTAAATATTATATAACAATCAATAACAAATTGATCATGCTATTCTATAACAAACTAATAATAGAAAATAATTATAATATCTGAAATTTTTCCACCAGTTTGTTATTCATAGATAGTTACAGATTTCAAGGAACCATTGATTTTTGTTTCCTAATGTAAAGTAATCATGCAAAGAAAAAAGATATATATTGGCAGTTTTTTGTCATAAAATCTGAGAGATGAATAGTGAGAATGTATTGATGTTCTATTTTTAGACAGTCTAGAATGGCTAATTTCAGACATTTTATAATTCACAGGTTGATTAGTGATTTCATTCATGGTGATGGATGAGTTAACATTACTATAAATGCATCTCATTTTAGTAGATGGAAACATAGTTTAGCAAACAATATTACTGCAATACTTAAGATGTATTCTCTTCCAACAGATCTCTATTTGTAACAGTTATATTTATTATATATTTTCTCTTCTGACCAGACTTGTTATGTATTAATTTACTGCTTGACTTGGAAATTGATTTGAAATGATTATCGTTTCCATGTTCAATATCTACATCAGAAGAATTGTTAGATGAAGCAGAGAGGGTGAAAAAAAAATCTAAAACGACTGACTCTAAAGCTTGTTATTGAAAATAACACACGACAACGACACTCCCACAATTTTGTCCTTTTGAAGAATTTTCCAGCAAGCCAGAAAGAAAGAACTGTGGCTGGTGCTGACACTGCAGAAACCCAGGAAAATCAATAAGCTGTTGGCTATTCTTGGTCAGTAAGACACCACAGCAGCAGAAAGGCCTGCCTGGCTGAACGGCTGGAATGGATTCTTCAGCCAGAAGCTCTGGCTTCAGCATTGATTTATGCAAATAGTGTTTGAGAAATCCTTTCTTTAAACGGGATGTCGTGGTAATTTGTTTCTGTTATTGGCAGTTGTGGATGAAAAATACTAGGGCCAGTTAGAAATCACTTTACCAGAGAGTCATGCAAGACTTCTCTGAAATAACATGAATATTTCTTAAAACACACTTCTTTTTTTTTTTTTTTTTATCTGTAATTGACTTTAATCTGTGGTTTCATACTACTACTGTTCTTAATAGTTTATCTAACAGAGAAAACAAAAGAATCATAAATATATATATATATATTTATCTTCAGAAAGTATTTTTGATTTAATTTTTATAATTAGTATCTAGTGTTTTTAGCACCACTTAATTTAGTGCAGTTACATATTTAAAGAAACAACAACAAAAAAATCCATCTTTATTGAAAGAAAATGGACAAAACCATATGGAGGATTGTCAGTCTTCGTTTAGTACTAAAACTGTTTAAAACTACCTGATCATTACTGGAATGTGAAAATAACTCCTCGGAAGTCAGGAAGAGAGAAAATTGATCTGGACTGAATCTTGTCTTGTCTTCTTGAAATTTCGTGACTTACACTTTTTTCTCCGTTGAAACCCAGTGCATGCTTAGCTAAAAATAACAATACTTTGTGTTAACTTAACAAAGGTGTGGCCTAAGGTGGCCATGCACCAACAGTTCACTGTAGAACCAAGAAAATGAGGTTGCATTTAGATAAAATATATATTATATAAAATGTCGAAAGATTCTACATTAATTCCTTAGTAAAAGAGAAATATATTTTGTTTATGAATGAAAGGATGCTGGGTTTTAAATAATATTTTACTCCAATGACATGCTACATCCATACAAGGTGGTATTATTGATTGTGTGAATTGATATTAATATTACCAACAGATATTATAATTTTCTGCATTTTATGTTGTTTTCGATGTAGTATGGCACAGGATTATGTTTCATACATGTTTTGACCATTTCATTCACTATATGAATGGGCTTGTGTTGTGTTCCATATGGTGTGTTTTTATCATTTCATTTTCAATATCACTTGGCCTGCATTAGATTCCATATGGTGTATTTATCATTTCATTTTCTGCAGGAATGGGTCTGGGTTATGTTCCATATGATGTCTTTTATCATATTTTCTATATGAATGAGTCTGTGTTGTGTCCGATATAATGTGTTTTTGTCATTTCATTTTCTGTAGGAATGTGCCTGGATTCTATTTTTCATTTGTATATTAATTTCTGCATGGTCACTTTTTATTTACTAATCTATTAATAGTCTTTGAAAATATAAAAATACAAGATGAGGATTTCAATTTATTCCATGTTTACAATTAAATCAACTTATTATGCAGATGAAAACAACTGTTTTTATTTAATACAGTTTTCTCTTTTTTTTTCTTTTTTTTTTTCATTTATTTTTTTTTTTATTTATTGACTGGTGGCATATTATTCAATGAATCTTTCCTTTTATTGACACATACAAAAAAGAAATGCACATGTGCAGGCACATAAATATAAAAATATATAACATAATCACTAAGTATTTTTTCCCTATTTTTTAATTAATCATTTTAAAATTCAATGTGCTTTATATATATATATATATATATATATATATAAAATATTACTTGAAAACTTCAGATACACCATTTACATTTGTTTAAAAATATCATTTGAATGTATTTACTTTAAATCTCCAAATGAAGCAAATATTAAAATTATGAAATTTCACCATATAACTTGCACCATATTGATATTTTACGCCATCTTTTCTTTTTGAATTTATATCGCATTAACATTAAATGATTAACTGACGTGTTATCTTGAAAAGGAAATAACACTTTGTTGAACGTCTTTAACTAAGGTAAAGGGATGGAGAAGAATGAAAGGAGCAGACATAAATAAAATAACAATGAATATTTGATACCTCTTACATCTTGTTGGAAGGAATATTGATTAGAAAATAATCAGAATCTAGAGAAGTCACATCATGTTACTCAGAACTACCTGTTTTAGATAACAGTTAAAAATATCTGTTATGTTCACTAGTAAGTTATGTACTGATTAGATATATGAAGTCAAACATTTAGTTATGGAAAGTGCTCAATTGGCTTAAAATTGATGATAATCATTTGATGATAATTAACCATCGTATTAGTGACGAAATATGCATGTCGATTACTGATACGTGATTAATTATTTACTTATTGGAAAAGTGTGATAGATGGATAGAATTGTATGTTAATGGCCTATTGAACATTCTGATGATTTCCTATTACATCTCATTTGTTTTTTTCATTTTGCTAATTTGTAATTACAGTTCAGATGATCTTCTTTAATTTTGTCACAAGCTTTTTGTGTATAATTTTAGTATTTTAATTATATAAATGAATATCATTCAGTAAATAAACTCTTAGTGTGCCCTGCTGTTTTATTGTATAAACAATGAAGATGAAAATAGATGGTTTGACTGAGAGACAAATCTGATTAGTTTTATTCAATGAAGAAGTCTGGTTAGTCCCAAAAATCAATGTTTCTTGATTTTACCTAAAGTATGTTTGTTAGATTAGCAACCATACTGACAGACAGCTTCATAGAGTAACAATGGAATGGGTAGTTATTTGTATCTGCATCTTACTTATTCCAGTTGCAAAATCCAGAACGAGTTATATGGTAATTAATTAGTCATTTATAAAACATATTATAGAATATTGATCGTTTGACAACTATTAAAAAATTCTTTCTCTTACATGAAATTGATATAAATTGTATCAGTACATGATATATATTTAAATTAGAAATATCTATTGAATACAGTGTGGCTATTATAAAGATGAAATTCAGACTAACTTCAGTTAAGTGTGTTAGGTATTCTATTATAATTAGTAAACTGTCAAAATGAAATCTATCATTTCAGTGGAAGCAGTGTTTAAATTTATTCTTCAGCAGTTGTTAAATATTATTATTTTTAGCTGATTTTCCAAAATCACTTGAAATATAAAGTAAAAACTTTTCTTGAACTTAAGTGTTAAAACATTAATAGCCATTTGTTATCATTTTAATTTAATTACAGATACTAGTCATTTTAAAGAAATAATCTTCCAAAATACTGAACTTTGTATTTTGAATTCAAAAGAGCAAACACATAACAGAACGCACATTTTAAAAAGTTTATTTCTGGGAACATAATCAGTTTTGTTTATTTTTTATTTTTAAATTTATAAGGTATCAGTTACAAACAGCCTTGTCTTGATTTTATACTCCTATTAATAGAAACACTGTGCCTCATTTCTTCAGTGTTCTGGGGTGAATGTTGTTACAGACTGATCTAGTTTTGTGTCCACAAGTGTAGATTTTACAAAGCATGATAACAGCTAAACAACCTAGTCATGTTCTAGGTGAACTGAATTTACTACAGGAAAAATATCCCTGCACATTGTATGTCTACACAGATGTTCAGCATAGCAAAGTACACAGACATGTAGGTCCTGCCAGCATAAATTATAATGCTTGGAGCGTCCCATTAATTCTTAATGAATTTAAACTGTTTTGCCACACACATGACAGGCTGAATGTCCTGTATTCACTGTGTAATTTTATGTTTTGTGTATTAATAGAATATATTTTGTTTTTGGGGTTTTTTTTTTTGCATTGTGCATAAAATGAGAAAATATTATTACAGAAAATATTTAAATAATTAAAACAAAATTTTTTTTTTTTTTTTTATAATGCTTCAAACTAAATACATGTTTTCTTTTCATAAACAATTTTGAAAGTTATGTTAATTTAAAAAAATAAAAAATTGGTTTATGTGTGTCTCTATGTGTCACAAATGATTTTCATTTAGTTTAATTATAAATGTTATTATCTATTATTTATAAAAATGTGATATAATTTATGAATTATTTTGTTTTTCAGTTGTTTGAGAATGCTATGATTAATGCTGGTCTGGTTGACGACACACGTGGTATGGTTCAGCGACTGCATGAACTTTTGGAAAAAGCTTTAAGAGACAAGTAAAGGACTCTAAGAAACAAATCTGTCATTTGACAAATAGAATTAATAATTTCTAACACTAGAAATTAGGATCTAAACAGGAAAAGTTTTGTAATTATTTCCACTGTAAGGAGAAATGTCATAGAGAATAATAAAATTTTCCTAATGAAAAGGTAACACGAATAATCCAACTTCCTAAATTATCATAATCAAATATGTACTGTTCATAAGCACAAAATATTAAGAGTTTGTAACTCGTAAAATGTGTTCACAGGATGGATCTGCTGACAGAATGACAGAAACTATAGTAGATCATAGTAAAAGTGTGTGGAAGTAACATGTCTGAATAAAATTATCTTTTAATTCAGTTTTGTCTTCTCAATCAAAACAATTTTCTGAATATATCAATTTGGCCACAATTATTTATTAAATAATGATTTTCATACTGCTTCACAGGAATGCAATTTACTTTTGAATCTGATATTCACAGATTATAAATAGTTTTGTTATTTCTTCACTCGTGATGTTACGCCTGGTGATTCAACCTGGCTGACCTGCCTTTTCTTCACTCATGCAGTTCAATAGGATCTCAGTGTGTCTCACAGTTTAAGGACACTAGTATTTAATCCTGTTTTTAAGAACTGGAGTGGTCTTATGTTCAGTCTTCACTACATAACTTAATAATTTAAAAAAAATAATAAAAGAATATTTGCATAAATTCATATTGCAGAATTTATACTCACAATTTTAATAGTCCTTTTATCAGTCTGGTGTTATTGCTAAAAATTTAGTTTCATGAGCATTTTGTCCCAGTTTTGATTTGTCATTATTGCAAATAACATCAATTTTTATGTAATGAATGCATCAACAATGCTCTCACAGCTATATTTTCATATACATTAAAATATCTTGATTATCATCTCTGAAAATTAATTTAAATATTCCAGCAATTGTTAAATATTGTTATTTTTAGCTGATTTCCCAAAAGACTTGAAATACACATGCATTATGTCCTAGAGCACTTTTCAAATTATAATTTCTGTTTTAAGTGCATATTACAGATAGCATTCCTAAGACAAATTAAAAAATCTATCTTGCAACATTGAGAAAAGTGTATGTGTGTTAATCAATTTTTTTTCTGCTCTAGTAATAACAATTTATGTGATCAATTCTGACAATGTTTTATATTTAAACAAATAAGGAAAATTCTCATGCACTAACAAAAATAACTGGGATATAAAACAACAAACTGTCAGACACTGTTAGATGATATTCTTTGCTTTATTTTGTATACATTATGACAATGAAAACAATACATGCCTACATAAATAACTCTTTCTAACAATATAGCTTTTACATAAACCCTTGAAACAATGACCAAGATAAATTTGTTTCTGGTCAGTTTGAGCAACTGAAACCAAGATATTACTGCTAATTAACCCCTATGTCATTATCTAGATGCATACAATATTTATAAAATTAAATGACAATATTAAATATATATATTAAATTTCTGAATTTGTATCGAACAGGAAATCCAGTTCTCAAGTATTTTAAGTAATTACATTTAATTTAAAAAAAACGATGTATTATTACTATTTTATTGTTAGTGTAGATTATTTCAAATAACCATGCATAACAATAGTAAATATGTGCAAGATATACAACTAAACAAATATCTTTCTTCCATGGAATGTCATTTATTTGGAAATAAAAATGCTTTGTCAAGATTACTTTTATTTGCCAAGACAGTAGAAGAAAATGATTGTTTAAAAAAATCATCAGTATCATGTTTACACAAACTTTTTTAAAAGCACCTCTATTATAGAATAGGGTTTGAAATTTTTGAAATAAATTTACTGAGCAATGCATCACATATTTTGACAAACCAGTTACTTTTATAAGGTAACAAGATCACTAATGGCTAAATATATTCCTGCTATCTAATTTCTTTTTTTAAAAATGAATCATGAATTATAGCGAATTAATCCTATTACAATTTCAGACTTAATGTCACTAAATATATATGCTAATATTTATTTTTAAAATGATCGCTGACAGAAATGCACACACATAGTAGGTAAAACTGATCCGTGTAGGTAACATCTATCTATATATATATTTAACAAATTTACAAAACCAATTCACACATTGGACTGCACGTCACATGTAGCCCGATTTAATATACATACAACATGGACAGGGAACGAGATGGAAAGCTGTCATATTTTATCATGTTCATACTTTAATATTTGTGTAAATATCCTGTTTTCAATTATATCGCATGCTAAGTGAACATGATAAAATGTAACAGCATGCATTACAGACTAATCATTACCCACTGAAGTTTCTTTAAACGCACCAATCCGAAGAAAACAGAAATTATTCGACAAACCATTGAAATTTAAACTAAATGCTTGCATGTTGGTAATGAAGGTTGGTGTATCTGTGGGTGAATAATGAATCTACTTTTCTCCTACAATTCAAGGGGTACTTCACTAGGTGGGAGTCAAATAGTCTAACAAGGCATGCATGTTCACTGCCACATCATTATAGTTTGTTCGATTTAATTTCATAACCTTATATTTCAGTTAACTTATTTAAACTAAAACCTGAGGATTCACTAAATCCACTGTAAATTAAGTAGTAATTAAAAAAACATTTTGTTTTTGAAACAGATTTCTTTATCATTAAATTATAGCGACACATACCCATTCGTTGTTACCTGACAACACATTATTTTTATTATTCCAGACCATATTATTATTAGATTACGTATTATATTTTCCATGTGAACATAATTATACAAAAAGCACATGTAAACATACCTGATCTTCATTCCACATATTTATTCCAGTTAGTATTAATATCATATTTAGATGACCTTCATTCAGAAACAAATGCTGGTGCATACAAAAAAAAAGAAAAAAAAAAGAAAGGAAACTCGGGGGCATCAAATCCCACAATAATTAATAAACTGAAATACAAGTGTCTTGAAATTTTATCTCTTCATACCTCTGTTGTCCTTGTCAAAAACTAACGGAAGAATGAGGAGATTACTGCAAACTCTCCAGTGAAAGAAAGTTCTTGAAGTATCTTAAAAGTTCCTTATTTCACTGCAGAGATGATTTCATAAGAGCTAATTCTGTATTCAAGAAATCACTGTTTGACTGAAAGAATGAGGGCAACAATAAGTCCATAAAGACCCAGTACTTCAGCAAAGATAAGAATGAGAATCATTCCAACAAACAGCCTAGGCTGCTGTGCCGTTCCTCGCACTCCAGCATCACCTACAATTCCAATGGCAAATCCTGATGCAAGGCCACTAAGCCCAACACTCAAACCTGCTCCAAGGTGAAGGAAGCTCCTACAAAAAAAAAAAATCATTAAAAAAAAATTCATGTATTTGAATATTTTTTCTTTCTTATTTTTTCAAGTGCATCATCTATTCAGGTTCTTTCATCTGTCTTTAACTCGGAATAGTTTACCAAAATTAACATGCCATGCTTTACATGTTTGTAGTTACAAACAATTTTTTGTCTTGTTCATTATTTCAATTTATTATTGTTGCTTTTGGATTTTGATAACTTATTTATAATTTTAGTTTGAATATGTGTCAAGTTCACTCACTTATAAAATGTGTACCCTTCTTCCTTGATATTCTGTGAAATCACAACAGCTACGACCAGCCCGTAAATAGCAATAATACCAGCCATGACAACAGGGATGACAGATTTCATGATGAGTTCTGGTCTCATGACAGCCATTGCAGAAATGCCTGTTCCTGACTTTGCAGTTCCATAAGCTGCTCCAATAGCTAAAATGTGCCAGTGTTAATATATAAATATATAAATATAAAAATATATAACATAATCACTAAGTATTTTTTCCCTATTTTTTAATTAATCATTTTAAAATTCAGTGTGCTTTAGATATATATATATATATTACTTGAAATCTTCAGACACACCATTTACATTTGTTTAAAAATATCATTTGAATGTATTTACTTTAAATCTCCAAATGAAGCAAATATTAAAATTATGAAATTTCACCATATAACTTGCACCATATTGATATTTTATGCCATCTTTTCTTTTTCAATTTGTATCGCATTAACATTAAAAGATTAACTGACGTGTTATCTTGAAAAGGAAATAACACTTTGTTGAACGTCTTTAACTAAGGTAAATGTGATGTGCTTTGATCCGCGAAATAAAAGAAAATAATTACTAATAATCATATGTGCTACGCCACATAATATATTTTAATATGATGAATGATCGATACCGGTTTTTGTTAGCATAGAACTTACCGCAAAATGACATAGCCGCTGTTATACCCATTACTCCAAAGAATGAAGTATATGGTGGTGCATTTTCATCATACATTTTCTTTTAATTTGTTACTCTTCCACAAAGCGACAGATACAAAAAATACCAAAGAAACAAGGACTACAAGTTAACTCCCACAAGTATCTTATCAAAAATGGCGAATGATGCGTATGTCATATGATCATGTGATTCACTTTTAGGTTTTATATGAACAATTCCTATTTGATGGTGTCAAACAGCGTCAACCAATCAGGATATCTGTAACATAAGCCTACATTTAGATCCCAAAATATGAGAGATAGCGGAAGCACGTGGTTATGAATCTTATAACAAAATATGTTTAGCGTATTTAGTGTTCTTTAATTCAGTCATGAAGTTTTCATACAGGGTAGGTTCAGAAAACAAAGAAAGAATGAGAAACACATTTTAAGCCTTATTTGTAATAAAATTAATGATGCCAAAGGTTAACGTCGAAAGATTCCAAATGATTATAATACTAATAGATCCATATTAATTATTATTATTATTTTATTTTATCATTGGATTATAAACATCTACTGTTAAATCCAGGCCACGACCAGGTGTTAAAGACAAAAATAAACTTGTATACTTTTATCAAAATCTGAGACGGTTGGGTTACATCCTGCTGAATAATTTGATTCTGAATAAGTTCAATAAGATGAATAACCCTATTCAGTATTCTGTATTCAATTCAGTATTCTAATTCTGTCTATCAATGTATCATTTATGGTAATCTGCACGTAAATAAAATGTATTTTATTTTTGTTTCAAATAAATACCGCCCTTTGAAGCACATTTCTATTTCATCTGATCATGTATAAGAAATAAATTATAAATTTGTGCCTTCATAAATGTTACTCAGAAATTGTAACAAATATAATATACAAATATATCTCAGGTATTACAACATCAAACATATTTAAAAGTTAATTTATTTCAACAATAACAACAAAAAAAAAAGTTTAAAATAAAAATATGCACATACTCTTACACATAAGTGTCATATGGAAAACAGATTCAGTTGTTGGTTTTTTCATATCTTTTATTACAAAGTATGATTTTTTCTAACTTTTAACAATGTACTCTTTACTTTTCTTCAGTCAAAATTATCACAGAGATAAATTTTTAAAAAGAATATGTTCAGAGATGCATAAATATGTGCAGATCATTACATGTCAATTGACCCATTTATTTTCACTCCGATTAATACAAATTGGAATGCAATTTTATAAAAAAAATTATGTTGCTGGAAAACATAAGATTATTTTAAGCATTCATAACCATTTGACCATATGAATCATGTAATCATGAACTGATCTTCTGTGAGAATTGTATCCAAGAATTAACAAAATATATATACATATATATATAAAAAATGTTTTACACATTAAATGCATAAGAATGAATTATTCATCAAACTACAAACTTCTTCATAAGTAAGCTTCACAAATGAAATACATAATAAATAATTTATGCATTAATAATGTATTGTACATTTGTATTTTTAATTTTTTTTTTTATATATTTTTTTAGTATTATCTTTTTGTTGTTTGTTCCTGATTTTATTATAAAATATAATAATAATAATAATAATGTATTTTAAACTGTTTCAGTTTTCCAACCTCTTGGGGTCTGTGTACAGAAAAGGGAACATCACTTTCACACCAGATGGAAACAGTGTTCTCAGCCCAGTTGGAAACCGAGTCACAGTGTTTGATCTCAAAAAGTATTGATGATAAATTTATTCATCATACTCAGAATGTACACTGATACTTGTATATATATATATATCTGTAATGATCAGAATTTGAATATATCTTTCATCAGCACATAACAGAATAATTAAGATTTACAGGAAGATGGACATAATAAAAAAAACTGTTTTTCTTTTGTTGATAATCACAGCATTTTTTTTTTTTTTCCCACCAGTATTAATCCAGTTATAAAGACAACGACCTCTGCATTATGTTAGAAAATGGAAGTTGAGTTGTTAAAAATGATTTATTTCCTGATCCAGCCAGTTTTCCCCTACTTTCCATTGTACGTATTTTCAGCCCATGGAGAAGTATTCTTGCTGTTATGCAATAAAATAGCCTCTGTAATGTCCATAGCAAGTTTCTAATCATTGTATCTTTTAATATAATATCATGCCAAAAGTTCCTGAGTTCCATTAAATAAATTTAAATTATAAGAAGAATTTTTAAAAATTATTTCAGCAATAAGTCGGAGACTCTACCCATTGAAAGCCGATTAAATATCACTGCTATGGCGCTGTCACCAGACGGCTACACTTTAATTCTGATTAATGAAGGTATAACCATAATTTTATTATTATTTTTAAGTGATAGTGTTTCAAACAGTCTCTTTCTCTTCAACAACAGTAATAAACAAAATGAGTGCTGAAAACTGACATTTTTTTTTTATCAATAATTGTTATTTCGCATTTATTTCTTGATGATAAATTTAATAACATATCAATTACTAGTTTATCAGAACAGCCTTTTTTAAATTTACATTCTGATGGTAAATATAAATATTTTTTAAAGGCACATTCGGTTCATTATTTGCATACTTGTAAAAAAAACCAACAACAACGACAACAAAAACACCTGTGTGTAAAATTAATGGCACAACTTTTATTATTAATTAATTTTATATTTCTTCTTTAGAGGGTGAAGCCATGTTGTGCAGCTTGATCAGTAAGATGGTGATCAGTTTTCATCATTTCCACAGACCTGTGCATGCCATCAAATTCAGCCCTGATGGAAAGTAAGCAGATTTTTGGTTAGAGACTGGGACACCATAGGCAGTAGAGTTCCATATCAGGAATTTGAGATCTTCCAAAAGGAAAAATATTAAAATAATAACTAAAATGAAACTTAAAAAAAAAAAAAAAAAAAAAAATTTTTTTTTTTTTTTTTTAGTGGAGTTCAATTTTATTTTTTTAATTCTATTTCTTGTTGTGATAAAATTGGGAAAAACAACTGATAAAGGAAGTTGCCATGACTGTCACCTGAAAATGTTTAAGAATTGCAGTATCTAATGAATTGTATTCTATTTATTTATTTATATTTTTTTTTTTTATAATTTTAATTTTAATTTTGTTTTTAAATGTAATGTTCTTTCCACATTATTTATTTATTACAGAAAGTTTGCTGTAACTAAAGAAAACAGCCTGTTGGTTTTTCATGCACCAGGTAAAACGAGAGAGTTCAATCCATTTGTGTTGTTCAGAACATTCTATGGTGCTTTGGACGAGACAGTGTGTATAGACTGGACTTCTGACTCAAGGTTTAATTTTTTGTCAAACATATAGTTTATATTTTTGTAAAAGTTAAATTTATTCCATTCCGTTTCATAGGCTAGAATTGGTTGTATCTAGTGTAGATGCCTTAGTAAACATAAATCATTTCTTATTTATTTTTATTGCAATAGCGATATTATGGTGAGTGCTTTATTTAGTTCTGTCACTTTCTTTGCGTACACAAACTTTCTAATTTAATTTAATTTATTTTTTCAAACATTTGTGGTACAAATTTAAGTAGTTAAAAGATGAATCTTTTTTTATAATTAAAAACAAGTTGATTTTTTGGTACAAATGTAAAAACCTGTGTATCTAACATTACCTGACAAATAAATTTGATTTATGTAAGAATATAATACTGAAAAAACATGTATTGACTATGTATCGTTTGAGTATCTTAATTTATTTATTTGCAAATCCTGATCTTATTCAAAATTATGGTCATAGTTTGCATTGGCTTTCTTTGTCAAACATAAATTAAAGCAAAATGTTAATACAGATTTTACAGAGAGAGCATTCAAATTAATATTTTTATCTACTTTTTTAAAAAATTTATGCACTTTTTCATTTTAATTTCTAGCTTTATGTATATTGTATATTACATTTCAGAGCATTTTGTGTTGGTTCAAAAGACACGAATACAAGAGTGTATGGTAGTCAAAGGTTTTCCAATCTCATTGTTTATTCTGTCGGAGGTCAGACCCATCCTGTGATTGCTGCTTTCTTTGAGAAAGATTCTTTGGATGTATCCTTTAATAACAACAGTGAAAAATTATTTAACTGTTATAAGCATCCTTTAATAATAATACACTAAGTACCAATTTGTAACAACAACAATAAAAAAAAAAAAAAAGTAAATAAATATAAACTATGTAATGTACCTTAAATAATAAAAGTATCAAACTTACTAAAGACGATTTTACATATTCGGTTTCATATTTCTTAGTATATTGTAACTTTTGGCACAAACACAAAAAAAAAAAGTAAATCATCTGTACAGAGATATAGATAAAAAAAAGGAAAAATATATACAACACTTTCAGTAATGTTTGGCCTAAAGGTATGATAATCGGTGTATTCAGATTCCAGCATTCTTTTTTCTAAAATAAAATATATAGAAAAATATTTAAAATTTATGAAGATGTTGACACCATTGGCTTAGTTAAAATAACAGTTTTCTTCTTCTAAAACTAAATAATTACAAAGTAAAGGTCACGTATAAAATTTATCATTCTGTTGGCATAGTGTTCTTATTTCAAAGGTTATAATTTTAAGTTTCCTGAACTGTATTAAGTTCTATTCTATCGGAGAGAATGGTCGTGTGGCTGTGTGGGAGTGTGACACAGATCTGGAAGGTTTGATACCATACGAAAAGAAAGAGCAGTCTGACATGTTGGAGGAAGAAGTGAAGTCAGAAGAACCAGAAGAAAAGAAACAGAAAACAAAAGGTAAATTAATCAAGGATGAGAGGTAGGGGGAGAGAAAGCAAGATAGAGACTGAGTGTTAGTGAGTGAGTGTGTTGTGTGTGTGTGTGTGTGTGTGTGTGTGTGTGTGTGTGTGTGTGTGTGTGTGTGTGTGTGTGTGTGTGTGTGTGTGTGTGTGTGAGTGTGTGTGTGTGTGTGTGTGTGTGAGAGAGAGAGAGAATGGAAGAAAGGCTGAGAGAACATGGGACACAATGGATTGACAGAGTGAAAGAGAACTCTTTCTTAAGTAACCTTTATGAAATTTGAGGCCTGTAACTTGCAGTACAAAAGTTACTTTTTTATAAAAAATAAATTATCTGCAGTTTCCTTCATTGTTAACTAATATATATATATATATTGGTTTAATATACTTTCAAAGAAACTTAACAGCAGCCATGTTGGTAAAATGAAAAAACAAAACTTATCATTTTGCAGGTCATGAACTGGGACACTTTCTTTTTCAGATGTCAAAGAAGAAAAAACAGAAAACAAAATTCTTTACAGAAGAAGGAAACTTGAGTAAGACAAATTTAAAATAATAACAACAACTTGATAAAGACACTGTATATTAAAAAAAAAAGTTGTGTCTTCAAATTTTTAAAAATAAATCTATATTTTACTGATCATTATTATCATTTGTATTTGAAATAAAATTATTTTTAATTCCAGATGAGTGTGTGATAATTATTTTTCTTTTTTCTTTTTTTCTTCAGATTTTTAAAAATAAATCTATATTTTACAGATCATTATTATCTTTTGTATTTGAAATAAAATTATTTTTTAATTCCAAATGAGTGTGTGATAATTATTTTTCTTTTTTCTGTTTTTTTTTTCTTCTAGGCATTCATATCATGAGGCGCGTGGAGACACTGCTAACTATGCCAAGGTAACCAGTGCTGCTTACCACAAAAACATACACATCCTGGTCACTGGTTTTGAAGATGGGGCTTTTTTTATTCATGAAATGCCAGAATTCAATCTCATTCACTCTCTCAGGTAAGAGTTTTGGTATCACATTGCTGAAAAATTTTGGTTTCTGTATAAAAAAATTTTTTTTTTTGTTATTTTATGAAATGTATCATTTTTAAATAGATACGTTTTTATGCATGATTCATATTGCATGAATGAATGGTTAAAATTGAATTGTTACCAATTTTAAATGAAATAGTTTCTAATTTTATGGATTTTGTTAACTATTTTGTTGTTATGTTTTTTTTTCACTTTTCAAATTAACTATGAACAGTTAACAAATTACATACCTGTAATGGATATTATATCTGATATCATTTGAATAAGAGCTCCATTTACTAAAATACTGTTCTTTATTAGTAATAAATATTAAAATAAAAATATTAAAAATTCTAGAAATCTGTAAGATGTACAATGAAAATAATATTCTAGTCTATGAAGCAAATCTTTTTTTCAAAATTTATTTACGTGCTTACATCTGTTAGTATTTCAGACCAGAGTATTGCCACTATAGATATCAACCAGACAGGGGACTGGATAGCACTGGCATGTTCTGGGGTGGGGCAGCTGCTGGTGTGGGAGTGGCAGAGTGAAACATACGTACTCAAACAACAGGGTCACTTCAACAACATGTCCAGTCTCGCCTACTCACCTGATGGTCACAATATTGCAACAGGAGGTGATGACGCAAAAGTGTGACATTTTTTTATTTCATTATTCAGATTTGTGACTAATTTAATTTGATTATCTCGTTTATTATTAGAAAATCTTCTTGAGCATAATTACATGAATTATTGTAATTATTAGAATATTAGAATACGTTATTTTGTTGTTGTGGATTTATCTTGATAACAATATTATTTTTATTTTGTCTTACAGGTTAAAGTTTGGAACACAAGTACAGGTTTCTGCTTTGTGACATTTAGTGAGCATCAAGGGGGAATAACTGGAGTGACATTCAACCAAAACGGTCAAGTGGTTCTTTCCTGTTCGTTAGATGGCACAGTCCGAGCTTTTGATCTGAAAAGGTTCCCAGTCATTTTCCGAGTTTCAAACAACCAATAATTTCAGAATTTTCTTAAGTTGTTGCTTTTTAAACATACTTTAATTTGCTTTATACCTAAAAGTAGCACTTGTATCAAAATGAAAAATCAGAGTTTCATATTTCCATCACATTATCAGTATATATATATATATATATAATGGAAAATTTCAAATATTAGAAATGGATTGTAATTTGTATTCAAATAAATATATATATATATGATATTACTTATTGATATTTCTATATCTGAATAAAAATTACAATCCATTTCTAATATTTGAAACTTTCCATTGCATTATTTCAGATATCGAAATTTCCGCACATTCACCTCTCCGAGACCAGTTCAGTTTTCCTGTTTAGCAACTGACAACAGTGGAGAGATTGTGTGTGCTGGGGGCCTGGACACTTTTGAAATATTTGTTTGGTCAATGCAGACTGGAAGACTTTTAGTGGTATTGTACGTTTTATTTTACACTGAGTTCAAACTTTGTGGAAGAATGCTGATATTTTTAATTTAAAAAAACGCTTTTAATTTAAAATACAGTAATTTAAAATTTGCTACAGTGATACACTATTACCTGAATCTTTTTACATGTTTATAAGAAATTTCTATCAAAAATAGGTGAATAAAATCTTTTTTGTCCAGTTTGCTTTCATTGCTATATATTTTGTAAACTATTTTTTTTTTGTTTTTTTTTTTAATTTTAGGAATTCATGAATTTTTTTTTTTTTAATAAAATGTAGATTTTAACTGGACATGAAGGACCTATCAGCTCTCTAGCTTTCAGTCCAGTGTCGGCCATTTTGGCTAGTGGTTCATGGGATAAAACTGTCAAATTATGGGATGTATTTGAATCAAAAGGAGCAAAAGAATCTTTGTCATTAATAACAGATGGTAAGTTGTTTTAAAACTGATGTCACTTTTAACATAGTTTATTTTTCTTTTCAAACATATATCTTCCAAAACATCTGTTGCTTGTTTAAAAATGGTTAAAATATATCAATATTATTTAATAACATCCGTAGTCATTTTGAAGTGAATGCTAAAATAACTTGCAAACCTTTCTTTAAAAGTTTACCAGTTGAACAAAACCATTAAATATATTTTAAAATATTTTGAAATCAACATGACTTACAAAATGTTAGATGGATTCAGAACTTTTTCTGAATAAATTGTGTAAATCTTAGGGTCTGATTTATTAGTAAAACACAGATAACTATTTGAAAAATATCAAATACAACTGATTTTAAAGAATTATTTTTTAATGCATCTTACTTTCTTTCCTATAAGCAAAAGGTGGTAGTAGTAGTAGTAGTAGTAGTAGTAATAGTAGTACTAGTAGTAGTAGTAGTAGTAGCAATAGTACTACTACTACTACTACTACTACTACTACTACTACTACTACTACTACTGCTACTACTTCTACTTCTTCTACTACTACTAATAATAATAATAAAAATAATAATTTCATTTTGCCAAACTGATAATAGCCGTAAACATAATAAAAACAGCAATAAATGATAATAATTTTGCTTAATTTTGCCAGACTAATTAAAACATGAATTGTAATGACTTTATTTCAGTTTTAGCTGTCACATATCGTCCAGATGGGGAGGAGCTAGCTGTGGCTTCTCTGGACTGCATCATTACTTTTTGGAATCCACACACAGCTGTTCAGACTGGGTCCATAGAAGGCAGGCATGATCTTGGCTTGTCAAGAAAAGAAACTGATAAAATAACTGCGAAGAAATCATCATTTGGAAAGTAAGTTTTGCATATTTTAAAATTTTTGTCGTTTCAGTTTATAATTATATGTTTATATATAATATTAAAATGTCTTTGATAAATTCAGCCACTGATGCATTATAACTGAAGAAGTAAGTTGAGTAAAAATGTTGAATTTAGTTTTATAACAACTTAATTTGATCTATTCTTTATAATTATTGCCAAATATTTTTATTGTGTTGTTAAATCTTTAAAATTTTTATATTTATTTTTTAAACAGTATTCAAAAATAATTATTCCACGAAAAATGAAGTTTTCTAAATATTTTATTTTTCTATAAATAATCTCTCAATTAATATTTTTGTGTTCTAATTTTACAGAGCATTCACCACAATTTGTTACAGTGCTGATGGTAAATGCATCCTGGCTGCTGGTCGGTCAAAGGATGTCTGCATATACTCTGTACATGATCAGATACTCATGAAGAAATTTGAAATTTCTTGTAACATGTCGTTTGATGGAATGCTGGTAAATATCAGAAACATTATTTTTATGCAGTTCATTAAAACTGACTCTATCTGTCTTTTTTTTTTTTTTTTTTTTTTTTTTTTTTTTAAATTCTTATATGTTTGAACAAACATTTCTTCTGACAAAAGCAATCATTAATTTTAGATTGATTGTTTATTTAACGAATAGTGCACATAATCTGATGCCTGTCTGTCTTTTAGTTTTTTTCATTATTCCGTACTGAATATGATGTATAAACATTTAGTATTGTTTTTGTAGGAACTGCTGGACAAACGAAAGATGACAGAGTGGGGGAACCTGGCCCTGGTGGATGAGGCTGAAGGTGACGAGAAGACAATCAGTCTGCCAGGTGTCAAGTCAGGTGACATGAGTGCTCGGCACTGGAAACCTGAAGTCAGAGTTACATCAGTTCAGTTTTCTCCCACAGGTGAGCAATTATTTCTACATCAGACATTCTAGACTGACCAAAAGTGTTGTTTCTACCCAGAGTTTTCAAAGATTTATCTTCTCACTGAACTTGGATACCTAATTGGTTGTCTCATTATGGATTTTGTTAGTTAATTTGATGTCTGAAGTGTCTGAAATCACTTGACAAAGATTCACCAATTTTTGTTACTCAAACTCAAGATACTGGGTTTTATAGATTACTTGGTAATTGCCTTTATAATTGGCAGTGATTGTCAAAGAACTTTTCCTTTCACTGAGACTGTTTTATAGTTCACTGAACCAGGTTAAAATTTTGTTCTTTATTGTTTTTATAGTTCGTAGTTTGATACATGCTTAATTAAATTTATTAATTGCATGGTTTGTTTTTATGCATTTGATTTAATTGGAATAAATGTAGTCAGTATTAATCACTAAAATAGCATTTTTCATTTTATCAAACATTTGACATAATTAGCGTGATATAAATTTTTGTAGGAAATAAATTCTATCATAGAATTTAAGTGGTTCTTATTTGGTTAAAATATTTACAACTTTCCTCTTGTTGTTAATTTATAACAATAAAAATAACTACTTTAATAAAATTTATTGTGTTTTAAAGAATATAATGTATTTTTGTTTTTTCCCAGTTTAAATTTTTATTTGTTTTTTACATGTTGGGTTTCTGAGGTTTTTTTAATTTGATACTTACAGTTTCAGAGTTGCAATCATTATGTACAAATTCTTTCATACAAACATTTTTTTTATTATTATGTAGTCTTAATTGAAGTGTATTTATTTTGAATTGCCTTAAAACAAATGAGATGCTTCTTATTCCAGGGAGATCTTGGGCAGCCACAACAACAGAAGGGCTTCTGATATATTCTTTAGACCAGAGTTTACTGTTTGACCCCTTTGAGCTGGACACCGAAATAACGCCAGCTAGTGTGAGAAAAACCTTGAAGAAGGGAGATCACTCTACAGCACTGCTCATGAGTTTCAGACTGAATGAAGCAGACGTAATACAAGAGGTGGTTGAATCCATTCCAGTATCTGATGGTATGTGACAGGATAACATTTTTAAAAAAGCAATCAAGTTTCTTGAAATTTATAGATGCACATAGCTCATTAACTTCCATTTAAAAAGAGAAAAATATATTGATGGTTTTTTTTATCTCTTATATTATATATGAATTATACAGTAAATGGAAGGTGCCTCCAAAAAACAAGCTGGTTATTTTGATCAAATTTTATCGACATTTTATAAACTTGTAAAAAAAATATTAAATAACAGGAAAAAATTTATTTGAAAAATTTGTTTTCTCTTTTTTTTTTTCAACAGTTAAAATATGTAATTTTTTTAATTTTTAATTAATATTATTTAATAATGCATTTTCAATGTAAAAAACCCAACTAAATTCAGTCCCAGATTCAAATTAACAAAATAAATAATTTTCACACCAAAGTGCTTTGTGTATTTGTCTGCAGTTTTCTTTTCTTACACAATCAAAAAATCAGAAGTAAAAAAAAATCACTAGATTAAATAGTGTTAGTAATATTCATTTGAAAATTATTTTTAAAATAATAAGGTAACAGATAAAAATGCATCTGGTGTGAAATTACTTTATTTTAAAATCTGTCTGTTTTAACTATTAGTTTTTATATTGATTATTTCATTATTTCATGAATTTTGCAGTTTTAAAGAAGTTCCTAAAAATTGTTCAATTATCTTGAAACAGTATTGATTTTCTCTTAGAAACTTGTACAAATAAATGGAAAAATGCAAATGAAATATTATCTGATCTAGGATTTTTCTCTTTTTTTTTAAATTTTTATTTATTTATTTATTTTGTTCTCCAGTTAGTTCTTTTTCATAAACATATTATGAAGAATTTGCCTTTTTAATTTTTATTTTTGGTTTCTTCTCATTCATTTTCTGTCAGTAATTTTTTTGTAGATACTTATTCAGTTATTTTTTCCTGTTATTATTAGTGACCAAATCACATAAATGGAAGTAAATGCACATATATGCAGATGAATACATTTTATCTGCAAATGAAATGTTATAAAAAAATAATTTAAATCTCTCTTTTAAATCTCATTTATAATAAAAAAAAAATTATATAGAATGAGGTGGAAAACACTTCAGAAATTTAAATAAAAAATATATATAACATTATTTGAAGAAAATAAAATGATAATAACACTAATAAAAACAATAACAGTAAATTTATGTACATAAATAATTATATTTTTATATACACTATGGTTGCCTAAAAGTGAAATAGATCAAAATGATTAGTTAAAATAAATTTGGTAGATTTATCCATTTAATATTAGTCGGTCTTATCCATTTTCAGTAGATGCATAATTTTTAAACTAATGTTATTTATTTTCAATAAATGTGTAATATTAATTTAATTTCTTTGTGTTTATTTTCAGTTGTTGTATTTTTACTGTTTCAGTTACATTTTAATGCTTTATTTATTATCAGTAAATGTCTATTTTGTATTATTTACTGGTAGTAATTTATAATTTGTGATCTCTATTTACAGTTGACGTGATATGTCAGAATCTTCCCGATGTTTATGTCGATAAGTTGTTAAATTTTACCGGAAACCAGATTGAATCATCTGCTCATCTTGAGTTTTATCTCTGCTGGATTCAGACTTTATTAACATCACATGGCCCCAAGTTGAAACAGAGATCGAAATCTATTATGGCAGTTCTCAGAAACGTACAGAAAAACGTCACAAGAAAATATGAAGATATTGGAAAATTGTAAGTAAAAGTTTTCTGAATTATGGATAATGTAATTGTTGTTTTTGTTTCACAGGTAAAGTATAAGAGAACTAAGAATTCAGGTGTATTATATTGGTAAACAATAAAAAAAAAATTAAATAAAAAAAATTGGTGTTTTTTCTTTTTTTAATTTTATAATAAATAAAAATGTATTTTTTTTTAAATTTATTTATTTATTTTATTTTTTGTTTTTTTTCTTTGAGATATTCTGAATTATATGTCAACTGTTGTTATAACACTGCCATAATTAATAATCTGATATGTCTATCAGGAGATGTAAAATCAACAAATAAATTGCCTTAATTTGGATTAAAACAAATATTAAACAGTAAAATATAAGGATTTAAAAACTTTTTGCAGGATGAAAATATTAGACTAAATATGTTCTTTATTCTTCCATGTCATTTCTTTTTGTTTCTGGCAACTGACTTTTGGTAATAATAAAATATGACAATAAAATCACACATTCGTGAATATTTATAGAAAAAGATCTCTATTTTTCTTATGCTATTTCACACAGAAAAATATAAAAAGAAAGAAAAGAGAAGAGAAAAAACAACAACAAAGAACCTTGATACGTTAATTTACTGATGATTATCAACCATCATTTTTCAGGTGTGATCATAACAAATATTTAATGGAGTACATTTTGAATTTGTTCAAATTAAAAATGGCTAAGAAAGAAAATGTTGAAGAAACTATGGACACTGATGAGGGACAGCTGAAAGAGGTTTATTCTGATTCTGATGAAGGAAGCATCGAGAAAATGTTAGGCAATTTTTCTGACTCTGATACATGAAAATATCGAAACTAGTATCAATAAAATGTTCAGTTTATCAACAGAGAGAGAGAGAGAGAGAGGAAAGCACTTAATCAGAATACTGACTGCAGTGCAATCCCAGAATTCTCTAGGTTTCTGCTTCCTGTTATCAGATTTTCAAAATAAGAGCAGCAGTTGGCAGATTTTATGACAGAATGTTAAAGGATGTTAAAAAAACCGACAACTATTGATCCTGAAAATGTAAAATTGCAGCTGGTTCTAACATTGGAAAAAATTATTAATAAAGGTCTGAGAAATGTTTAATACAAGTCTTTTTTATTTATTTCGTTCATTTTTTAAATCTGTTTTAATATACTGAAGCCATATTAAATTGGAAGTCCAGAATTATATAAAACATTTCCTTTTAGAGATAAAAGATTAAATGCAGTTTCTAAAATCTTTTTTTATTCTTAATATATCCATTAATCATGTGAATGAGAATAAAATTTACTACATTATATACAAAGTGAGAAATTAAATGGAATTTCTTCTTTTATTTTTTTATAAATTTTATGTACCAAAAGGTTTTCTAAAGATTACTGATATATAACATTAAATCTAAAGATAAATGGGAAAAAGAAAATGTTTTATTGTTTAATTTAAAAGTCATTGCTGTTATAAACCACTGATAATGCTGTTCAACCTCATTGTTAATTTATTTTTATACTTTATTATTGGCAAAGGTCTGTGATCACTTACAATTAAAAAAATAAAAGCATATAAAAATGCATTTGTTCATAATACTACTTGTATATTTTAAATTAATATAGTCTTCAGTTTAAAATTACTGATGTCTATCTAAGAATTCTTTACTTGAAAAAGATATATTTCCTGTTTGTTTTTTTTAGCTGTTTATTTTTATTTTACCTATTTTAGTGCATTGCTATAAATATCAAGTGAAAAATTATGTAAAGGAATTTATTTTATTTTTATTTCTACTCCAATATAACTGATTATTCTTTTTATCTTTCTTCTTTTTTTTTTTTTTTTATAAAATATAAATAAGATATAGATACGCAGATATATTTCATTTTTTTTTTTTTTTTTTTTTTTTAGCATTATTCATTTTTTTTTTTTTTTTTTTTTTTTAAATAAAAAATTCTAGGTAAGGGAAGTAAGTGTGAGCCATTAACTATAAAAACACTGATTTATTGGAAATCCACAAATCATTTTCTGTCAGTGTTTTAGATTGGTGTTACTTCTTACCATGTTATTATCCTCACTTGATTAAACTCTGCCAGGAATGGTCTGAACAGTTTGCTGATTTATTTAAAGATGTTTGAAGCTGGTGTCTGTATAAAGTGTTTTTTTCAGTTGAAGAAACTTGTATGTGTGTTTGTGAATGTGAGTATACAGTATGTGTCAGTTATTATTAAAACATTTTCATTGGAAATGCTAATTATTTCTATATATATAATATATAAAAACTAGGTACATGTTTTAAGTAATTTTTTTTTTTTTTCTTATCCTTCTTTAATAAAAAATGAAAAATGAGAAAATTTGATTTTATATTACAAATTAGGTAAATTTATTTTTTTTTTTTTTAAATATTTTTTTAATTATTTAAAAATCATATTTATCTTTTTTTTTTTTTATTTTTTTCTTAAAAAATATGAAAAATATGAAAATTTGAATTTAATAAAACTATACAATAATTATCAAGATGATGCATTTTTGGAGATTTTTTTTCAAATATATATATTTTTTTATTATTAATATTTGTTTCTATTTACCAGACTGTTCAGATATATATTTATTGCTGAATTTTTTTTTTGATGTTGACATTCTGTATTGACACAAATATACTGCTAAAATACCACATCATACAAAATCCATAATCTTCACATCTGATAATAATATTTTGGTAAACTGACTTGATTTATAATTAATAGTTTATCATTGCTAAATGACTATTACATTATAATAGAAATGAATTATTATAATACAAATACATTTTTTTAAAAATAAAACAGAAATAAACCTGTCTTAGAGCAATTAAATTTGAAATATAATCTAAAATTTTGGCTTGACAAAGAATAAAATAAATTTGGATTTTTTACTTGTATTTAATTTAACATAAAGATTTTTTTTTTTTGCATTTATGTAAAACATAAGGCCTGTTCACATTATATTTTATGGAGAATGTCTTAATTATTTGTTGGTTTTCTTTGGTTATCTATTTGTTTAATTTTGAAATAATTAAAAAAAATTCATTTTTTTTAAACAGGTGTTTTGTAGATTTTTTTTGTAACTGTTTATTTTATATGTCTTTAAATACTTTAATTTTAAATACACACACATGCAACTCTCACAAACGCACACACACACACACACACACACACACATATATATATTTTTTTTTTTCTTTTTTTAATTTTGTTTGGACAGTTTGATTTATAATTTGCAGTTTATACTTTGCTTTTTTTTTTTTTTTTTCCATTACATAGACATGTAAACTTTGAAAAAATATCTTTTTAATCATCTTTCCAAAAAATCTAAATTTTTTAAATGTTATTAAAATGCATTATTTCTTATTAAAAGAAAGAACTTATTTTAACTGTGGAAGCACCACCCAAGAATAATCTTCACAACTTGTTTTTCATTTTGGTTCTTTGCCACAGTCTGATTGTCGCTGAGAAGATTGATTATAAGTCTTGATTGAGTTTGCTGTTTCTGATTGCTTTCGATGACAAAGGTTAACTTCAAGCAGAACTCACGTTTCTTTTGAAACTCAACTCTCACTAATTCAAAACTGTGTTCAGTTCGTTACCAACAGACGTGTCTAAAATAGTTAAAACTGAGGGAAATTTTTCATGAAAGTTTGGGAGAATTTTTAAGAAAAGTTTCTTAATGGGCTTTTTTAATTCCTTTATTTTTGGATATGGAGTTAAGAGGACAAGATCCTGTGGTTTTAAAATTTTAAAATGTTGCTTTTGTATTTCATAAAATATCTTTTTATGGATATATTTTGGGGTATTATTTTTATTTATTATATATATATATATATATATATATTATTATTATTATTATTATTATTATTATTATTATTTTTATTATTATTATTATTATTATTATTATTTTTTTTTTTTTTTTATTATGTTTTTTGTTGGTGGTGGTGCTTTGTTTGTTCTGAAACTTGAAGAATTCAGTGGATGGCAATTACAGATATCTTCTGTCATTACTTTGTGGTTTTTTACCTTTTGTCACTGACATATAGCCAGAGTGAAAAACAAATTAGATTTTAATTTTTAATTCTTTTCTTCTTTTTTACCTGAAATTGTAGAACATACAAATAATACTTAATAGCTCTTTGGTGTTATTGTTTTATTTCTTTGATTGATGATAAAGTATTACAGCACAATAACAAGCATATTTATTTCTTTAAATTTAAATTTAAAATTTTCTTTTCCTTCTATTTTATTTTATTTACTTACTTTTTTTTTCTTTTTTCTTTTTTATTCTTAACATTTTATTAGGGTTTTTTTTCAATTTTTTATTAATTTTTGTATTTTATTTTTATTTTATTTCTATTTTTTTATTCAGTTATTTTGTTGGGATTTGGGGGGGTTTGCCTTCTGTTTTTAATGTGTGAAATGTTGATATTTTTATTAAAATGTCAAGCTGCTTTAAAGTCTTATGAGATTGTTATTTAAATGCAATGCTTTATTATTTGCTGTAACAAATAAAATAATAACTTAGAAGTTTACAAAACACTTTTAGGCAATTTTTATACCCCATCAAACATCTACTCTTTAACATTTATAATAAATTAATTTTTTACGTGTACAAGATAATCTTAAATTGTCTCGTACACTTAAAACTAAGCAATTTTATTTACATCTGAGCTGGTAAATCCATTGTTAAGTTATCTGGACACCAGTAACTTTGAGCCATTAAAACGCTACAGAAGACAAACAGACAAGCTTATTGCCAGCCATCACCAATTACAAACTCAGTAAAAAGTTGCTGTGACTGTAAATATCAAACAGTGCCAGGAAAAATACGCTTCTTTCCAGTAATTACAGTCTGAAGCTTAACTATCTCAAGTGTCTAGACTCAAGACTTAACTGTGGATCTTATCAATACCAGTTTTCATCTGATGCATGGTGGGTCCTGGGATCAGTCCCCCTTTGAAGTCCATTTGAGTTATTTCCTGTACCAATGTTTTTCACTGCAAGTGGTGTATTTAGCTTTGGAGTGTTATTTTGGCTACCCATGGAAAGGTCCCATGATGTCTCTTTCTTATTAATATTGTGAAAAATCACACATTTATTAACCATTAATACAAACCATATGATTACTAACCATTTAAAATAAATCAAATGAATATTAGAAGTTAAATGTATTGAAATGTTAATAATTAAATTTTCAAATTTCTTGAGAAAAATGGCCCTATCTTCATGGTTTTCCTATATTTTTGTGATTTTTCAAACAGTCTAGTTTAATTTTACAATGGTAAAAAAATGGTTAATTTATTTTTCTATTATTTTAATTTTATTTTCTAGCTGTGTCTTATTAAATATTTATTCCTTTTTTCTGTTTGTTTTATTTTTATCATGAGATCTAAATCATACAGAACTGATTAAATTGCACCATACGTATATTAATATCACTTTAACATAATATTAACTTGAATATAAAGAACCTTGACAATATTTTTATAATTACTTTACTATTTATTAATATATTTGTTTGTTCATATATTTTAATTATGTATATGTTTATGACTATGTACATATGCATATTTACATATATACATACATACTTGCATACATATATAAATATATGTATATCACACAAGTAAATGCTTTTACAATAGATCTTATTTTTTATAATTGTTTTTATTTTTTTTTATCTTTTATTATTATCTTTTTAAAAAAATATTTTCAAGTCCATAAGACAAGGGATTAAACAAAATACATACAGCACATGAATTTAGTAAAACAAAAATATATTCACAAGATAAAAAATTCATCTATTATTTTTATTGTCTTTTTTTTTTTTTTTTTTTTTTTTTTTCAGTTTTCTTTTTCTCACTGTTTCTCTACCAAGTTGTTATGTGACAGTGATAAATGTTACTATGACCCAGGTACACATCTCTCTCTCTGGCTCATGGAAATCTGACAAACTCACGGACGTTGTATTGATTTCGATGTTTTTTTCAAAATTGACTTGTCTTGGTTAGGAAAACCATTTAACAATATCACACAGACGACTGAAAGAGATTTTCATTATATTTCTGGATCAGTGCTATGATTCACATCTTTGCAGTGGACAGTTCTTGTGTGGCGTACCAATAACAAGCAATAACAATAAGTGCTGGATGAAAATAGATCATTGTACCAGTCCATTATGGAAATATGGCTGATGTGGAAATGTAGGTGTGCAGGATAAACATGATTAAGGTACAACAGCAGCATGGTAAATCTGATATTCTCTACCTCTGTCCTCTTTTATATAAATATTTGTTTAAGGAATTTTTTTACTCCGTTACAGTTATTTAACAATTCTTTTAGGCTTCTGCAAACATTATTCTAAAAATTTAGCATAGTATATTTAAAATCACACACACACATTTCAAGTTTTTTAATTTTAAAAAATATTATTATTTTTTTTTTTTTTTTTAAAATTATTAAATATTTGAAAGTGTGTTGAATTACATAAAGCAGCATTATAATTTTGGACAGAAATATTTTATTTGATCTGCCAAACAGATATTTTTTTATTTGCACAACAGAAGACCCCTGTTTTAATTTTAATTTTGAATAGATTTGTTAATATATTCATTTATTTACGTCAGTTTGACATTCAGTAGCTGATGTAATTTTGTGCTTAATTGTTCAACTTTTATTTATTCATTACACACACACATACACACAAAATCCTACACACACACACACACACACACACACACACACAAACCACCATACATACAAGTACTCATAAACCCACACAGTCATGCATGCGCACACACGTGCACACACAAACATGCATCCATCCATCCATCCATCCATACTTAAAAGAATATTAACAGCACATCACAATTTTTAAGTTATGTGTTATTTATTGTGGTTGTTCACTGTACATGATTCACACCTAATAAAAATGCTGATGTGTTATTACAAATTGATTTATTTGATTTTTGTAAACTGAGCTCTAACAAATGACAGTAGCTTTAGTAATATGAAGTTTTTTTATTTATTTAGTTAAATTATTAAAATGCAGGACAATTTTTTTATCTTACATGTAGGAAGCAAGGTTTTTATTATTTGATTTGAAATTTAAATTTTATTATTATTATTATTATTATTATTATTGTTATTATTATTTTTTAATTATTTTTTTTTTAATAATTGTATTATTTTCTTTGATAATGCTTGAATTTTGTTATTAAATGATTTTAAATTACTTTTCAATATTTGTGAAATTTTTTTTTTAAAAAAATATATATATATTTATATGGATGTCATAATATATATAATAATTAAGTTATTTTTTTCAAATATCAATTTTATATTCTTGGATTAAAAAAATAAATAAAACATTTATTTTAAAAAAAGGGTTTCTAAATTCAATTTTGAGTTGCATCACAATACATATTATTTTACAGTTAAAAAAGTTATATCTAAGATTTCACATTTATTTTACATTTATAAATCATGTATGTGAATTCAACTTATTTTTCAGTTATGAAAGTCATATAAGTCAAATTTGTAGTTATAAAAGTAGTAAGTAAGAAAGAACATGTATTTTAGTATATTTACAGTTATATAAAGTCATCTGTCTACATTAATCCATTTTATTTTATACCTATAAGTCATGTAAAAATCCACATTCTTTTTTTTTTTTTTACAGTTATAAAAATCATCTACATTAGTCTATTTTATTTTATATTTATAAAATCGACATTTGTTTATTTTTTATTTGTAGTTATAAAAATCATGTATAAGAATCCACATTTATTTGACAGAAACATTATTACAATTGCATCATATAGAATTCAGTGAACCAAATATTCTTAAGATTGATATTGAATATTTAATAAACCTATCACAATAATAACACTCTTTGATAATTTTCCTTAACGATTTTTTGAATGTTCCATGATGACATTCTGAAAATGATCCATGTTTACCATTGTTCTAATCGTTTATGCATTTGACGTAATAAGAAGGAAAAAAAAATCAATGGCTGAATGCACCAGAAAGATGAAATTATCCTTTATACTTTACTGGTGTTCTGCTGCAGATACCACTTTATATACCTCACCACAAAAGAGTCTGGAGGGAAAGAACATACGCAGACTATTCACTGCGAGACTGCTCTTCAGAAATAATCCACATTATAAGAAAAGAAGATTTATTTTTTTATTATTATTATTATGAATACTTAGTGTTATTATTATGATGATAATGATTATTATTATTATTATTAGTAGTAGTAGTAATATATTATTATTGTTATTATTGTAGTTTTTGTTGTTATTATTTTTACTATTATTATTTTATTATTATTTTTAATATTGTTACTATAATTATTTATTATTATTATTGTTATTATTTTATTTTATTTTATTTTTTAATTTTTTTAATTTAATTTTTTTTTTTTTTTAAAGTTTTAGTTCTTTATTATTATTTATTACTACTTGTTATTAGTATTATTGTTGTTGTTACTAATATTGTTAGAAAACCATTTATTATATAATATCCACTTAAGAGAAACTTAATTTAATGCTCAAGTCCATTTTGTTTTTTCTTAAAAAACAAAATGGCCTAAAAAATAAAACTAATGAAAAAGAAGTCTGTTATTGCATTATGATTGGCATTTAAATATGTATTTCAGGAAATACTCCATTAGGTAACAGTGAATAATTTTTGCAATTTTCCTGTTAAAATTTATAATTTTCTCACAGTTTTCTATGAGAATAATACATTCACCAGTTTACTGTTGTTGTTTCTGCTGTTGTTGTAGTTATTATTATTATTATTACTATATTTTTATTTTTTATTATATATATATATATATAGAGAGAGAGAGAGAGAGAGAGAGAATTTAATATAATCATTTATATATTTGTTATTATTATTATTATTATTTTTGTATTGTACCTGTTACAACTTTCATGCAACTAATATGATCAGAGAAAGTTTTTTGGTTTGATTGTGATTTGCCAGTCTTCATTAGTGGAAGAAATGAAGAGAGAAAAAATCTTTACATTGAAGGTTGACTAAGAGAAAGCTGGTGAGTCAATAGATGTGAGCATTGAACAGCTTGGTTTGAGTTCAGTCTCCACTAGGCACACATCAACCTGCGATGTCACATCCACTGTGCTTGTAGTCTGGATACATCCAACATCTGCAGCAACCACAGCAGCAGCACAACACATGACATTTATCTGGTTTCTGCATTAACAACGCATCATCATGTCTGACCAGGTAAGGTTTCACAATTACTTGTTACAGAAATGATTATAATTACAGTGAAATTTTTAGATTGTGTTTTTTTCATTGCATGTTTTATTATTGTTGTTGTTGTTGTTGTTGTTTCTTTTTATTGTGTATTATTTTTTATTATTATTATTTTTTTTTTAATATATATCTTATGATAATAATTTTTTATTATTGTTATTATTATGTTGTGGGGTTTTTTTTGTGTTTCTTTCTTTGTTTTTTGTTTTTTTCACTGTAAATGCCTGAATTACCCTTTAAGCAATTTTCAGATATATTTCCAATATTAAAAAAAAAAAAAAAAACAAAAAGTAATATATATATATATTGTAACTGCCATTATTATTATTATTATTGTTACTGTTATTTTTATCACTGTTTTTGTTGACATTATTATTATCATCAAAATCATTATTTAGTTATAGATTTGTGATTTTTAAAAATTAATTAAAGTAATTCTGAGGCACTAGCTAAAATGGGAAATAACCTAATCGTTTTCCTAAAGAAAGTGGATCCAGCAGTCTTTGATGTCATTTCTAAACAACTAACTACATACCACTAAATTAACTATTTACACATTTCCTATGAAACCTGTGGAAACTAACCAAAAATATCATATATTTTATGAAGTTCAATTGATTTTCAAAAAAAAAAAATTCTTTTTCCTTTTTATTCTTTTTTTTTTTTTTTTTGAGGGGTTATTTGTCTTTTAATTATATTTCTTTTTATCTTTTATCATTGTTATAACAATGCCTTATGAAGAACATAAAGATTATATTTATTCTTGGTATATTCTTAGAAAAATCTATCAGAAAAGTAAATTTATCGTTAGAAGGGAAATTAGTCCTGAAGAATAACGTCTAAGATATTTATGCACTTAACTGAGATTCTTTTCTTGCTTGTTTTATTGGATGTATTATTTTTGTTCTTCTTATTATACTTTCTTTCTTTCTTTCTTTTATTATCTTCCATGGTTACTTCATATAAAGCCCTAAAATATTTGACTAATTTAAGAAATTTGGATTTTATGATAACTTGAATATTACAATGAGTACTGAAATAGCAATAAAGCCTTCTTTATTTGGTTTTTAGACAAAAATCTATTATTTTAATAACAAATTTTTAATTAATTATCTGCAGAAGGCACGAAAATGTAGTTGTATATTTGACTATATATTTTTCACAATTATATATTTTTTTCATTAGTTGAGTTTGATGATTCATTGACCATTTTGGCTTATACTCTTCTGTATATGAGAAGGTAAATGCTAAAGATTGCTTGCTGCTAATCAAACTCAATTCTTAATTCATGGTTACTTTTTTTTTTTCATCTGTTTAATGTAAATATATTTATATTTGTTTATACATAATTGTATTTATTTGTTTAAATTATTTTAAATACATTCTATGTGAATGTGTGTCTGTGTGTTTGTGTGTCAGTGTGTGTGTGGGAATATGTATAAACTTATATATGTTTACTAGTATATATTTGTTTATACATATTTTACAAATTATGAATGTCTCTGTTTCTTATGTATAATGTTTATATATATTTTCATAAATTCTTTTATCTACTCTATATGAATGTGTGTGTTTCTTATGTATAATTCACAAGCATGTTTACATTTTTACCATTTGTTTTTGATCAGTTTAAAACCAAGTTACACAGAACTGTTTACATACAAGTGTAATTCCAATGATTTGTAACTGAACATGTTTGTCTTAACTGATATCATTTCTCCGATTCAAGCTGTTTTTTTCCAAGACCTGTGTCTTTCTCTGACAGACGCTTGTGTTTGCAGACAAAAGGTCATAGTATCAGTGATGGATTGGACTGTAGGAGAAACTCAATTGTTTAAAACCAAGTGACATTTTTCTAACACACTCTCTGGCTTATTAGTTAATTTAATAGCCTTAATGTGAGAGCACAGAGACAGACATTTAAACAGACAGACAGAGTCAGACGTGATTATGTTCAGTGAAAATTGCTGCATGTCTTGAGTGATTTGAGGTTTCGTAGGATGATGTAGGGTTAATAAAACTTAAGCTTTTCACTTTCCTAACACATACTGGGTGTGTGGGAGGGAGCCAAATAATTCATACTACCAATCAATAGCTAGATATTGTGTGCAGCTTCACGAATTTTTGTTGTATCTTTCTTTTTCTCTGCAGGTGTGTGTCTGTGTGTGTGTGTGTGTGTGTGTGTGTGTGTGTGTGTGTGTGTATGTGTGTGTGTGTGTTTTATTTTATTCTCTATGTGTAAGAGACAGACATTTAGACAAACAGGTAATAAGACAACACTTTTTAAAAGTGAATATTGCTACATGTCTTCAATGGTTTGAGAGTCAATACAGTTTAAGCTTTTCACATTCCAAACACATCTTGGGAGTAGAGGAATTCTTGCTACTGATCAATAATTAGTTATTAGGTACTCCTTTTATATCTCTCTCTCTCTCTCTCTCTCTCTCTCTCTCTCTCTCTCTCTCTCTCTCTCTCTCTCTCTCTCTCTCTCTCTCTCTCTCTCTCTCTCTCTCTCTCTCTCTCTCTCTCTCTCTCTCTCTCTCTCTCTCACTCTCTCACTCTCTCTCTCTCTCGTAAGGGTGTTTGTGTATCCTCTTTTTCAATCTATTTGTCCTTCTTTCTCTTCATCCTTTTTCTCTCTTACTCTCCTTTGTATTTCATCTGTCACTCAAACTAGCTAGCTCTCTCAGTTTCTCTCACTCACTCTCTATTTCTGTATTTGACTGTGTATACCTTTATTATCAGTCTCATCCATTTCATCCTTTTCTAACTCTATTCCACTAACTTTTTCTTATCTCTCTGTCTGTCTCTCTCTGTCTCTCTCTCTCTCTCTCTCAGTCTTTCTTTATTTGATAATAATAGGCTTTATCTTTTTATGTTTCTCCACAATGAAACAAAGGGTGATTAATCATTGTCATAAATGTAAAAACAAAACATTTCTATTTTTGGTTTCATTGACAGATAATAGATAAATGTATGTTTGATGAATGGTACAGAAAAGCTTTTTACTTCTCTTTTTTTTTTTTAACCCAGTTCTTTTGACCTGTTTATGTCTAAGCATGGCAAAGAATTTTTTTTCTTCTTCTTATTTATCTTAAAAAAAAAAAAATATATATATAAGCAATATAAATTAAACAATAAAATAAATATATGAGTGCATTAATAAAGAATTTGTTTTTGTTTGTTTTTTGAGTTTCTTTTTGTAGTTTTATTTTTCAGTAGTATAATCTTTGATGTTTCTAAGCTTTGTTTTCTAATAGCAATGAATCATCTTTATTTTATATTTTAAATATTCTGATACAAAACAAAATCTTGCATGCGATTTATGATTCTGATGCAGTTTCATAAGTAACTGCAAAGAAATCAATAAAAAAAAAGCCTATTTATTAAAGAAATAATTCAAATATAAAACTTGAAAATTACAACAGACTTCAATTTTTTTTCATTTTCTGATACTAAAATAATAAATATAAAAAAAAAGAAAACAAAAAAAATGAAGATTTTAAATAATTAAACAAAGAAAAAATTAAAAGCTTTTTCATGGGTTAATGATGCAGAAATATGAAAAGAAGATGGAAACTGTTTAAAAGGTTATTTGACAAAGAGAAAATGAAAAAAGCCTTGTTATCAATTATGGATGATAAAACATGAAGAAAAAAAATTGAAATTACAAAAAAATTAAGAATAAGAAAAAACAAAAAAGAAATAAAAGAAAAAAATGAAAATCAAAAAATGGTAAGGAAGAAAGCATAAGAAAAAGAAAAAGTAATTTGACAAAGGGAAAATAGATACATTCCAAAACTTACTGATAAATATAGCAGATATGAAAATGGGCCATGGTTGTTTGTTAAAAAAAAAGATAAGTTTTTAAGTTCCATGACATCATCATCTAAGGAAAAATGCTAAATATCCTAACAGATCAGATAAAGCAGAAGAACAAATTTAACAAGTGAAAAACAAATGTAAACTTGTTAAAAGGTTTTTAGTTTCCGTATTTTCTGGCATCTTACCTAACAAACTTTCCATTTTCTGGTCTGTTTTCTATGCCAAGAACAAAAAAAAAAAAAAAAAAAAAAAAGGTTCATTAAGGCTGACAAATGTCTGTCGTTTTTTTTCTTTGCTGAATTCTCAGACAAAACATGATTAAAACTCATAGTTCATGATTCATGTTTATGTTTTTGTGACTTTATATTTTCTATTTTATTCCAGTTTGTAAATGTGGCTTATATTAAATCATGTTTTTGCTTTTATCTTTTGGCAGATTTGATTAAAAAATATCTTTAGTTTCTTATTTAAGCTTAGAAACATCAAAGATATATTATTCATTTGTGTTTTTATTTCACATTTTACTTAGAAATGTCTTATGTAAATATTCTGATTTTGTTCTCATCTTCATTTGTGTCAGTACATTCACCTCGTTTCATTAACATTAACCAAGTGTCATGATCTGTTCTTTTCTGAGCAAAAGAGTTCCACAGTTGTTAAACACTGTTTTTAGCAGAAATCTTGATTTGATTGCACTTTCCTGTTTGTAATGACAATGTAATTTCGCCTGTGTTGATTGGGTTTTCTAACATCAGAGAATTCAGTTTTACATTTACTAGAACAATGAAACTGACGTTACTCCTGTAGTCTTTGTTAACATTTTTATATTTATAGAACAATGAAACTTTGACTTTATTTACTCCTGTAGTCTTTGTTAACATTTCTTCTCTTTATTTTCTGTCAGGGTTTCTCGCTCTCTCTCTCTCTCTCTCTCTCTCTCTCTCTCTCTCTCTCTCTCTCTCTCTCTCTCTCTCTCTCTCTCTCTCTCTCTCTCTCTCTCTCTCTCTGTATGTTTCTCCTACTGTGCAGCTCTCTCTCTCTCTTTCTCTCTCTCTCTCTCTCTCTCTGTATGTGTCTCCTACTTTGCAGCTCTCTTTCTGTCTCTCTTTCTCTGGATTTTTTCCCAATTTTATCTCTTTTTTATCTATTTTCCCTAAAAGTCATCTTGCTACCTTTCTAATAATGATTTAATGATATTATGTTGTTCCCTTGTCACAGAACTTGCTACAGACAGAGAGAGATGGAGAAGTGGTCTGTCAAGCAGACTTACTGAATTACTCCAGCCTGCATATATCACCAGTAAGACACTCCATCTTACTAGCAAAGTGGAGAAACATGTGGAACTTCTGTTGTGGCTTGCCTCTTGAACGTCTGGACATAATCACTCAAATCAGTCAGTCAACACTACCAAACCTTCTTCCATCCAATTAAAGGCTCAAGCACATATGTCTTGGTATCTCAATCCTGTAGTCTGAGGTGTCTGCTCAAGACAGTGAGATGGTTAATGTTTCAGAGAAAAAAAAAAGGGTGTTAGAAGTATCCAAACAGTTCTAGACAGGAGCTGGTACTGGGTTCAGTCTAAGCCCTAAAATCTTAAACTTTTATCGACCAATGTAGATTTGGCTTCCTTTTTTAACTTACAGACACCACAAACTGATATATAACAGAATTCCAAGGTGTCGTATCATGTTTTCATCAGTCTAGTATAGTACCTAAGTAACTTCTAATTCTGCCACAGTAAGTAAGGTGACATTCATTTCAGTAGAGAACAGATTGTGGTCAGTAGCTGATTGTGGCACCCAGGTTGGTCCTAATATTATTAGATAAATCTTTATTTGGGGTTTTTCAATAAATAATTCTGGGTAAAAAGGTATGTATCTGTTGAACTACTTAATGTTGGCCTGATTTATCCTTTTAAATTCTGTTATTTGTTCTTTTAGCTTTTGTTTATCAATATATTTTCTTTTTTAATTTTATAATTTATTTTCTAAATTCTTTTTTTAAACTCTGATACTGTATGCATTCAGTATTGTTTAAGAGTAAAAATATTGATATTTCATTCCAGATGCAAGTGACATTTCTTTATGACTCATCCAAACTATTTTCATATCACAGCCAAAAACAGCAATTAATGTTTTTCCATATATATATATAAATATATATTTCTAAAAGCAGTTAAAAGTGAAAGCATAATATAAAAATAGTACTACAATTCATAAATTAATTGTAATCACTTTGTCCCTTTTAAATAAACACTAGAAATCTCCTTATTGAGAATCACTAAATTATTTTACAACGTCACTTAATCTACATCTAAGCTTTTCACAAAAACAAATTTCCATCTTGTTTGGTCAGTTTTGAATTAGACAATGGTGCATTAAATCTTCGTGCTATTTTCCTACTGTTTTTCACATTAATCACCTGTATTCATTGCACATTAGTTCTGTTTGATTCTACCCAGTAAATAAGACTTTTCAATGTTTTAAAATAGACCATGACTCCAGTAATACAAAATTACCATTAAATTGAAACCTCGTCTCGGTAGCCATTTTGGCATAGATATTAGTTCCCATCCCAAGAACATTGTCACCAAGCCATTTGCTCCCCTATGAATATTTGTCTAAGGACAATAGCCCTCACCCACCTAGTAATTTATTTGTTATTCACCTTGTCACAAGTAATAAATTAGAGAGGACTGCGTGGTGGATTTGGGTCTAACCACAGAATACAGTAGATTGTTTTTCTTGGCTGTTTTTCTGCACACACACACACACACTGGGAGATATAAACTTTACAAATCAAAAGAAAATTAGATTTAAAATTTTTTTAAAATATTATCAGATAACTGATATGAAGACACTAATCTAGTCTAATCAAAAAAAAAACATTTTTCTTTCATTTTTTAAATTAACTTTTTTTTGAAAAGTATTATTCATATTATTTGTTCATTTAATATCCGTCATTCTGAGGGTTTTTTTTAATCAGTAAAGCTAGTTAATTACAATCAATTTTGTCCTTGCCCTGGCATCTTAATTTGTAATATCTTAATTCATACATTCTTGCTTTGTTAACACTCATTTAATTATTCGGATTGCTTTTACTGGAGAACTGACAAATCTTTCTTTACAAGTTAAATTTAACTTCTTTCATGTGTCAGACCCATCAGTATATTGATTACATTTGCAAGTAAAACATCAAAAAACAAGAAAACACTGTTCTACATAAACAAATTTATGTTGCAAGAACACATACAAATCTCATCTGTCACGAATATGTTAAAGATTTTTGTGTCATCCATTGCTAGAGAAGCTGTATAAAAATGAATTTTTTAACCAGAAGAGGAGAAAGAAAATATCTTAATAAACAAAATATAATTGTGTAGATTGGTAAATCATACAACTTTAAAAAAACTAAAACAAATCAGTGACCTTTTCCAGATGTAATGTAGATGCTATGAGGACATTTCTATCAATAGTTGAGTGTTTTAACTTGTATAAAGACACCATTAATCTTCCGTTAACAAAAAAGTCATTGAACTTTGTAACAGGATAACTTTATAAACTTTAGGTGTTGTTTTTTAATTTTATCTTTTTCTCACACACACACACACACACACACACACAAACACACACACACAGAAACACACACAAACACACACATATATTGCCATGGTTTGAAAAAAAAATTTTTCATTGCCACCTTACTGATTAACAATAAAAAATATTTTCTATATGCCTACCCATAAACAGAAAGGCACATGATACCCATTTTGGAATACTGACTGAATGAGAAAGTCATGCCTTAAAGATCTAATAAATATGTCTAATATTGATTGAAGTAAAACTCTAAATTTAATTACTAAAAGTCTACAATTTTTACATGATTTGAAATGCCATTTTTATATATTTTTAAAATACATATTTTTGTATATATGCACACACACACACACACACACACACACACACACAATATTAGTGACATGCATTAGCAAGTATACACACATAGATCTACAAACACACACATACTTACATCCCCACACACAAAAGATATTTACCAGAAAACATTTTTTTCTTAGTAGTCCTACAACAAGAAAGACCTCATTAATCTCCACTGTTACTGAACTTTATTTTAACTAAAAAGCAGTTTTTAATTATTATTTACTTTCATTCTATTAAAATGGACGGCTGAAAACTGGAAAGTAATTACACACACACAGAGAGATTTAGAACCAGTAAACACAAACACATTTCAGAAAGACTTTTGTCTTCACAATGTTTGTACGTGATGTTTGGATTTTACGTTTTCACTCATCGGCTATATTCATTAGCATCTCATTGATTTTGTTTTCATCTCATTGACAGTGCTGTCGATAAATACTTTTTATTTTCTCTTTGTTCTGTTGACTCAGTTTATTTATACGTGAAGGTGGTGATAACAATTCTGATCATTATATATGTTAGAAGGAAGTTTTTTCAGTGATTTTGTTGCTTTTATTTTCAAATTAGACTGGTGTAGTGCAGTATTAATGAGTGACATAGCTGTACTATTCAGTTAGATATATATATATATATAATTCACTAACTGAATAGTACAGAAATGTCAGTGATACTGCACTAAACCATATATGTATATAAATGTGTGTGTGTGTGTGTGTGTGTGTGTGTGTGTGTGTGTGTGTGTGTAACAGCTAGATATATAATATATAATATGCAAATATGTACATAAATATAACATACAGTAAGTTAAAAAGTTTATTATTCAGCCATGAGTTATATAAAAATAATGCACAGCAGTAAGATACATGTTGTATGAAACTAGTTAAATAAATGTAATATGAAGTTAAATAAATTAGTGTACAGCTAGCAGATTTGAAAAATCAACTCACTGTTGTTTGTTTTAAGTTTATTTCTTTATTTTATGTCATTTTAGGATTTTTGTTCATTTAGGGTTTTTCTGGGTTGTTTTTTTTTTGGTTTTAAATTTCACTAAATAATATATTGCAGGTAACTGTTTCATGGAATAATGCAGTTCATTTTTTTTTTTTTTTTATTAGTATGAAAGAATTTGATATGTAATTTGAGTGAGTGACTGAAAATCTATATTAATTTTTCATTTGACAAGAGCCAAGGTTAAAAATCTAACAAAAAGAAACTTAAATTGATGTTCTAACACAATAGCAAATCCAGGAACAAGTAACTGTTGCTGCAGTATACCTATAACACAGTGTGTAAAGAGGTCATTTTCACTATATGTGTAGAAATAACCAAGGTAAGTGCTGTCATGAAATGTAATGATTTTACTACACAGAGTTACAACACAACTAAATTGGACTAATTTCAAGACAATCACACACTAAAAATTTGACTAACATAGTTCACTGAAATATATTTAATATGAATATTTTTATTTTTATTAATTTTATTTTAGTGAATGATGTTAATATATATATATATATATATATATATATATATATATATATATATATATATATATATATATATACACACATTTACACACACATGTACACATTTTTATTTTTTGTTTTATTATTTTCTAAAGTGTTTTCAGTTTAACTGTTTTCTGAAATTCATTTCTTCTTTTGTATTTAATCTTCATGACAGCATAGAAATGTTGTTGCATAACTCTATGCTGATGTAGTTGGCTGTGGTAACAAATGTTGAAGCTTTCAAACACCCACACACTCACTTCTTAAAGTCCAGATATTTCCTCAAATTCCAAATAACAATAAATTATGAAATATCTCTGAGTATTGTTAAAATCTTTACGTGTGTTAAGAAAATGTAATTTAATAATGACTTCACTGTGGATGTGAAATGTTGTTACGTAATTTCAAGACGATGTAGTTGCTGCAGTGGTAACAAATGTTGATGCTTTCAAACACCCACACATTCAGTCCAAATATATCCTCAAATTCTAGATAACAACATAACAATAAATTATGAAATGTCTCCAAGTAGTGTTAAACTGTTTAAGTGTGTTAAGAAAATGTAATTTAGTAAGGACTTCACTGTGGATTGGATAGAAAATAGAGTCAGTGAGATACACTGATATCACACAGAACACATGAAACAAAAAAATATATAAAAATATTGTACAGCTAGTGAGTTAGATGGACATAACAGTGAGTTAGACAAATGTGTTGTTTTGCCCATCTCAGATTGTTTTTCTGTTCAATATGATAAAACAACAAAAAGAAAAATATTGATCTCTATCAAAGTTATTTTATTGTCATACAAAATGCCCAAACCTGGACCCTCAAAATAAAAGAATACATATAATTAAAATAAATAAATAAATAAATAAAACATGTAATAAGCTTATTTATTCAATTTGTGTCCATCAGAAAAAAAAAAAAAAAAACAGTGGAGTCCTCAGTCTGTTCAGAATGTCAAATGTGATCCTGTGAACAGTGTTTATGTAATTAATGTTACTGGGTAACTGTCTTCAAGTTAAATACCAACACAAGCTGAACTCAAGTTCAGTTCAGTGTTCACTGTACATCTTGTACTGACAGGCTGGTTTTATCTACCTGTGATCTGTAGTGACAGTTTTGTTTTTATATGTAGACAGTGTGCATTTAATGGTCATCTTCTTGTATCTGTTGAAATGTATTGAAAAAGCAGTCTGGTGATATCTACCTATGTATATTGAAAAGTGTTATTATCTATATATTTATGTTAAAATGACAATCTGCTGATCTATGTGTACTGAAAAAGCAGTACACCTTTATCCACATGTGTGTTTTAAAATGATACCTACCTATGTGTAGTGAAAAAGGCAGTGTATTGTTATCTACATGTATGAGTTAAAATGACTGTCTGGTGATATATGTGTACTGAAAAAGCTGTGTCTACATGTGTGTGTTAAAATGACTGTCTGGTGATATATATATACTGAAAAAGCTGTGTCTACATGTGTGTGTTAAAATGACTGTCTGGTGACTGTCTGTGTCATGATTCCTCTACTCTGTCCAACACTGCAACCTGCCTGGGTCATACTGGCAAACATGTTTTCACTTCCAAGATTTCTCTTCAAGTATAACGTAAGATCAACATTTTTATTATTTTGTTCTTTCTTTCTTTTTAAACACCAATTTAGATAGAAATGAAATCATTTTAAACTGTTTCATCATGAAAGGTTTTCTGTCAGTATCAAACTAAAATGTGTTTGTGTGTGTTATTTTAATTTTATTTTACAGTAAATCTTCAGTTTCTTGTTGCAATTCACAATTTGTAAACTTTTCTAAGTGAGAGTAAATTATCAGTAATGCTGTTATTGTTTAGCAAACACCACTCCTTATAGTAAACAAGACTTTAAGGATACAGATAATTGTTTCTGCTCCCACAACATTTTGTTCATCTTTACAGGAGTCTAATTTGTGTGAAACTGATACATTTATCTAGTTAATGTGGATCAGTAGTTTTGTTTGTTTCTGGTACAGAAATCTGTGGGTATAAGCTTTAACTGACCAAGATGTTATGTGTGTCAAACAAACCTATTTGCGGCTATATTAATTCCTATTTCCTGTTCCAACCCATGCCCATGATTACTTTATCAAAGGCTTAAGTGTTTTCTGAAAAGCTTAAGATCCCTTCATACTGATTGACAGAGAGGCTATGTAGAGGAGTTTGTGCAGTTTTCTTTTCTAAAAAAAACTTTGAATATAAAAATGTGAAAAATTGGTTAATATAAAACTGAATAACTGGTTAATATAAAAATGTGAATAACTGGTTAATATTAAAATGTGGCAAGTCTACTGAGACAGTTTTTATTTAATAAAAAATAGTTAGTAATTTAAAAAATATATTATTGTTTTGTACTTAATTTCTTTTAAATCACTTTTTTATTATTTTTTTTTTTTATCTTGTAAATCACAGCTTTTTACATTACTGGGTGGGGTTTTATTTATTTTTTTTTTTTTATTTTTTTTATTATTCTCTGTCAAAAAGAGAAAGGAAAGATGGATAAACACACTCAGAAAAGAAATTAAAAACAAATATTTTTTTAAAGTAATCATCTTGCTTGAATTTTAATCTGATGCAAAAAAAAAAAAAAAATAAAATAAAATAAAATAAATAATAAGAATTAAGAAATAAATGAAATAAATAAATAAATAAATAAAAGAACCCAGTAATAAATAAATAAATATCATTTTGCTGTTGTTGAAATAATTTAATTCCAACCCAACTTGTACATGAAGTCAAAAATAAATAAATAAAACTTTGTTTGTTATTCCTAAAATAAAATAAAATAAAATAAAATAAATAGTTAAATAAATAAAAATTAAAATCAAATTTTAAAAAAATTAAAATCCAGCCAAACTTGTACATGAAGTCAAAAATAAATAAATAAAACTTTGTTTGTTATTCCTAAAATAAAATAAATAAATAAATAAATAAATAAATCAATTAAAATCAGTTTGCAATTTTTAAAATAATTAATCTTTAATTCCAGCCAAACTTGACCATTAAGTTAAAAAAAAAAAAAAAAAAAATTTTTTTTTTTTTTTTTTTTTAAAGAAATCGTTTCGCTATTAGCTCCAGCCAGACTTGAGTTGTGTATTAAGTGAAGGATTCAGTGCACGAGAGGACTTGATCTCTGTTGAGTTGTTAGCAGATGTGTGAGTGTGTTAGTGGTGATAAGTCTGGCAACACTGACTCTTATATCCCACTTGTTTACCAAACAGACGTCAATCTCTTCCATGTTAACATTTTCCTCTGATCAGAGGTCTTACATCACACCTTCCTATAGCACCAACTTCACCAACTAATAGCTCAATAGACACTTCTTCTTCTTGTTTTGGAAAAAGATTTTTACAGTGTGCTGGTATTAATATAAAGACTCATGCCTCACCAAGACACAAGTTTCATTGAGATTTTTATATATATTTTTTTATCTACCAAAATATAAGGACAAAGATTTTCTTTGAAGTTTGGAGAGTGTTTTAAAATATATTTCAAATAGTTAATTGTATGGGAATGTGTTTAAAAGTTTACATAATTCAGAAAACCAAGAAGAGTTATGAGTATGATGACTGATTGAAAAAAAAAAAAAAAGAAAGTTGTTTGAAATGTATTGAAGAGGATTGAATTTATGCTTCTGAAAAGGTAGGTTCTTGAGATAATTATTATATTAATAATTAATTTAATAATAATGCAACTTTTATTGATGGTTAACGCCTACTATTTCTGAATGTAATCAAATGTTTCGTCTGTGGCATGGAAAGAATGTGCAACACTCTTACTTTTGTTTACCCTAGCAAAAAAATATCAATATCTTTTATTTACAAACAGCTACAAACTTATTTACACATGCAGATGAAATTTAAATAAATATCCCATTATTTTTGCATTTACCAAATATTTTCTGGATCTGTCAACCATAAGAAATAAATGACATTTATTTCTGAATGGAAAATTAGATTTTTTGTATAATCATCTTACATGAAATCATTATGATCATGAAAAAAATAAAAAAGTATTTGCTTTTCCTTTGGAATTGAACAGGTTTATAAACAGTGAAAATTTGATCTGTAGCAAAAATAGATGATGCACTTGAGTTTTTTTTTTTTTTTATTTGGCAATGTCACTAAAACTGAACCAGACAGAAGCTAGTATTTGGATTTGATCCCAGCCTCTGCCTTTCTTACAGCCAGTATCTTAACCATAACAGCACCAAGTGTTTGTTTTATTCATATCCACACTATAATAAGAGTGTCTGAATTGTTTTTCTTGTTGTCATTAAAAACACAGAAGTATTTATAAACAAAGCCATTGGTTTGTTCTGTAATGTCTGGAGATGAAAATACCAGTGTTCAGTAAGTGTTGAGTTGTGTTATATTCTGATGTCTTAGAAACATACAGTGTGTGTACTGAGCAGTTTGTATGTTAATGTGACTGAAATACCAGATTTTAGAAAGTGGTGAGTTACATACTGTTGTTTAATGTCTTTGTAAAATTACAGTCTGTATAAAACTGTTTGTGTGTTGATGCAAGATAAATAACAGTGTTTAGTAAATGATGTATTATACAGTCCATTGACTTAGAAACATACAGTCTGTACAGAGCAGTTTGTATGTTAATGTAGCTGAAATACCAGATTTTAGTAAGTGGTGAGTTGTATACTGTTGTTTAATATCTGCATCAAAGTGAGTGTTAATATGAGATAAATACCAGTGTTTAGTAAGTGATGCAGTTAACAGTCCAAGATCTTAGAAAAATACATTGCATATTAAGCAGTTACTGTGACAGAGATACCAAATTTTAGTAAATGATGAGCTACATTCTTTAGCTTAACATCTTAGAAAATTACGAGACTGTATTAAACTGCTTGTGTGTTAATATAACATAAATACCAGTGTTTAGTGAGTGATGCATTACACAGTCCAGTGCCTTAGAAAAATACATTCCTTGTTAAGCCAGTGTATGTTAATGTGATGAAGATAGTTTTACATACCAGAAATTAGATGGTGATGAATTATTAACATCTTAGATGAAGGTGACACATTAAGTGGTTTGTGTGCTAATGTTTTATAAACAGGCCTGTTACATAAACATTTAGTACATACTGAATTACTTAGTTTATACTTTGTTATAAAATAGACAAGACCTGTTCAATACATTGTGAGTTATACAGTTCAATACATTGTGAGTTATACAGTTTAATGTCTTAAAAAAAATAATAGAGTGTGTATTAAGTGGTTAGTGTGTTAATGTCTTACTAATAGGCCTTTTAAAAGTTGATGGATTCTGAATTACATAGTTTGTTCTTTGACATAAAGTAGACAAGAGGTGTTTTATATGTGCTGAGTTATACAGTTTAATGTCTTAGAAAAACAGAGTGTATTTAGTAATTTGTCTATTAGTGTGATGCAGATACCTTGATTAATAATTGATAAGCTGAATAATTGATGTCTTGTACAGTTTAGTTTGTTTTTAGCTACATAATCATAATCAGTTGTCTTACAAGAAAAGTCTGTGTTAAACAGTATATTGTGATAGAGATAGCAGTATTTAGTAAGTGTTTAGTTACATAATTTGATGTTTCACAAGAAAAGTCTGTATTAAACAGTATATTGTGATAGAGATACCAGTATTTAGTAAGTGTTTAGTTACATAATTTGATGTTTCACAAGAAAAGTCTGTATTAAACAGTATATTGTGATAGAGATAGCAGTATTTAGTAAGTGGTGAGCTACATAATTATATGCCTTACCAGAAGTCTGTATTAAACAGCATATTGTGATAGAGATTCCAATATTTAGTAAGTGGTGAGCTACATAATTATATGCCTTACAAGAAAAGTCTGTATTAAACAGTATAGTGTGATAGAGATAGCAGTATTTAGTAAGTGTTGAGTTACATAATTTCATGTCTCACAAGAAAAGTCTGTATTAAACAGTATACTGTGATAGAGATACCAGTATTTAGTAAGTGTTGAGTTACATAATTTGATGTTTTACAAGAAAAGTCTATATTAAACAGTATATTGTGATAGAGATACCAGTATTTAGTTAGTACTGAGTTATATATTTTGATGTCTTACAAGAAAAGTATAGTGTGATAGAGATAGCAGTATTTAGTAAGTGTTGAGTTACATAGTTTGATGTCTTGCAAGCAGGTTTTGAATGTTTATGAGTCCACAATCAATAGTAGTCCTGGCAAAATCATGTTTTAATGCATCTGGCACTTGCAAGTAGTGATTAGATTTCTGTTTAATATAGCCATTAAGAACAAGACGATAATAATAGAATGAATGATGATGATGATGAAGATGATGAATATTGTGATGAAACAAATAAAAGATGATGGTAATAGTGATAGTTAATAATAATGATATAATAATGATAATTGATGATGATAATAATTATTATGAAAATAATGATGATGATAATGATTATTTTAATTGTTATTTATTTATATTTTTATTTTTTTTTTTTTTTTTTAACTATTTATTTAATCATGCTGATTATTATTATTATTATTATTGTTGTTGTTGTTGTTGTTGTTGTTGTTGTTGTTGTTGATGGTGTTACTACTACTACTACTACAGAAATTAAATCTGAAAATATACATTTTAGATTATGCTGATGTCCATTTTCAATCATTTTCACCAAAAATTTCTATTTTGGTATTCTGATTATAAAATCTAACATTTTTTTCTGGTTCTAGACAAGTCCCCACAGAGGTGGTTTGGATGTAGTCCAGATAGTTTATGTTACAGTTTATTTTTTTTTAGTAAAACCACTTTGGACCAAATTAATCAGATTTAAAAGATTAAATTCTTTACCAAAAAAGTCTGCAGCAAAAATACTGCTAAAGTTTGTCTCTTGAGGAAATGTTTTACTTTTCTGCACTAAGTCAAAAAGTTAATTCTGAAATTACTAATTTTTAAAGCCTAAGTTTGATTTTTATAATTTAAAAAGTTTTTGTTTTAATAATTATTTTACATGGACTTGTACATCATCTAGTATTTTAATAAAGGCATAGTTTCAGTTATTCTAAATTTAGAATGCATTTTTTATTATTTAATTTTAGTTAAGAGTTTTTAGTTATCTAATATGCTTTTGGGAGTTATCTAACACTATTTCTAGAATTTTCACTTTTCTGACACTTTAGGTGTTTAATTTTCAGTTATCTAATACTTTATTTGTACAGTTTCCATTTATTTGACATTTTTATACATAATTCTGTGTCACCCACTATTTTAAATAAATCTTTATCGGAACAGTCTAAAAATATTTTTAATGGTTCAGAAATATGTGTTACTTTAAATTTACAATTTAAATTAATTAGAAAGATAAAAATGCCTCTGATTTAATAGAAAACGACATTAAACGGTTGTTATTTGTTTAGTATCTTGATTACCTTTCCTACTTTTCCGTATTTAGCATCAACCCATCGTTTTATTGCAGTGAGGAGAATGGAACGTTTGTTTCTCATTCTCACTTTACATTTCAACACACTCATTCACTCAATGCAGAGAGCTGATTATCTAAGTGTCAACCAGTATTTCTCTATAGGAAATCCATGCATTCTGATTGAGTTCATCGACTGGAGAAAATTGGCTTGCCCATTACGTTGTGCAGTTTGAAAATGAATTCGTTTTAATATGTGGTATTTTTATTACTGTTATTATGTTTCATCTGTCTAGAAGTGATTTTTAGAAACAGCAGTAATGTTCTTAATGAATCACCATTTGTATTTATATATAATAATTTTATTATATTTCATTTATTACGAATCAGAGTAAACTCAGTACTTCATTGAATCTGGATTCATCACGTTTTATGTTGTTGCTCTGTATGTTAATTAGCAGATAAACATAAACTGAAATTTCATTTTTTGGGGACTAGATTACTGTGGGTTTTTACACTTCTAAATGATACTTAAAACTGATATACCACTCAAATGTGAATAAATAAATATTTTTTAACCATTAACATAGTTATGTATAACATCATTACCCCAAAAACCTGTACTCAAACCACTTGGCTCTAGGCATTTCCTAATACTTTCATTTTGTACAGTGAATCTAGCCATATGAATTGAAAAGACAAATTTCCTGTCATAAACATTAACATATATTCTAGGCCACATTGAACTGTTAAACAGGTTAGTTCCATACTTTGTTATTTTAAATCTTCTAGCCAACCTTCAGTTACTACTGGAGACAACAATGCTAAAATACATAATTTTTTTTTACTGAACTGCACTGATTACACCATCTACTATTTATCTAAGGTTTTCATCATACATAACCATGTTAAAACAAATGAACAATGAAAACAACAAAAAAAAACCCCGCATTCCCTTATTACTTTAACTTGATAACAAGGACTGATAGCTAGAGTATTGGACAATGAGATACTCCTGTGTTACAAGCTGGGTTATTTCCTATTAGCAATTAGTTTTTACATTGGGTTATCTTCTGGAGACATCTTTAATAATCAAAATATCCACAACGAACGTTAAGAAAAAAATCTGAACGATGAAATAATTAACATCTTCTAGAAGTCATTAGCAAATTTAAATAATGAAAATTAAAATAGCTTTTAAAAAAAAGAGAGAGAAAAAAAAGCTTACAAATAAAAAAAGAAAGAAAACAACAGCCTATAAAATAGAAAAAGAAAAAAGCAACTAAATTCTGTTCCTTTAAGCCTATTTGAATAGCTGTGTTGAGAGAGGCACTATAGTAATGACATACATAGTTATCTAGACAAGGTGTGAAACTATTAATGACACTGTTTTAAAATTAGTGTGGGTACTGAAGAGAGTGATTTCACTATCTTGGTTTATCTCCTAAATCTGCTCACTGATGAAAGAAAAGAAAATTAATTCTTTATGCTAATGCTATTTTGTCTAGAATTATCAGTTAAAATTTATGTGGTGATTAAACTAAAGTAATGATATTACAGGTTGTAAATGGGTTTTTTTTCCTTTTTTTTCTTTTTTTTTTTCCCTTGGTGAAGCTGCTGACATCTCTGGTTTAAAACTTTTCTACTGGATTTATTTCCTTTTCTTGGCTCTTCTCCACAAATAATTTTCTGCGAGTGAGGTGTAGAAAAGTTATTTCTTAACACTTTTAACTTATTAGCAAATTTTCTATCATATAGAGAACTCTAAACCTCCACAGTTTATATCATTTCTTAATATTGTTAATTTATTTGCAAGATTTCTATCATAAATAGACTGTATCATTTCTTAATATTTTTAAAGATTTCTATCCTCAATAGACTGTATCATTTCTTAATATTTTTAATTTATTTGCAAGATTTCTATCATCTAGAGAACTCTAAACTCAACAAACTGTATCATTTCTTAATATTTTTATTTATTTATAAGATTTCTATCATCTAGAGAACTCTAAACCTCCACAGACTGTATCATTTCTTAATATTTTTAATTTTATTTACAATATTTCTATCATAGAGAACTCTAAACCTCCAGAGACTGCATGGTCAGTCAATATGTACTTGAACCTGCACTTGATTCCCAAACAAAACAAACACAGGAGCTGAGTGCTGTTTTTCATGTACTATCAGAGAGCCAATATCCATTCAGTAAAGATTTTTATATAATACAAAGAAGACCAGTGTATTGGTTTTTGAGCTAGTGACTGATAAAGTAATTGGAAAAATAGGCAAAGAAGTTTCTGCCTGGCTCTCTCGAAATGAGAAGTAAAGCAAAGTGGAAGCAGTTAACAGTAGATTAACAATATCGAAGTTTTATAATAATAATAATAATAATAATAATAACATGGAAGTGCTTTGTGTTGTGTGGATCATCTCTAGGATCTTATCTCCACCTGTTATTGTGGAGAGATAAGCAATCCATGGATGACCTGGTAAAAGAGAAGTGAATTGATGGATGGAATATAGAGATGGTGTTATCAGCTGAAAACAAAGTCTCTGTGTTGTTGTGATGTTATGTCTGTTTTTACTCTGACTTGATGACTGTAAGTACAGTTTTGTTTTTGTCATTTATTATTATTGTTGATGTGTCTCTCATTATTTCTATTTTCAACACTATTTGTCTGTCTGTCTCTCTCTGTGTCTGTCTGTCTGTCTGTCTCTGTCTGTCTGTCTCTGTCTCTGTCTCTGTCTCTCTCTCTCTCTCTCTCTCTCTCTCTCTCTCTCTCTCTCTTCTCTCTCTCTCTCTCTCTCTAACATTTTTAATCAGACTCATAATTTATCTCTTGGAATTTAAGTCTAATGCATTTGGTATCTTTAACATTAGATTATATTTAAACAAGAAAATGGGATAAAAATAAATATATTTAATTTCTAAGAATATTATAAATAAAAAGATTCTATATATATATATATATAGAGAGAGAGAGAGAGAGAGAGAGAGAGAGAGAGAGAGAGAGAGAGAGAGAGAGAGAGAGAGAGAGAGAGAGAGAGAGAGAGAGAGACTGACTGACTGACTGACTGACTGACTGACTTAATAATAACAATAATAATAAGTAAAGTTAGCTATCAGTGAAAATGTTAATATAAAATTATCAAGCAATGATGAAAGTATCCAAAATTACCATTATTCATTTCAACTTTAATTTGTAAAAATTAGCTATAACCATGCAAGCATGAACTTGGCAGCACGCAAACTAAAAACAGCATGTTTGCAGTTTATAAATGCATGTTTACACATATATAAGCACTCAGAACATAACGAAATGCATCCAGCAAGTGGAAAAGATAAATGATGTGTTTGACTTTTTTTTTTTTTTGTTGTATATTTTTGTTCATTCCCATTTTGTTGGCAGCAGTTAATAATAAGTTCCCCGTGTAATCACCCATAAGGTGCGAAGGGCAGCAATGTTTTGATGTAGGTATTCAACATGTGGTAAATTTTAATCTCTGGTTTCCAGCTGTTGTATATGCTACAGTTAGATCATTCACATAAAGCATTGTTTAAAAAAAAAAAAAAAAAAAAAAAAAAAAAAGTAGCTGTTTAAAGGTTCAGAGAAATTGTGTGCAGTATGCAGAATGTTTTATATGTGTTTTATTACCAGTGATATTTGTGTAACGCTGTCCAATTATTTCTGGATTTATTATTTGTTTGCTGTGTTAGTAACATCTAGTTTAGATTACACCCCATTTCTGTTTGGTGATGTTAAATAAAACATATTTCATGGTTCACTTTGATATTGTTAAATAAAACATAATAGTTCTATCTGGTGATGTTAACATAAACATATTTCATGGTTCACTTTGATATTGTCAAATAAAACAATTTCATAGTTCTATTTGGCGATGTTAAATAAAACACATTTCCTAGTTCTATTTGGTGATGTTAAAATAGACATATTTCCTAGTTCTATTTGGTGATGTTAAAATAGACATATTTCCTAGTTCTATTTGGTGATGTTAAAATAGACATATTTCATAGTTCTATTTGTGGATGTTAAATAAAAATAATTCATAGTTCTGTTTGGTGGTGTTAAATAAAACATAATTTCATAGTTCTGTTTGATGGTGTTAAATAAAACATAATTTCATAGTTCTGTTTGGTGGTGTTAAATAAAACAGATTTCATAGATCTGTTTGGTGGTGTTAAATAAAACAGATTTCATAGATCTGTTTGGTGGTGTTAAATAAAACAGATTTCATAGATCTGTTTGGTGGTGTTAAATAAAACATAATTCATAGATCTGTTTGGTGGTGTTAAACAAAACTCATTTCATAGTTCTGTTTGGTGATGTTAAATAAAACACACTTCATTACTGTTTTCTGGTTGTTGTTTTCTTGTGATGTTAAAACACATTTCATAGTTGTCATATTTCTGTTCACTGATATTAAAAAAAACATTTCATTATTCTTATGGTGATGTTAAATTAATTTAAAATTTTTTTAATAATAATTTTCTTTTGTAATTTTAACTAAAACATTTCATAGTTCTCTTTTTATGAGGTTAAATAAAATTCATTTCATAGTTCTCTTTTTGTGAGGTTTCTGATGATATTGAACCTATTTCATAGTTCTGTTGGTAATATTAACACTTTATATATATATATATATATATATGTATATAAGTTTTTGATGATAACAACATTGTAGAATTCTGTTTGTTAATAATTATTAAGAAATATACTTTTTTGTTGTTGATTTTGTTGATATTAAACAACACATTCTGTAACTGTGTTAGGAAAACAAGAATACATTCTGTCATTTGTTAATACATTCTGTCATTTGTTAATACATTCTGTCATTTGTTAATACATTCTGTCATTTGTTAATACATTCTGTCATTTGTTAATACATTCTGTCATTTGTTAATACATTCTGTCATTTGTTAAAACATTCTGTCATTTGTTAATACATTCTGTCATTTGTTAAAACATTCTGTCATTTGTTAATACATTCTGTCATTTGTTAAAACATTCTGTCATTTGTTAATACATTCTGTCATTTGTTAAAACATTCTGTCATTTGTTAATACATTCTGTCATTTGTTAATACATTCTGTCATTTGTTAATACATTTAATTTATCTCTGTAGTAATGTTAGGTTACCACATAGCTTGTAGTTTTTAAATATTTATTTATTTATTTAATTTAATTTAATTTAATTTTATTTTTGTTTTGTTTTGGTGAATTAAAAAAGATTTCTTCAGGGATTTTTCATTCGATTTTAAAATGATTTATATTTTATTTTTTTAAATTTATTATATATATATATATATATATATCTTTTTTATTTGTTTTCTTTTTGTTGAGGAATTAAATAAAGATATATTTCACTAATACTATTGGCCAAACAGTTCTTGAGATATTGTTTAAATTTAGATAAACATTAACCTCTTTATACTGGGTCTGATTGATTTTTATCAGGTATTTCTTAGAGAAACTAATACTTTGTTTTCAGATACACCATCTGTCAATACACCTGCTTATAGTGCTTACTGTCTTCAAATCAACTTTTTCCAATTATCTTCTTTTTTTTCCTCCCCTTGTTGCCTTTTTCTTTTAGCTCCTAAATACCTGAACAATTTGACTTCTGAACTAGCCCAGCATTTATTTATATTGTAGTATTTACAAAGTCATTTTCAGTCCAATATTCTGTGTCTCCGGTGGATTCAGTTCCCTGTGGAAGGTTCAGGCAATCATCTTTGTATGAGGATGTGAAACACCTCTTGCCATCAACTGAAAAATAGTCATTCGTAATGGCTGCTAGTTTTCTCTAAGTGGTTTAACGTTTGTAAATGATTTTTTAAAGTATCTGTTTGGTGATGCAAAGAACTAGTATAAATATGGTTAGAGTGTTTCCCATTTATTTGTTTCTTTCGGTCCAGTTTTAATAAATAATGGATTATAGCAAAAAAAAAAAGAGTGCAGTTTAAGAGTGTATTACTGGGTACAAGATGGACAGTTTAGCTTTAAAGTTGTGAGTCTGCCATGTATCCATTGATGAAACATGGTTTGTTGATGTCAGTGCCATTTGTGAAATGGTAAAACAGTGTCATTCATATGTTGTGATAGTATTATTTTACTGCCATGTCAAGTTCTTAAATATAATGGGTCACTCAAAACAATAAAACAGCAACTATGAGGTTTAAAGAATTTTTGAAGATAATTCATTTATATTAAAACTACCTCAGGTACAGTTTAACAATGTGTTGGTTATAGAGACAAATAAAACAGTTGTTCTTTCTTTCAAACCAGTTCAGTCCAGCTTAGTCCAGTTCAAGTAGTTCTGTCTGCTTCAGTCAAGAGCAGTCAGTTCCAGATAATCTCTGTCAAGTCCATCCTGCCCAGTAGAGCAGAATCCAATTCTGTCCAGTCATGTTCAGCTTAGTCCAGTCTTGTCTAATCTACTCCAGTCTGATCCAGACTAATCCAGTTAACAAGCTCTGGTCATAACCAGTTTCTTTCTGTCCATGTCTTTCATATTCAGTGCATCCAGTTCATTAAGGATATATTATCATATATATTAACTTCACACACACACACACACACACACACACACACACACACATATAGACACATACACACACACACACACATATATATATTGGTTCTTATGCTATACAGTAAACTATTCAATCTATACAAACATCTGTCCATACACTCATTTATTTACTCATTAACTCAACAAATAAACCTTTCCTTTCCAAGCCCTCTTAGCTCTTTTGTAAACATTATTTAATCACAATAAATGTTTGAAATTTTTGTAATATGAACGAAGAATTAGGTCTGACTCTTTTATATCTCTTGAGGGGGGGTGTTTTATCATTTTTTTTTATGTTTCCTGTACTGATGATGGTAAATAATTAGTGAAGAGTGTGCTATTGATTCAGTCTATGCAAACACTGTTAGAGAAAACTGATAATATATTCTACTCAGCAACTCGGATATTAATGTATTCCTCTCTCTTAACTGATATTTCTTTTGTCTTTATTGATATTATCTTTATATGGCAGTCTTTGATCACTACTTGTAATGAAAAAAAAAAAAATTAATAATAAAGTGAAAAATTTATATTTTGTTTCCATGGTAGTTGTTTTTTTAAATGTCTTTTGGTCTTGCTTGTTAAAACCAGGAAACATCTTTAAAAATTTTAAAAGAAGAATGAAAAAAAAAACATTAAAAGGAAATTGGGAAAAAAAGATATTTAAGAAAATGTGGGAAATGAGAGAATGACAGAGGGAAACAAAAAGAGAGAGGAATGATGGAAAAGGAAGATTTAGAAAGAGAGAAGGATAGATATGAATAAAGAGTGAAAGAAGGAAATACTGAACAAGCTGAAAGATGGGATAGTTGAGAAATGAACTGAGAGTGTAAAATTTATTTTAATGTTTGAGTAAAATATCTGGCAGCAGAAAATTATGACAGATTTATAGTAAGTAGTATCTGATATGTGGGTGTCATGTTTGTATGTGTGTCTTTCTCTGTGTGTATGTTTCTTTGTGTATATGTTTTGTGTGTGTATGTGTTGTGTGTGTATGTATGTGTACATCTCTGCATGCATGTGTTTAATCACTTCCTGCTTATAAAATAGCTTACACAATTTTTTTTACACAATTTTTTTTTTTTTTTTTAATGTTCGGTTGATACGGCGGTAAATTAGTTCTGCTGATCTTCAAAGATCTTCCAAACATCCAGACCTACAAGAAAATCAATTCTAACTTGAGAATTTTTATAGCACAGCTATGTCTGATAACAAATCTGTTTTAATCCTCAAATATTAAAAAAAAAAAGAAGAAAAAAAAAAGAGAGAGAGAGAATAAGACAACTTGATCAATAAAGAAAAATAAAAATAAATTTAGACAAATGAATACTAAGAAAAAAATACTTATTAATGTCCTTCACTGTTTTTTTTTTTTAATACAATTTACACTTTTTTCTGAACAGTTATAAAATTCATAAGTAGGTTACACCTTTTTAAAACTGCCATGGTTTAACTATCACACAGACTTACTAAATCTTTAAAAAAAAAAAAAAAAACCCCATCCTGATAACAGTTATTCCTGGAATATTAAAAGAAAATAATTATCTAGTGTACACCTGCTAATACAGACAGCAAAACCTATTTAAAAATTTAAATTGTCAAAAACAGACAATATGACTATACATAATACTGATATTTAGAGCCTAAGTTGGAATAGGATACAAATTAAAAGAAAACAACTCAGAAGAAGAAAAGTTCTGAATGATTCCTGCAACTTTATAATCCTGTTAGTTATCTGACCAGATCCTGCAACATTGATCTTGTTCTGTTTGGTTCTTGTAGTTGAAATTTATTGGAATTTCTCCATTAAAACCAGCTTTCATTAACTCATGAGTAACTAATCTGGTTTAAAAGACTTACCATGACTGTACATAATGCTTTTTCAGACAATGAATTTCAACAAGAAAAAAAGAAAGAAAAAGGTCTGTTTCATGATTTTTTGTTTCAGAATATTAGCAAGTCAACATCTGCAACTGAAAAAATGTATTTATATTGCTAACTTTTTATAATCATACAGAAAACATAATTTCACAAAATTTTATGTTTTTAATTTGACCATCTACCAACACTATCCTATTAAAAAGAACAACAAATAACTAAATATATAAATACATAAATATGTAAATATATTATATATATATATATATGTAAATATATTAAAATATATATTTATATATATTAAAAACTGAGTTAAGAATAATATTGTAAATATATGTACATTGTATAATCATTGTAAAATATGTAAATATATGTAAATATATGTGTGTTTGCACATATATATATATATTTTGTGTGTTATTTGTGTGTGCCAGATATTCTTATTTTAAGTAAATTTTAGATACTAAACTATTTCTTCAGTCTTCTACATCTGTTTATATTCAACTTCAAGGTAATGAACTATTTATAGATTGTGAAAATTTATACTTCTTGATTTCTAAAGCTAGTTTTACAAGATACTGGCCATCATGAACATGCAAGCACATCATGCACTCACATTTGCAAACACAAACAACATAAACACACTCATTAACAGGAGAAAACTGTTACATGTCACATTTAATTTCATATTACATTCATCTATTCTAATTCATCTCTAAAACTCTTTCTGTATTTTCATTTTTATTTCACAAAATGTAACTGTCAACACAGCTGGCACTTTACTTCTTAAAATGGAGAGATTCAAAACAAAACAAAAACGAAGACTTCTTGTGATAATTATTATCAAAAAATCGTATTTTGGAGGCTTTAACGTGGCAATCGCCTCTTGTTCTCTTGTCATGGAATACATGTACATTTTCTGATGTGCAGAAATGTGATGAATTAATCAGACACTGATAAAAGGCACATCAGACATGAACAGTATCAGATTTCAGCAGGGTGCAGCAGGTGATTCAAATAATTTGCAGCACAACATGTCTGCAAATGCTTGTGCAATTACAGAGTCTTGGGGGTGAAATTTTTTAATTTTTATTGAATCGTTTATTTGGTTCAGGAAAGATGCATTAAAGAAAAAATAAAAGAGAAAAAAATGTCATTTTGTAGTTTCTCAAGAATTTTGTGTTACGGGTGAATTCTGTTTGTTATCACTATTACTGTTATTGTGGTGTTATATAATCATTCCTGTAATATTATTATTATTATTGTTATTTTTATTATTGTTGGTGTTTTTATTATCATTGTTGTGATTATTATTATGTTATTATTATCATTATTATCATTATTTTATCATCATTATCATCACTGTTGTTATTCTTGTTATAATTTTTATTATTATTATTATTATTATTATATTATTTCTATTATGATTATTATTATTATTATCATTAACATTACTACTACTACTATTGCTTCTACTAATACTAAAGTTATTATTATTATTATTATAAAATAGTTCTCTTTATTACATATTTTTTCCAGATTCTCTCAACTATAACTTTTCTTATTATTGTATTATTATTTTTATGTAGTGCTAACTCAGACTACAGTAGTGGCAACAGAAGTAGAAGCAACTCTAGTAGTAATAGTTTATTAGTTGTAGCAGTAAATTTTCTTTATTATTTAAACTTAATTATTGTGATTACAGAAGTATTAGAAATAGCATCAATAATAGTAAATGTAGGAGCAAGAGCAGTAATAATAACAGCAGTGGTGATAGTTTAAGGAGCAGGAGTAGTAATAATAACAACAGTAATGGTGATAGTTTTAGGAGCAGGAGAAGTAATAATAACAACAGTAATGGTGATAGTTTTAGGAGCAGGAGAAGTAATAATAACTACAGTAATGGTGATAGTTTTAGGAGCAGGAGTAGTAATAATAACAACAGTAGTGGTGATAGTTTCAGGAGCAGGAGTGGTAATAATAACAGTAATGGTGATAGTTTTAGGAGCAGGAGAAGTAATAATAACTACAGTAATGGTGCTAGTTTTAGGAGCAGGAGTGGTAATAATAACAACAGCAGTGGTGATAGTTTTAGGAGCAGGAGTAGTAATAACAACAGTAATGGTGATAGTTTTAGGAGCAGAAGTGGTAATAATAACAACAGTAGTTGTGATAGTTTTAGGAGCAGGAGAAGTAATAATAACAACAGTAGTTGTGATAGTTTTAGGAACAGGAGTTGTAATAATAACAACAGTAATGGTGATAGTTTCAGGAGCAGGAGTGGTAATAATAACAGCAGTAGTTGTGATAGTTTTAGGAGCAGGAGTAGTAATAATAACAGCAGTAATGGTGATAGTTTTAGGAGCAGGAGTAGTAATAATAATAACAGCAGTGGTAGTAGTTTTAGGAGCAGAGTTACAGGAACAGCATTAGAATATTTTGTACAGTAATCTAAGAATCCTTTTATAATTAATTATGTTACCTGTATTTGCAGACTCTTTCCACAATAATGACAAGGCAGACAGAAGACTCAGACATGCAAGGCTCCAACCAGGTTCTCGTGGGTGATGATAACTTTGAAAGTTCACTCAATCTACCCCGGTCAGACCAGGACGATGAGGATAATGAATCCGAGGCAGAGAACCAGGTGCAGATCTCCTGGGACAAGAAGTTGGAAAACCTTCTCATGTGTTTCAGTTTTGTTGTCGGATTTAAGAACGTCCTGCAGTTCCCTGCTCTTGCAGCACATAATGGTGGAGGTAGATTTTCATAACTATCTGGTTTTGTTTTGATGGGGGGGAGAGAGAAAGAGACAGAGAGACAGAGAGACAGAGAGAGAGAGAGAGAGATGGGTGAGAGATGGGTGAGAGATGGGTGTGTGGGTGTGGGTGGATGTATGTGGATTTGTGTATGCATGGATGCATTGAGTGTGATAGAGTGAGACTGCATATTTGTTGACATGTATGTTAGTGCAGATTTTTCTTTGTTTTTTCTCAAATGTGTTGTTGATTCTTTTGTTAATATTTGTTTGTTTGGTCTATCTATTATTTTCTTTTTAAGTTATCATTAACATTTAGTTTTTAAAAATATTATTAAATACTTGTTTACCTTTTTTTTATCTTCTGTTTTTAATATGATGAAGTGCCAGAGTGTTTTTAATTTATTTGTTACAGGTCTTAATTCATTAAAATATAAAAATGTTGTTATGTTCTGGATAACAAATACTATTTTCTAGTATACTAACATGCATATGCAAGGAAAAAACAGGCTATTTTCACATCATTTGATTTTCAAGTAATGAATACTATTTTCTAACCACCTGATCTAATAAAATTCAAAACTGCTTTCTTGAAACAGAAATATATTTTGAAAAGTCAACAAAAAAAAAAAAAAAATAATAATAATAATAAAAAAAAAAATATGGGATTTTGTAATCAATTAATATGCATTAAAACAAATAATCTGTTTTCCAGTTTACTAACTTGAATCAGGAGAAATCATTTCTAGTGAGATGACTGGAGTTGGAAGAAATCAGTGTATTGGCAATGTGTTCTATTTATGATTCCTCTGAGACTCATACAACTGATACTTTCTGCATATTTTGTTTGCAGTGCAGTCTTTCATCTCAGACTGTTTAACTTGGGTGTTTTTTTTCACAACACAAAAAAAGTTCTTGAAGGTCACAATGACATTTACTGTGAAATTTCCCAAAAAACTGAACCCTCACTAAACGGGAATTTCTCTAAAAAAAAGCTAACAGTTTTTGCAGTACAGTTATTTATCAAACACCTAAATGTAAAATGGTTGGTTTGATGAGGTTTCTCATTAACACAGCCATTTTGTTTATCAGACACCTAAATCGTCAGTCAACCAAAACGCTATACCATCCAAAACGTTTTACCAGGTTTTGAGAAGTTTTGCTGTCACAAAATTGAAATAGTTCTTAAAGATTTCAGTGAGCTAAGAAATAATATGTACTTACTGACGCACACATACCAGCTAACCCAGTCTGTGAACAGACTTTAAATTATATTTTAACTTGCCAATTTTGTTTGGGATTTTTGGACCTGTACCAAATCTTTATTTATGTTAATATATTAATATAATATGTTCTTTCTTAATCTCCCTCTCTCTCTCTCTCTCTCTCTCTCTCTCTCTCTCTCTCTCTCTCTCTCTCAATCCATTTTTGTCTGTATAAGTATATACATATCTGTTGGGCAGTTCAGTTGTATGTGTGTGTGTGTTTTGTTTGTTTCTTTTTCATTACCCTTTAGAATGACATGCAATTAATTTAATTATCCTCTTCAACATAATAAAAACATGACTGTTTTTCTTTCTGTCTCTCTATTTTTTTTTAAATTAATCTTTTATAAATTAATAATGTGAATTAAAATTGCACATGAGAAAGACGCCAGTACTTTCAATTATTTAACATTCAAAACGCTGGCTGATTTATTTACAAAGAAATAAAAACAGAAACAATATATGTTACACTTGACATTTTCCTGGCACAACATTAAACAGAACTCTAGAATTAGATTTTTTTTTTATATATATAACCTTTCTCACACCTGATACTGTTCTCACCCTTGATTGCATACACCTGTATTGTTAGATATGTAATATATTTTGATATATCACATGAAACAATTTAGAGAATCACATATATTACGTTATGTCACAAACTAGATAATTTAAAGAAATAATGTTATTTGATATGGAGCCGAATAACGATATAGGCTAATAAAAATGTTATATTTATACAGTTTATAGATTTATTATGTTGTTATTCCACACAAAACAGTGTAAAGGTGCAATAAAAATGTGATATTCAAACAATTTATAGAAACAATAATGTTGTTATCTCATACAGGACAGTATATATATAGATACAATAAAAAATATTATATCATTTCACACAGGTGCAATATTTAGAGAAATAATATGTTAATTTACATTGAATAAAGAACAATACAATCAGAAGGTATTATATCTAGACAATTTATTGAAATAATATTATGTAATTTCTTTCAGAACAATATGTAGATAGAATAAAAATGTTAGATATAGACTATTTATAGATTTGATATATTTTACACTGAACAATATATAGATGCAATAAATGTATATTACATGTAAACAATTTACAGAAATAATATAATATATATAGTGTAATTTTGAACTCAACAGCATACAGAAACATTAAAAATATGTTATATTTGGATGGTTTATAGAAATAATACAATAAAAAAGTATAACTAGATAATTTATTGAATTAATGGTATAATATTTCATTCAAGATGATATGTAGATACAATAGAAATGTTCTATTTAGACAGTTTATAAAAAACCCACTAAAAACACAAAAAAACTAAACAAAACAATGTTATTTCATTTTAAATAATAATAAATAATTTATTTGTTCAGGATATTTTATTACATCCAGTACGACACTTTAAAGACAGTGTATATTTTGTTATATCAAATAAGAAAACATAACACAGTTTTACTTGAACCAAATATTCTGTGATGATCCCTAATTTTTTTTGTTCAGTATATTTTATTACATGCATCCAGACAGTTTATAGACGTTTTATATTTTGTTACATTACAACAGAAATCGCACACCACAGCAGTTATTTGAACCAAAAGTTACAATTAAATGCATAAGAAAAAAAATGAACGAAACCATGAGACAAAAAAAAAAAATTGTATACTGTTTTCTAAAGAGCCACTTGAGAAGAGAATTGTGGAGTGTTTGATTTGATCTTGCAGTATTGAATTCACATTTCTTCCTGGTTACACAAATTAGAACAGGTGTTTAGTAATACTACACTGGTTTTTAGCGTATTTAATTTATATTGATTTGTGGAATATTGTATTTCTTCTACTTGTGCATTTTTGTGTGTGTGTGTGTGTGTGTTCATGATAGGTACAAAAAAAAAAAAAAATAAATAAATAAAAAATTAAAATAAAGGATTTAAACTGTAGGAGATTGGCTAGATTTGGATGAGAAAACAAAAAAAATGAAATGAATTTCAGATTATTTGTGGATTATTTGTGTTATGCTTAAAGATGGTGGTATTAAATTTCAATAGACTGTTCAGACTGCCATTGAAAAGCATGTACAGTTTAATAAATCATTTTTATTGTGTTTGTTCTTTTGTTAGTATGTTTGCCTGTGTGTTTATCTAAATTTGGGAGTACTTAATACTATTTGCATGTAATTGATAAATTTTAAAATAAAGAAAAAAGATAATAAAATGTCAAGTATTTGTATTTGTTAGACTACACGCATGAATTTATTTGTTTCTGTATTTCATTTTTTAAATTGTTTTTGTCTGCTGGATTTTAAATTTTTATTTTTATTTAATATATTTTTATCAAATAATAATAATAATAATTAGCAAATAGATACTTCTTATAGTTACAATAATTGCTATTATAAATTCATAAAAAACCCAGCAATGATCCAAAAATATCCATTGTATTTATGATTATTTTAAACATCATTTTTCACTCGAGAAAGAAAATAGAAATCAATAATAATTTCTAAAAGACTGATTTGATTTTAAAAACCTTTTCAGGTGCCTTTTACTGTGTCTACCTGTTACTTGTTTATGTTCTTGGAGTGCCTTTACTGTACATGGAAATGTGTCTTGGTCAATATGCTCGAGGAGGTCCAATTCAAATATGGCGGCTATTACCTCTTACACAAGGTAAAGTTTTTTTTTTTTAATTAATCTTTCTTTACAATTTTATTTGAAATATTATTTTGTCTATGAATATATGATGTAAAATTTTTATTTAATATAATGTTTGTTGTCTTTGATTTATGATTTTAAAAAGTTTTATTTAAAATATTTTCATAAAAAGATACTGGGTTAAAATTAAAAACCTTTCTCTTGAGATTTTATTTAAAATTGTCTCATGTTTGACTTATGCAAAAAAGGTATTTTTTTTCATTTTCAGTTTTATTTAGAGTATTGTTTTTTGTTGTTGTTTTTTTTTTTTTTGTTTTTTTTACTTTGTATTTAGTAACTTCACAAATTGACAGTATTTAATTTGTTTTTAAAATTTTTTTTTTCCATTCCAATCACTGCTCAGTAATTAATGTATTTATGACTAGAAGACTCCATTATTCATAAGACATCCTAGTAAAAGTTATAATAAATGACAAAAATGATTAACTTTTATATAAGTAGTGATCAGCTAGTGGATGTTTCTTATGTTAAATATATACTTTTTGCAAAGTAGATTTCGGACTTCAGGTTGGAAATGGAAATTACCTGGTAACTGAATGATTATTTTTAAAATTATTTTATCTGAGTAGAAGAGTAACAGAAAGATGCACCATATACTAAATACATGTAGACATGGGTACAGAAAAGTCATTTTGAACATTTGTTTTAAAAAAACAATATAGCCTTTATCTTCAGGCTGCAGCACACATAATGTATTCCCATCTCACACCAGCATCACTCTATCAGTTTTTCAAACTGAGCATTTTATGAGTGTGAAAATGATATTTTTATCTAACCAGTATTTGTTCTGTGGCTAATCACTGATGTCTGAAATGTCTGCATATTGCTCCAAGGGTTTTCCAGAGAAAAATGGTAGCCTTGCATTAAAAACTGGGTTACCTCCCTTTATCTGCTGATAAACAACATGGTGGGGTTTTTTTTTTTTTTTTTCTCTCTCACGAAAATGAAGGTTAAATATAAACATTTAATGTTTGTCATGCTTTTAAAGGCATTGCATTTTCTTGCAGTTTATAGATTTTGATATCTATGTGCACATTAAATGTTTGATGGAATAGATTTATATAGTGTTTTGTATTTATTTATTTATTTTTATTTTTATTTTTATTTTTTTAAAGAAAGTTTTAATGAAGATACTAAAAGGTGTGAAAAGATGAGAATATTGAAAGATTGCCTGCATTGATATGTGTTCCTTTCATTTTAAATATATATTTTTGTCTAAAACAATATATGTGGATTTGTGTGTTTGTAAAGGTGTGTGTGTGTGTGCATGTGTTTATTTATATGTATAATTACTAATAGTTACCAATTTTATTATCATCATACATGTCCTACCCATAATTTTTTTTTTAATAATAATAAATTAAAAATAATAATGCACAATAATCATAGCAATTTAACTAATTATATTAATCATCATGATGATCACCAACGTCATCATCTTAAAAATCAGCTTATTTTCTACTGAATATTTTATTCAGTAATTAACAAAATATTGTTTTATGCCTAATATTGAAAACAATTACCAGCTTTCAATAAAAATAACAACAGCAGTAATGACAATAACAAAAACAACAGTAATAATAATTGCAAAACAACAACAACAACAATAATAGCAATAATAATAATAATAATAATGGCAATACCAATAATAATAATAATAATAATAATAATATTAACAACAATAATAAAAACAATAATAAAAAAAACAATAATAATGACCACAATAATTATAACTATAACTATAATAATAATAATAATAATAATAATAATAATAATAATAATAATAATAATAATAATAACTATAATAATAATAGTAATAATAATAATAATAATAATAACAATAATAGTAATACAAATGGTGTGTGGTATTTGCAGGTATTGGATTCAGCTCTCTGGTGATGTCAGCTCTGTTTGTTCTGTACAACAGTACTTACATAGCCTGGGCCATCTTCTACTGGTTCACGTCCATGAACTCAGTTCTTCCTTGGCAAGGTTAGTCTGGAAAATAGTTTATTTACTTTAAATTTTCTAAAAGTATGTGCTTCTTTTTTAATAATAACACACACACACACACACACACACACACACACACACACACAAAAACAGATACACATACACACACACACACACACTCATAATTTTTAAAAGCACCCCCAAAATATGTGAAATTTTGTTTTGTTTATATATATGTACAAAACGTATTGAATTTTAAAAATTATTTGAAAATCTGTTATGTTTAAATAGCAAGAAAAGTCGCTGTTTGTGTTTTACAGAGAAAAAGGAGACTGATACATCAACGTCAACACCAGTGACATCATCGTTAGCAGAAAACTCAACCAGTAAGATTACAGACTCAGATAAACTGGAAACTGCTTCAAAATATTTCTTGTATGTCACCCAGTATTATTGTTTTAAAATTTATAAAAATATTATTGTGGTTATTATTATTATTATTATTATTATTATTATTGTCATCATCATGATCATTTTTTTCATATTTTATTTTCTATTATTTAAGTATTATAATCATTGTTTTTATTATCTTTATTGTCGTTTCCTTTATATTATTAATATTATTTATTTATTCATTAATTCATTCATTTATTTACTTATTGTTTAATTGGTTTATTTACTTATTTAATTCAATTTTTATTAATATGCTCTTTCATCAAATAGTAAAATTGATAGCAAACTTTCATAAAAATAAAGTATCACATCAAATAACAAGTTCATATTTTTTTGTAATCTGCTGTTTATCTTTCTATTTTGTAAAAACAATAGAATCTTAAAACAGGAAAACAAACTTAGATAAAAATATATTAAACATGCAATGGCTAGATTCATTTTCAAATTCTACAACAGCTAATTACATTTTACTCAGTATTCTCACTTACCAGACCAACCAGTATATCTGCTAACAGGAATTAATCAAATATATTGTTACCCTGAAAACCTTTTTTATGTGATTTTAATAATTTTTGTGTCTAATAGTTTGTTTCTTTCAGGGACACAGTTTTACATGTGTCTAATGGTTTATCAGACACTGTTTCATTTTGGTAATTTTGTCTAATAGTGTCTAATGATTTTTTTTTTTCAGTGACACAGTTTTAAATGTGTCTAATGGTTTATCAGACACTGGACAGTTACAGTTACCTCTTGTTATGTGTCTACTTTTTACCTGGCTTATAATTAACTTTACTGTGATACTTGGTCCTAGGTCCATGGGAAAGGTAACAACACTATACATACAGATGTTCACTGACATGTAAACACACACCCACCCACCCACACACACATTCAGAGAGAGAGAGAGAGAGAGAGAGAGAGAGAGAGACTTTTACAAAGAGAGAGAGAGAGAGAAAGACAAGAGAAAGAAAAACATACCAAATACATACATGTACACAAACACACACACACACACACACACATGTGCATTCACATGCACACAGATATAGAAACAGATAAACATTCAGATAGGAATATATATAAATATATTATTCACTTTTTATTTACTTGTTTAAAGTTTCTTAATTAAATTAAAGATTTGAGAACAATCATTTCTTATCATCAGTCATTTTTTGTTAATCCAAATATTTTTTAATCCTAACACTGCTTATGACAACTACACTCTATTTTCTGTCTGCAAAATAAATAACAACAACAACAATCAAAAAAATACAAACAAATTAATAAATTATGAAATAAAATGTAAACAAAAAGATGATAAAATGTCAAGTTTTATTTTGCAGGTGGCCTACGTTGTTGGTATTATACCACCACTACTTCTCATTATCCTGTTCAGTGTTGTTAGCTCACTAGATGGCGCTGTGATGGGCATTAGAGCTTTTTTGACTCCGCGGTGGCAAGTGCTAGGTAAACTTCAGGTTAGCCAAATGCCATCTTATTTCAACTTCATTTTACACAGCTTATCACCAGCAGTGTACTTTAGAGATGTCAAAATTACCTTTCATGTTCATTACTAACAATTATATTAGCCTGTACTGTTTTCTAAACAGCTACTTAGAGATGTCAAAATTACGTTTCGTGTTCATTATTAATAAATATATTGGTCTGTACTGTTTTCTAAACTGCTACTTACAATATACAGGAACCAGTGTATTTTTTCAGAAAAACAGAAGTTTCAAAAACTGACTTCAGAAGTCTATTAATTTGTATCTGTTAAATACAGTTTTGTAATTAATATTTCAAGTGTGGTTGTTACACCTTGGTCCAGAAACCTGGAATATCCAGAAATCATGGTCATTTGCAGTATGAAACTTGCTGGATAAAATTAATTGTCTGGTTTATGTACTCAACACTACACTTCTTACATACAACAGATATTACTCTGTATGTTTTCTAATTTTTTATATATACAGTAACATGTGTTTGTTTGTTTGTTTTTATTATTTATTTATTTTTTTTTTCCTAATTTAATTTTTAAATTTATAATTCTTTTTTGAGTCCATTTAAGTATCGAAAGACAGATTTTGAATAGACAAGTTTGTTGAGATATGTCTGAATGTGTGCAAAATTTTCAGTTCATTGAAGCAGTCAATTTTGCATTGTAGTTTTTAATTCTGAATAAACTTTTTTTCTTTAATATTACTATTTGTTTTGCTGTTTTTTTGTTTGTATTTTTTTTATTTTTTGCTTCACTTAAAATTACTATAAAAATACATTGCCTTTTTTTCTTACTGCTTTCATTTTCTTTACTGTTTGCAACATAAACATAAAGTATGAATATATATCTATATATCTATCAGTGCATATGCATGTATGTATATTATATTATTACCTATCTGTAAATCTATGTTCTTTATTATATTTCAACAAATTTTTTAAAATAATACTTTGACAGTACACATTTAATTTACATACAAGCCTGAAATCATTTTCCAGTCTACGAGATACAAGCCTGTATGTTTCTATGTATGTATGTTTGTATGTATGTACGTTTGTGTGTCTGTCTGTTTCAGACTTGGATCGATGCCTCTATGATAGTCCTCACCTCCCTGGGCTGTGGGACTGGGGCTGTGGTCACCCTGGCTAGCAACATCCACTTCCACAGTCAGTGTTTCCGGAACTGCATGTTGACGAGCTTCGCCAGTGTCCTGGGTTCATCTCTCGCAGGCTGCTGCATGTTCTCTCTGCTAGGGGTCTACTGTCAGTCGGTGGGCAAGACTGTCGCAGATGTCAACCTCACTGGTGAGTTTGTCACAGATGTCGTTGTTGTTGTTGTTGTTGTTGCTGTTATGATGTTACTGTTGTTGTTGTTGTTTTATTACTTTTATTATCATTATTATTAATATTAATATTGTTGTTGTTATTATTATTTTCATCATCATTATTACTATTATTAAAATTATTATTATTATTATTATTATTATTATCATCATCATCATCATTATCATTGTAATCATTATTATTATTATTATTATTATTATTATTATTTATGTTTTTATTACTTTTATTTTTTTTTTTTTATCATTATTAGAATTAATAATTATGTTTTTATTCCTATTATTTTTTTTATCATTAACATTATCATTATTACTATTACTATTACTATTACTATTGTGGTATAACTGATATTTTATTATTTTTATCTTCAGCAACATCATTATTATTATTATTATTACTACTACTAATATTATTGTTATTATTATAACTATTATTTTAATATTATCATCATCATCATCATCATCATTATTATAAAAGATATCACTATTATTGCATTATGTAATAATGATTATTAATATTATTAGTTGTAATAGTACAAGTAGTTGTTTTACTAGTACTATTACTATTATTATTTTATTAATGTTATCATTACTTTTAATAAAATAATAACAGTAATAATACTATCACAACAACTACTTCTACTATTACTACTATTACAACTACTACTAATAATAATAATAATCATTACTAATATTATTACACATCATTATCATCATCATCATCATCATCATTAATGTTATTTTTTTAACAGATATAGAAATGGGCTTTGTACTGTTTCCTGCTATGAGTGCCTATCTAGGATTGCCATCGCTGTGGTCGGTGTTGTTCTTCTCAATGCTGATACTGGTTGGTGTGGGGACGCAGTTTGTGCACCTGCACAGCCTACACCTGGGCGTGGCATGCATCCTCCGACTGGAGAACTGGTACAAGCAGAAGCTGTCCATACTGGCTGTGTTCGTGTTGATGTTCTTACTCAGTCTTGTTACAGTCACCCAGGTGAGAAAACAAGACTGACACAAGAATGGACAGATGAACAGATGAATAGTTTCACAAGAGAGATAGAAGTGTGACTGATAGATAGACAGACAGTCAGACAGACAGACAGACATACAGACAGGCAGACATATAGACAGACAGACGGATAGATAAATAGATAAATAGATAGATTGATAAATAGATAGATAGATAGATAGATAGATAGATAGATAGATAGGTAGACAGATAGATAGGTAGACAGAGAGATAGAAGGATAAAAAAATATATAACTAGATAGACAGATGGAGAATGAGAGATATCAATCAATAGATAGATAGAGAGAAAGAGAGAGAGATTGCTAAATGTAGATATAGACTGATATAAAGATATTCAGGCAGACAGTCAGATGGTTATAGACATAAAAACATATATAGATAGATAGATTAATAGAAAGACAGACTAACTAGAACTATGAATGTATGTACAATGTAGATAGGTAGGTAGATGGTTGGATAGACTGATAAACAGACATATTTGTTAAATGATTTATAGGAACAAATTGATTTATGCATCATTAGAGTGATTGAACAAATAGATGGATCAGACTACAAATGGCTGGGGAAAAAAAATTAAAAAATAATTTATTGATTACCTAAAATCATTAAATTATATTTTTTTTTTTTTTTTACAAAACCATGAATATTTAAACAAACAATTTCACTGAATTTTATTGACCAGTATTCTATCCACATGTATTTTTGTATATAAAATAAAACATGTATATGTGTGTGTTTTTTTGTTATTTCAGGGTGGTTTGTACGTTCTGGAATTCCTTGACACCTACGTCTACAAAGTTGCCATACCGATGATGTGTCTTATCGAAACTGTCACAGTCATGTGGTTGTACGGGGTCCACAAGTTTGCAAACAACATCTCTGACATGACTGGAACCTCGGAGAGTCTGGGAATGAAGTGGATGTGGAAGATGTGCATGCCAGTGTTTTTAATAGTAAGTTTCCACTTGGCTTTAGTTTAATGGGGAAAAAAATACCATGTTAGGGTAAAATGATTTATTCGTTTTGTTATTAAATTTTATTTTTATTTATTTATTTTTTTTTTTTTTTTTGTTTTTGTTTGTTTGTATTATTTTTTTGTGTGTGTGTTTTTTTTTATTATTTTATTTTATTTTTTGTTTTTTGATTATGATGATTAATGTTTTGGTTGTTTTTTAATTTCTTCTGTTATTATTATATTTTTTTTATGTTATTATGATGATGATGATGATGATTTATTATTATTGTTGTTGTTGTTTTTATTATTATTATTACTATATACTTTTTATTGTTTATTTTTTATTCTTTATTTATTTATTTATTTATTTATTTATTTATTTATTTATTTATTTAATATTTTATTTGATTATAATCTTTTTTTAAATTATGTTTGGTAAGTTAAAAAAAAAAATTGTTTACTTTCTTTTTGAATTATGGCTTACAAAAATGTCATCCCTTTACAGAAACAGTAAATAATATTTTCTATAATTTTTACTGCAAGAACTGAGGACAAGCATATAGTCTTTAACATACCAAACAAAACTACTTCAGCCTAAAATCTATACACATCAAAATTTATGCAGGACCTAATTTATGACAAGTGCCTGTCTTCTTTTTCTATATACATCTAGGTATTAAACAGAGGTGAAACTTATCTAAGTTCAGCAGTGGTGTGGGTTGGTTGTTTAATTATTTCATATCAGTTTATAATTAAGCTGTCATGTCATTTGAGGGTCATAATGGTTAGAGAATTGCCTTTGGAGAAGAAAAGATTGCATCATAAGATATCATGGACAGATCTAATTAAGATTTAAACTGTTCTTTTCTTACATAATTTGCATTAAAAAGGACCCAGTTATGTGCTTGTATAGAATAGTATAAGTTTAACAGGATCTTCTTAAGTTTTAAATTTAAAAAAAAATGTTTTAATAGTTGTTGCACAGATACCAGTTCAGTTATAATTATGTTCCAGATAATAATAATGATAATGCAAATGATAATGATAATAAAGATGATGGTGATGATTATGATACTGATAATGGTAACCACAGCAATAATAATAATGATGATCATGATCATGATATTAGTAATACCAGCAATAATACTACTACTAATAATAGTAATAATACTAGCAGTAATAATAATAATAATAATAATAATAATAATAATAATAATAATAATAATAATAATAATAATTATAACAACAATAATAATAATGATAATGATAATAATATTTTTGTTACTGTTATCATTATCATCATCATCATCATCATCATCTTTATCATTTTTATTATAAAAGTTGTATATATTTGTAACTGTTTTCAGTATTAATTTCTTCAACAGTTTCACATACTCAACACATTCATTTACCTACCCACCCACCTATAACCTATCATTCTTTTTCTTTTTTATTTCTTTCTTTTTTTTTTTTTTCTAAACAATATTTAGCTGCATTTTTCTCTTCCTTTCATTTTGCCAAGTCATTCCGAATTAGCACACTGAATGAATTTACGTAACCTATTTCTTTTTCTCTTCAAAGGGAGTTCCCCACGTGTTGTTCACTCACACACATTCCCCTCTCTCTGTCTTTGTAGTATCATCCAAGAGGGTTGATTATCTTTGTTAATATGAACAGAACAGACCGCAGTTTTCAACTACTTGTTCTGTCTGCCATCTGATGACACAAACAAACATGTTTTATTGCCTTTCACCTTTTATTTCCTCCTACTAACTTAGTGTTTTCATTTACCAAGTTGACGGATCTCAGCAATCTATTTTCCGAATCTACTACAAGCATTCTTGTTTTGACGTGAGCACACACACACGAAAATGTATGTTACTGTGTTTTATCCAGTGGCTGTTTTGTTGGGAGTTTTATTAAGTTTTTTTTGAGGGATTTTTTTTTTGTGTGTGTGTGTTTTTAAAGGGATTTTGATACTATTTATTGTTTTTTTAAGGATTCTGAGGGTGTTTTATACAGCTTTTTTTTTCAGAGTATTTTCATGTGTTTTGTTGTTTTTAAGGGAATGTTAATGTGTTATATTTGTTTCAGGGTATTTTGGTGTGTTATATTTTGTTTTCAGGGTTTTTGATGCGTTTTTAATGGTGATTTGATGTGTTATATTTGTTTAAGGATATTTTGTTGTGTTATATTATGATTTTAGGGTTTTTAATGTGTTTTTAATGGTATTTTGATGTGTTGTATTTTTTCATATATTTTGATGTATTATGTAGCTTTTTCAGACTATTTTTATGTGTTATATTGTTTTCAAGGAATTTTGGTGTGTTATATAGTTTTTTCAGACTATTTTGATGTGCTATATTGTGTTTTTCAGGGTATTTTGATGGGTTATATTGTGTTTTCAGACTATTTTGATGTGTTATATTGTGTTTTTCAGGCTATTTTGATGGGTTATATTGTGTTTTTCAGGGTATTTTGATCTGTTATATAGGTTTTTCGGGGTATTTTGATGTGTTATATTGTGTTTTTCAGACTCTTTTGATGTGTTATATTGTGTTTTTCAGGCTATTTTGATGGGTTATATTGTGTTTTTCAGGGTATTTTGATGAGTTATATTGTGTTTTTCAGGGTATTTTGATCTGTTATATTGTGTTTTTCAGGGTATTCTTTCACTTCAGTTTGTAACTACAGGAGGTCTCGAGGTATCTCTGAGGCTTCACTCACCAGACTGGGTAACAGTTGTTGGATGGTTGCTGTCTAGTTTACCACCACTTGGCTGTCTTCTGGTTGGACTCTACTTTTTTATCTTTACTACAGGAACATTTAAAATAGTGAGTAACAAGTTTAAATTAATTTTAATCAAAGTCATGCATGCAAAAGTAGACATAATATAAAAACACCTATATATTTAATATATATAAATACATATATATATGTACTTCTCTCTCTCTCTCTCTCTCTCTCTCTCTCTCTCTCTCTCTCTGTATATATATGTGTGTGTGTGTGTGTTGTGGCAGAACATTTTGAAGTTAAGAAATTCAACAGAATTATATATTTTTAAAAATTGCCACACACACAAACAGAAACAAAGATAGACAAATAAACATGGAGATAGAGAGAGAGAAACAAGTGCACACACACATCTACATAAATCATATCAGAATGAAACTGAATCTCAGCCAAGATCAGATCTTGCATTTAAGTTAACGGGACTGTTTTAAATGTTTTACAATAGATGTGATTTTTGTTCTAAGAACAAAATATCTTTCATCTAGGAAATAGTAAAAATAAATAATTTGTGATAAACACTGCAGAAGTGATGATTTAAGGAAACAACTCAGTCAGAATTGATCCAGCGAACCATCACACGCAGGGTCAATGGACTAATCACTAAGGAACACAACATTTCATGACTTTTAGCATGGTCCTGTTTCTTTAAACTGATGAGAGATTTGAAAGCAGCCACAGAAATCAATACAGAGTCAGGAGTAATTTGCTTAAAAGAAGACTTGTGTACCACCGTGAAGGGAAAAAAAACCAGAGACTGAAAGACATCAACAATATGAACTGAATTTAGTTTAAATCAGAAACTTTTTCGTATCTCTGCAGAAATCCGTATGTTTCTGTGAACTGCACACTGCTAAATGAAGTGTTTTCTTTGTTTTTCTGTTGCACAGAGAATTAAAAAACTGCTTCACACGCCACACAACTGGGGTCCGCGATCGAGCATTGGGGATGAGGAAGACGAACTGCCAGAGTACGTCATCAGCAAACCTGATGTACATCGGCCCGTCAACGCTCTCGCCCTTCTAACAGCAAACCTCTACCTCCCCAACTTCCTTGACCTCACCAATATGGAGGTAACTGCTTCGTTGTTATTTTTGTTTACTTTTTAAATTATTATTTATATATTTATTTTTTTTTTTTTTACTAATTTGTTTTTAATTAATTTTTTTTTTCTTTTTAAAATTAAATGTTTTATTTTTATTACTTTTTCTGTTTTAAATTAAATTAAATGTTTTTATTTTTGTAACTGTTGTGTGAAAATGTCTTAAAGTAATGCCAGTTAAGCTATTTTTGATAGCTTCAGATTATTTTTTAGATTAGTTTATATACTTATTTATTTGTGTATTTATTTATTTTGTTTCTTTGTCTATGATTTTATTGTTGTTATTATTATTAATGTCATTATTATTATTATTGTTTGTGTTGTTTTATTTTTATTTTTGTTGTTGTTGTTGTTATTATTGTTTTATCTTTCTAAAAATGCATCTTCAAAAGTTTGAATCAAAGGTTTTAAATAGATCTAATGAAATATTATAATTAAAAAATTTCTATAAAAACTAAAAGACTAATCCTAATTAAAAAACAACTGTTACAGGTTAAAATGCTTTTTTTTGTAAAAAATTTTCACTTTCATGTACTGGTCAAATATAACAATATAAATCTCTTGATAATTTAGAAATACCTTATACTGTAAGAAATGGTATAACTTGAGAAAACAAAATCCGTGTTAAATTAATCTTGTTGTAAAAGTCATTTCAGTATCAACGCCCAGGAGGTTAACATATTTACATCCATACACAAAGTGACATATTAAAAACAGAGTTTCCACTCAGTGACATTTATAACTGTCTGCAGTGTTTTCAGCTTCTTTCTAATTGCCTCTTCACACTCTCTGCCTGCCACTCACTGCAGTTGCTGTAGTTGGGAATGTAGGTGTTTTCTTAAATAACTGTGACACAAACAGGAACACCTACACACAGTTGCAGAGAGATTGCTAAATGCTCTCAAGAGCTTCTTAATTAAGTTAAGACTCCATTTTTTTTTTTTTTTTTTTTTTTTTTTTTTTTTTTTATTATTATTTCTTTTGTTTTTTAACTTCATTGGTACACAACATGCAGTTTGTTTTAGTTGTTAAATGGTTTTCTAGAGTAAGAAAATTTGATTTTGTTTATTTAATATATAACTTTATATATATATATATATATATATATATATATAGTTTTTTTATTTTTTATATATGTATATTTTTTTTTTTTCTTGTATTTTTTTTATAAATTATGTATGTGCATGTTTATTTGATTGATGTCTTAAGATTTTTAACAAAAAATAATAAAAATGTTTTTTGATAAATTAATTACAAAATGAAATTGGATGTTTCTTGTTGTGTGGCATTTTAGTATTTTATATGAGAACGTCTGCTGACATTTGTGATTTTTAAAACTCATTTTATTATCTTCCAATGAAGAGAGTTTTTGTTCTGGTAAGGTCTTATTACATTACAGTCTGTTGCTTATTTTTAAAAATTTAATTGTTTTTAAATTAGTTTCTATTTTATAAATTTTCATTTCTTTTTATTTTAGCTAAGCTCAACTTAGTAAACTTCAATTTCTTATGAAATTCATTCTATAGTAATAACAGTAGTGGTGGTAGTAGTAATAGTAGTAGTACTGGTGATGATAGTAGTAGTAGTAGTAATAGTAATAGAAGTCATCATAATCACAGTAATAATAACATCAATAATAATAATAAAATTGATAATAATAGTAATAATAATAATAATAATAATAACATTAATAAGAAATATAATGTAATAATAATAATAATTAAAATAATAATCATAGTCATAACAATAACTAAAATAACAATGACAACAACAAAAAGAATGATAATAATAAAAAATAACAATAATAATAATAATAACAGCAGTAATAATAGTAGTAGTTATAGATATAAAAGTAATGATATTAATACTTGAAGTAGTAGTAACAATAACAATGATAATAACAATAACAGTAATGATAATATTACAACAACAATAATGATAATAATAAAAAAATAACAATAATAATAATAAAAAATAATAATAATAATAACAACAGCTATAACTGCAGTAATAATAATAATAATAATAGTAGGTAATAGATATTACAGTCCTGGTATTAAAACAAGTAGCAGCAGTAACAATAACGACCATAATAAAAATAATGACAGTAGTGATAATGCTAGAGATATAACTCAATATTAATTATTAAATATTTTCCAGCGAAGGCGAGAGTCGTCTGATCTCAGTGGTACGGGTTACCTGTCAGATCTTCTCACTCTGTCCAGCTCTGACGACGATTCTAGTGATGAGGAAAACAAGGCAAGAGGAAACTGGGCCGGCCATTTTGAATTTGTCTTCTCCTGTCTCGGGTACATAGTCGGATTGGGAAATGTGTGGAGATTTCCTTATCTTGTGTACAGAAATGGTGGAGGTAAAATTATTGTTTTACTTTCTGTTTTTATTTTGTTTTATTTTGTTTTGTTTCTGATTTGTTTTGCTTTTGTTTTATTTTTGTTTTATTTTATATTGTTTTATTTTTTTTGTTCTGTTCTGTTATATTTATTTAATTCTATTTTTTTCTCAGTTCACTCTGTTTTACATCATATTTTTTTCAACTTAAAGATAATGTAATGTTTGTTTTATTTTATATAACATTATTCTGTTATTTTTATTTTTTAAACATTCTGACAATATATTTAAACATTTTTCATTGTGCATTTTATTTTATTAGCTGTAGATATATGTCTGAAATTCAAGTAAATTATATTACTTTATTATTTATTTTTGTATTTATTTATTTATTTATTTATTTATTATTATTATTATTATTATTATTATTATTATTATTATTATTATTATTATTATTATTATTATTATTATTATTATTATTATTATTATTATTATTTTTTTTTTTTTTTTTTTTTTAATAGTCAGTTTAATATTACTTAAACATATCGTTGAATTTTATACTGATTACAAAGTAGTGATATTCTTTTTTCATTAATTATCTTCAGGTGCTTTCTTTATTCCCTACCTGATAATGTTGATTTTCTGTGGTCTTCCACTAGTCTACATGGAACTGGCTTTTGGACAGTATGCAAGTCTAGGGCCAATCACCATTTGGAAAGCTGTACCGCTTTTTAAAGGTAGATCACTTTTTTTCCTTCAAGATATTTTTAATTATTCAAATTTCTCCTTTCATTTAAGATATTTTGGGGGTATATTTTTCTTTAAATAACCACATTTCCTAAATAATACTGAATTATCTGCTCAAATATATTCTGCAATATCAGTAATTAAATATATATATATGCATGTTTCTATGTGTATGAAAGTGAGAAATAGAGATGGATATATTTAAATAATATGAATGTCATAAAAATCTTGTCTGGTCACACCCTTTTTCAAATGGTTCTTAAGCTTATAAGCTGTAGATGTTTCTAAAGAGAAATTATAAATAAATTAATAATGAAAGAAATAGCATTAAATAATAATAATAATGATGATAATAATAATAATATTTTTTAAACTAAAATTAAATTACAGAATACAACGCAATACAAAGGCAACATCTACTTTCATTTTTGTTAAATACTTATTTATTTATTACTTTTATTTATTTATTTATTTACTTATTAATTTATTTATTTCTTTATTGTATTATTTCCACATTACTTTCACAATATATATATACAAAAAAAAATGATATCATTTTGTTAACATTATTACTTACGAAATGTTATTTGGTGTAAGGTAACCTGACTAAATAAGCATAGATTTTATTACAACTCTCACATACTAAACAGAAGTTAACCTTTAGCATCAGAACTCTGTGGCCATATTAAACAGTTATTAATATATTTTTAAGCGTGTTTATTCTCAAGAGACCATCAACACAGTGTTGAATTATGAGCCTGCAAGCAAAGAGACCTGAAAAAGTTATGTATGTGGCCATAAATGTGACAGACGCAATTATTTTTAGCCTCGTTTAGGATAACAAACTATTTGTCAGTTCCTAATGGCTGTGTATTTAATCCACCTTTAAGCAGTCGCTTACTCACATAACATCTCATTTGAATGTGCATTCTTCAAATGTTAAGTGTCATTAACAGTGTCTGATTTTATAAATAGAAACATTCTACAGTTGTTTAATGTAAAACTGCTGTTGATGATTTGAAATATAAAAATGAAATGTTTTATAAAATTCTGTTATAAATAATAATGATAATACTAATAATACTGCTACTACTACTAATAATAATGTTATTAATTATAATAATAAAAATAATAATAATAATAATAATAATAATATCAGTAAATATAATAATAATGATAATAATAATAATAATAATAATAACGATAATAACAAACACAACAACAACAACATAATAATAATAATAATAATAATAATAATAAAAAAAACAACAACAACAACAAGTACCAGATCATTTAAACAGCTTCAGGAAATCTGGCTTTTAAAGTAAATCTTAACGTTTTGTTCTTTATTTTATATTTTAAGTATAAATATATACTTAAAATATAAAATAAAGTCTTGGTCCAGAAATCTAGGTCATCTTTGGTCACAAGCTATATTTTTTTGTATTTATTTATCTATTTATTTATTTGAGAAAAAAAGAGAAAAAGAAAATTTAAATCATGTATAAAATCTTTATTTTCTCTGAATAGGTATTGGATATGCAATGGTTCTTGTATCTGGAATTATTTCAATTTATTACAACATGGTGAATGCTTGGGCAGTGTATTATTTGTTCACATCCATGACATCAATGTTACCATGGCAATCCTGTAACAACCACTGGAATACTAAGAGTGAGAATTATTTTCTTAAGTTTGATCTCTGTTGTTATTGAAATATAGTGAATTAATAAAATAAAACATTTTAATTATTTTTCAGTTATTTTAATATTTCCTTTTCATACCTTGAAATGCATAACATAAATTTCATTTGTTATTGGTGAAATAAAATTAATTTTATATTTGAAATATTTTACAATTTTTATATATATATATATATAGTGTGTGTGTGTGTGTGTGTGTGTTAATTAGAACATTATCTTAAAATAAATTGAGGTAAATTAAAAATACTATAATTACATAAATTTTTAGTTTTAATAAACGATAATAACATTCCTATATAATCTATTTTATCAGTTTTTTTATTATTGTTTCAGCTTTGGAACAAATAATTATGAAAATGAATATCAAACAATTCTATCTGAAACTTTTAAAACTATTCTACATTAAAAAAAAAAATAAAAAAAAAAATAAAAAAAATAAATAAATACCACAAATTTTCAAATTATAAATGTCAAACACAGCATATTTATTGATTTTTAAAATTTAATTCTGTTTTCTTTCTTTCTTTCCATTTTATTTTTATTCAGATTGTCGTGAAAACAAATATGAAATAACTGACTGTTCAGTTATTAATATGAGTTACGTGAACAGTGACAAATATATCAACAAGACTGAGTTGTGTCATACTGTGTTACAAGCCTGTGATCAGTATAACAAAACTGAAATCGCTGACTGCATTAAAATACTCAAAGACTTGTTTGGTGATGATTTTGTTATTCGTGAATTCTATGCCAACCAGACCAGCCCCAGTGATGAATACTTCTAGTAAGTTGTAGATTTAAATTTTTTATTTTTTATTTATTTTAAATTTGTTTTATTATTATTATTATTATTATTATTATTATTATTATTATTATTTTTGTTGTTGTTGTTTGTTATTGTTCTTTTTCTGGAGCTTGTTGAGTAATGGTTCTGTGGTAATTTAATTTTTTTTTTTTAATTGATTATTTTTACAGTTAGTATTTTCTAATTTGGATTTCATTTTTATTTTAATTTTTAAAATTTTATTTAACTTTTTAATTTTTTTTTTATTATTATTATTATTATTGTTTAAAATTAATTTTTGTTCGTTTGTTTCAACATTTTTAATTAATTCATTATTCTATATTATTATTATTATTATTATTATTATTATTATTATCATTATTATTATTTATTTATTTATTTATTTTTTTTTTTATTTTTTTTTTTTAATGAATTTTGGGAAAAGATATTTTTTTACCATTATTTAATGGGTTTATTTCAAATTTGTTATGTTGCAGTTATTCAGTGTTTGATGTATTTGATATTTTTCAGTCGTTCAGTTCTGGATGCCAGTCAAGGGTTGGACAGTATTGGTAACATAAGATGGCAGCTTGCTTTGTGTCTTCTGCTCTGCTGGGTCATTGTCTTTGTCTCATTAGTCAAAGGAATCAAGTCTTCAGGAAAGGTAACTTATCAGTTTACTATACTGCTTTTTCTTCACCTACGAATATATAGTATACGAAAGGTGGTTACTATTTGTGTTATGAAGCCTATTAAAAATATTTTTAACATAGACATTTTAAACATAAAACAATTGAAACATTTTTGTAGTGCATAATAAGAAATGTATGGATGTTTTAGCCTAATGGAAGTATCAGGTAAAAATTGGAAATGTTGTGAAAATCAAGCATCAAACCATTTAATTGTCATTCTTAATAATGTATACAAATAAAATAATATTAAATTAAGTTTTTACATTAAATTCACCAAAAATCTTTTTCTTTTCTTCTTTCTTCAAAAATATTATATTGTTTTATTTATTTACTTAAAAATTGACTATAAAAGATTGATCCAGTACACACACACACACACACAGATAGATATATATTCATACATACATACATACATACATACATGCAAATATATATATATATATAAAAACTAATGGATATTTTGGTCTTGAACCATTTTACATATATACACATATATTTACAGATTTCCTACTTGGTGGTTTCGTTCCCCTACATAATAATAATGGTTCTGCTGATTCGAGGGATAACCATGGAGGGAAACCTGGATGGTATCAAGTACTATGTGACCCCACAGTGGAACCTGCTCGCTAAACCTGAAGTGTGGGCGGACGCAGCTACCCAGGTTTTCTTCACCCTGTCTGTGTGCTGGGGTGGCCTTTCTACCCTGTCCAGTTACAACAAATTCCATAATAATATCTACAGGTACGTTTTCTGTTAATATGTTATTTCTGGGTTTTTTAGAGATAATGTGTTGATTCATATTATTATCGACGTATTTGTATTTATTTATTTTATATATTTATTTATGTGTGTGTGTGTGTGTGTGTGTGTGTGTGTGTGTGTGTGTGTGTGTGTGTGTGTATGTATGTGTGTATGCAATATGTTTGTGTGTATTAATTTATTAGTTTGTTCATTTATTTATTTATTTGTATTTATTTATTTATATCTCTCTTTATATTAATTAATTATTTAATTAATTGATTTATTTATCTATTTATTGTTAATATGACTAATTACCCTAAAATATCTTAATAAATTTTACATTAAGTTACCAAGGTTACTGACAAAAGTTTTATTTTAATTTTAATTTTTTTAATTTTTCTTTTTTTTTAATGAATCTGTTATATACAATAACTAACTGTTCTACCTTGAAACTGTGTTAACTGTGTGTATGTGTTATTTTAAAAGAGCACACTCTGCACACTAAGTGTACTGTTACACGTGTACTTTCAGAGATGCTATTCTGGTGTGTATAGGGGACACACTAATGAGTGTGTTGGCAGGTTTTGCTGTGTTTGCTGTGATTGGGGTTCTCAGTAATGAACTGTCTACCAATGTAGAGAAAGTTATTCAAACAGGTTATATCACTTGTTGTGTAAAATCATTATTAACTCTTTATTTTGTTTGCTTACATTATTAAACAACTTTTCAAACATCTTTTTATATGTTATTATTATTTGTTCATACATTTGTAATAAATGATAAGACAAAATCACTGTTTAAGTCTTTGATTTTTCTTAATAATTATTCTCATGTAAAAGTGATTTGTGTTATATATACATATATATATATATTAAAAATTAATCCTGTTTTTCAACCAAAAATATATAAAATATGTTGTTACATTTCATTCATTCCATGCAATGAGATTATTAAGAAGCTGCTGTGATAAAATAAATTTGTAATTTTAATATTGTGAAAATGATGTCCACTTCTTCTTGTTTTTACCTTATTGTTTAATATTAGATTAAAGTTTAAGTTAACGTGACCAAGAATATCCTTTATTATATATATGTATATAAAAATATTTTTTAGTGAATTTAATGTGGAAGTCTGATTTAATATTATTTTACTTGTGTACATTATTTAGAATGGGTTGTTATTAAATGGTTTGAGGCTTGATACTTTACAACTGCTTTTAATGCACTCCACTTAATAATTATATTATTACTAATTTATATAAAGAAATATGTATATATATATATTTATTTTTTTTCATACATTTGTCTGATATCTATGAAATCTTAAAAATGCCTTGTAAATAATTAAATATCTGAAGAAAAACAGTAATATATATATATATATATATTTTTTGTTTTTTGTTTTTTCTCTCTTCAGATGTTGGTCTGACATTTATAGTTTATCCAGCAGCAATCTCTTACTTCCCTGTGGCTTCATTGTGGTCAGTTCTGTTTTTTCTCATGCTCGTCATGATGGGTCTGGGCACACTGTTTACCACTGTGGAAACAATAGTGACAGCCATCATTGATGAAAACAGTGAGAGATTAAAGAAACGAAGAATTTACATTCTGCTTGTTCTGTGTATTGTGTCATTTTTACTAGGTCTGCCATTAACATCACAGGTAAGTTCTTCTGTTATATGTAACTTAAATTTGTATATTTTATTGGTAATTCTAGTGTTTTGGGGGAGGTGTTTGTTTTCTTTAATAAATAAAAACTGAAAAATAATAATTGAATTGCTATAAAGATATATTTGAAAAATTTGTTGTTGTTTTTTCTTTCCATGATTTTTTTGTTTTTTTTCTAAATTTTAAATATGATTTTTTTTTTTTTTTTTTTTTTTTTTTTTATATAATGTAATTTTTTATATATTTATTATGATCAATTCTGTAATTTTCAGAATGATTTCTCCATTTGTCTGCACTATTTTTGTTTATTATTTACATTTTCCTTTAATTTTTCAATTTTATTTTCATCACTTTTCTTTTGTTTTGTTCTTTCTTTTATAATATAAATTGATATAAACCAAATTCATTTAAAGATAACATTTTAATTCTGTTATTTTACAAATCCCCATGGTGCTGTCTTCAAACCACTGTTTTTAACAATAACTGTTACCCTCATCAAATTTGGATATAGATTTAAATGCCTTGTATTGCAGGGAGGAATTTACATGGTACAACTGATGGATGACTATCTGGCAGGGTTTCCTCACATGATCATTGGTATCTTCATGCTGATGGCAATGTCCTGGGTCTATGGAGTGAAGCAGTTCTGCAGCAATGTGGGTCACATGATCGACTCCAAGGTTGGCTGGTGGTGGCAGGCTATGTGGAAATATGTGTCACCCATCATTATAATTGTTAGTATATTTTATTTTATTTTATTTTTCATTTTTATCTTACTTTTTATTTATATTTTTGTAAAAAAAATAATTTTATATTTAAAAAAAAAATTAAAAATGTATGTTTTTAAAAACAATCATGATGGAATATTTATGCATATATTATAATAATAATAATAATAATAATAATAATAATAATAATAATATAATAATGATAATGATAATAAATATTATGATGATGATAATAGTAATAATAAATATAATAATAATAATAATAATAATAATAATAATAATTATTATTATTATTATTATTATTATTATTATCATTATTTTTTACAATAACATGAATGAATAAACAGACTTTTTTTTACTTTTCTGAAACTGCATCTCTGGCAGTACAAACAAATCATCTACTAAAATATTAAATAATAAATGTGATTTACCTTAATTCCAGTTCATTCTCGTGTTTTCTGCTGTGGGTTACATTCCAATGAAAATCAGATTTGACTCTGTCAAGTACCCAAGCTGGTCTGAGGGGCTGGGATTCCTGATGGCATTTTTCTGTGTCTCTCCCATCCCTGTCTACATGGTCTACAAGATCTGTATAGAAAATGGAAATTTTGTTCAGGTCAGCAAATGTCTAGTTTAAATCCAAACAGTTTAAAATTTAATATATGTAAATGAATGTTTTTAATTATGAAACTTTTTTTTCTTGCTGCAATTTTTTGTTTTCCAAATCACTTAAGTTTAAACCTGCCATTTTGCTTCCTAAAACTGAAACAGAACAAGCTTAAATTACTATGTTACATTTGATAAAATTGGTTTTATTCTGTATTATTTTCTTTGTTATATACAAAGTATTGTTGATAGGCTGATTGTTAATGGTACCCAGGATTATTTGCCATGTTAACAGGTTAACAGTTATGAACAAGGGAAGCAATTTCAAATAATACTGATGTTCATTAAAAGAATCTCTGACTTGAAATATTTACAGTTTATTTTTATATATTTTCAGAAGAAAAAACTCACCTGTAAAGCCTTTAAGTCTTTATACAGAAATTACAGAGAATTATTTTTAAGACAACAGCATTTTTATTTTTTTTTTTATTTTAATAATGAAAAACTGAATTTGTAATGATATAAATGTTTTATAGATTGTATTACAGGGAATCATTTAATAAAACCAAAAATTTATAATAACTTATTGTTAATTTGAACCAAGTGCATCATGAGCGAACTACTCTTAATTTAAATATTACAATTTATTTATTTATTTATTAATATATTAAGATTTGTTTATTTATTCATTTATTTATTTATTTTAATTAATCAATCAATTTATTATTATTATTATTATTATTGTTGTTGTTGTTATTATTATTGTAATTATTATTGTTGTTGTTATTATTATCATTATTATCATCATTATTATTATTATTATTATCATCATCATCATTATCATTATTATGATTATGATTATGATTATGATTATGATTATGATTATGATTATTATTATTATTATTATTATTACTACTACTACTACTACTACTACTACTACTACTACTGTAGAGAGTGAAGCGAGCTTGTCAGGCAGAAAGAGACTGGGGTCCTGCTCTGGAGAAAAACTGGCAGTACACAGATTACTACCCTACAGTGCACGCCGCCATGATGGAAGCAGAAATCTCCAACATCGACACAATCACAGGTAAAAACCTTTATATTTATCATAATCACAGGTCTTCAACATAGACACAATCACAGGTAAAAACCTTTATATTTATCATAATCACAAGTCTTCAATGTGGACTTTTTGTGACGTTTAGTTATTCATTCATGTGCTGAAAAGAAGTCTGAGGTGAATCTTTAAAGATAAAAATAGATTTAGTCTGTAAAACTTTCTTGATGCACATTATTAAAGTGATTTTACAATTTTTTTTTTTTTTTTTTCCTTTTTTCTTTTCCTTCCATGTATAAAAGTTGCACAAGAAATATAAATTAGCCACACTTTTTTATATATATATATATATATATCAAATTTAAAATTCAGTATCCAAATATTTTTATAATACAAATGGAGTTTAAAATTTGTGTGCAATGAACTGACTAATATTCTGTGTTATACATGTGAAATAAAAAATGGAAATAAAAAATATGATTGAATTTCACCACACTGCATTTCAAGATGGTTACTTCCATAAATAAACATTCATTCAGTTTCAGTGCAAAAAAGATTCTTTTTAAAATGTGTTTAAAAATTTCTTTCTTTATTTTTGTTTTTTTTACTTATTTATTTATTATTGTTATTGTTATTATTACTTTATTATAATTATATATATTTTTTATTTTTTTGTCCAAATAAGAGGTTCATTGAGAGTTGAAAGGTACAGCAACCTCAAAACATCCTTCATATGAATGTAACAGTGAAAAGATCTCTTTTAACAAGGTGTAACACAAACAATTGATTCATTACAGGCCCTGAGACTGATAACAGTTCCAACTTAAATAAAATCACAGGCAACAGTTCCAGTTTAGATTCAGTCAGAGGTAAACATTAACATCTGTGAAAAATAAACACAAAATATCGGTTTCATCAAATTAAGACTTTATGTAATTATAATCATGAAATTAAAGCTTTCAGCAAAAGGTTTATGTAATGATAACATAATGACAGATATACTGCTTCAATAAATGAATGTTTTCAACAAAGAGTTTGTGTAAATGTAAAATAATAACAGTTTCAACAAAATAAAAATTTATACATAAATATAAAAATGCAATAACAACTTCAGTTGAGTAAGGAGTTTATATTTAAGCTTAAAAAGAGCATTTGGAAAACACACAGAACATTTTATATCAAAGATTATCCAAAATGCAAAAGCAGCATTTTTTTTTTTTTTTATATAATATCAGATGTTAGTTCTAGAATGTTCTGAACAATATTAATATGAACAAAAACTAGTTGACAAGAAAACCATAGTAACCAATAACACACACATTCAGGTAACATTTCTCCAGTACATACCATTTGTTTGTTTACCTTACTCTCCATTTTTCTGTTATTTATTTCAGAACCCTATTAATAAATTTAATTTATCTCTTTTTTATTTCAGTTCATTTTCATTGTGAAACAAATTTTATAATTTGAAATTGTTTTTTTTATTTGTTACTTACTTGGCATTTTATTTGATTGTTGGAATCATAAAAATAATTTTTGTTTGTGCCTTTGTTTTAATTGCATACAGTTTTATTTATTTGTCTTGATGTTTTGTTTTGTTTTTATGTTGATTATGTTTTGGGTTTTCATACAGTTATAATAATTTTAATTTCCTTCTTTTTTATCAAATTATTTTTTTTAATCTTTTTTGTTTTTATTTATTTTTGTTTTCTGTTTTCTGAATCTTAACATTAAATCTTATTTGTTTGTTTTGACTGTCACACAAATAAAATACATTTTATTTTTTTGTTTGTTTGTTTGGTTACTTGATTGTTATTATTTTTGGACTGGTTATTTTTTTGTTGTTGTTGTTGACTGTTTTGGGGTTGGTTTTTTTTTTTGGAGGGTTAAAGATGTACTTTTTTTTTAACTTCTAAAAAAAAAGTTTATCTTTTATCTTTTTCATTTATTTTGTTTTCCTTGTGACCAGCATCATAAAACATTTTTTTGCTTCATTTAAATATCACAATAACAATAATTATTTGTATTATTTATTTATTCATTTATTTGTTTTGACTGTCATACTAACATAAACTGTATTCACATTTACTCACCCAGTTTATTATTTCATTATTATTAATTTATGAATTTGTTTTTCAGAATCACAATTTTTTGTTCAGTGTTTACCTACATTTGTGCTTATTTGATTGTTATAATAAATTGTATTCCACCATTTTTTTTTTTTTACAATACATTTACTCACTCTCTCTTTGTTTACTCACTTCATATTATGACTGTTGTAAACCATGTCATTTATTTATTTGTTTACTCCATCATCCATTTGCAGTGAATTTCTTTACTTTCTCATAAAAAAAAAAAAAAACCATACAAAATCTTTGACCAAGCATTCACAACAATAGCTAGATAGTATATTCTACACAACTAGTCGTAGTCTTTAGTTTTCTAGAATGTTCCTGTTTGCATTGTAGATACCGTAGAGTTCACCACTGTTGGTGTACGAGTCCCCAGCCTCTCCCAGACCAGCCTGCTCCCCCTCTCTCCAAACCTCCCCCGGGCCAAGAAACCCATGGACATGCGACAGAAGGCCATACTAAACCACGCATACAGCAATCCTCAGTGCAACCTTTCCACAGGTAGAGTAGAAGAGTTTTGTAGAAGATTCTGCAGTACTAAAACACACTTCATTTGGTTAGCTGTGACATTTAACATACTTGCAAGACATTGTTCCATTTACTTCTGGTGACCAGTCTATTTTTTTTTTTAATAAAAATAAAATAGACTAATAATAAGTATGTATGGATGTATGGATGCTGATATTTTCCTTTCTACTGCAGTATTATTTCTGTTTTTAAAATTGTGACATTGTTGAGAAGTAGTATATTTTTTCTTTTACACCTAAATATTTGTGATTAATTTTGTTTATCTTGGTTATGGGGGGAAAATAGAAGAAAAGAAGGAAAATGTTTGCCATCATGCATCTGCACAAGCTTATTATTATGTTTTACTTTATTATCAACAAACCTTGATCATCAGTAATGGATAAAATGATTATTTGGATTTATACAAAATGTATTTTTGTATTTGTATATTTCAGCAAAGGTATATTCTGGTGTTGGCTTCAGTTTTTTTTCTTTCTTTTTTTCTTTTTTGGGGCTTTTTTAAATGCATAATATTACATTTATTATTTTACTCATAGATAATTCGTTTTTTTACTGAAAAGAAAATAATTCACCAGTATTTATTTTTTTAATATTCAGATTTATTTTGTTTTATTCTATTTAATAGTATACACATATGTACATATACATACATATATACATACATACTCACACACACACACACACACACACACACACACACACACACACACAAACACACACATCTCCAATTTACTTATATTAAATACGGCTGAATATTAAAATCATACTTTCTTTACAACATCTATAACAAAGACGATAAATAAGCAGTAATTAATTAAATATGGCTGAACATTAAAATCATACTTTCTTTATGACATCTATAACAAATGATAAATAGGCAGTAATTAATTAAATATGGCTGAACTTTAAAATCATACTTTCTTTACAACATCTATAACAAATGATAAATAGGCAGTAATTAATTAAATATGGCTGAACATTAAAAATCATACTTTCTTTACAACATCTATAACAAAGCTGATAAATAGGCAGTAATTAATTAAATATGGCTGAACATTAAAATCATACTTTCTTTACAACATCTGTAACAAAGCTGATAAACAGGCAGTAATTAATTCAATATGGCTGAACATTAAAATCATACTTTCTTTACAACACCTATAACAAAGCTGATAAACAGGCAGTAATTAATTAAATATGGCTGAACATTAAAATCATACTTTCTTTACAAGGATTTATAACAAAGTTGATAAATAGGCAGTAATTAATTAAATATGGCTGAACATTAAAATGATACTTTCTTTGCAGGATCTATTGAAAAGTTGATAAATCGACAGTGCTCCACCAGTGAAATGTTGCTAAACGATGTGATCATTGTGCCACGAGTTAGAAAAGGGATTCCAATGAAAGACGCAGCTACACAGACAGAGGTGTGTCTACTGAAGCAGACGGTGGTGGTGGTGGCTACAGTAAGCAGACAACAACAGTGTTTACTTGACAAGTGTGATTTTTTGTAACACCATCATCTTTAACAACAACAACAACAATAACAAAGATAATAACAGTAATAATATTAATGATAATAAAAGTAATAAAAATGATTACAATATTAACAACTATAATAATAATAATAATATTAACACTAATAATATAATAATAGCAATATTAACAACTGCAATAATCATAACAGCAACAATAACAAAAACAATATTAACAAGAGCTATAATAATATTAATAATAATAATAACAACAACATCAATAACAACATTAATAATAATTATAATAACAACAACAATATTAAAATAATAATTTACAAAATAATAACATTCAGAAGGAAAGATTTGAAAAATATATAAATATATTTTGTTATTAAAATGTCTAATGAAAATTTCAAATCTTAGAAATGATTTTGTATATAAAATTGTTTTTGCAATGAAAAGATTTTTTTATCATTCTAATTTATTTAAATTTATAATTATATTTTAAAATATACAAATTTCAAACATGTCTGAAAACAAATTTATGAAAAAACCTTTTAAAACTATATTTTTCAAAAATATTTACAAAAACAAATATTTCATAATAGCAATAATTAAGAATATATCATTTTAGAAAACAAACATTTAAAATATATATGTATATATATATATATATTTGTTTTTTTTAACAGAAGAACCAGGAAGAAAAAAACAAAGACGAGTATCATGGCAGAATCAGCGACCACAACATCTGTCCCTTCAGTGCATAAAGAACACAAACAGCCTCAACTCCATGTTTCCGTCACAACGTTACTCTTGGCACAACACCAGTGACCACGAAAAGAGCAGACAGCTGACATCGTCAGTACGCAGAGTTTCACCAACGACACGAGCGAGTTCGTCCAAGCTGACCTCGCCATGCCGACGTTCCGGTCTGTCGAGCATTGACGTTGACAGAAAGCGACTGCTGCAGCTGCAGAACAACAGACACGAAGATGTTTCTAAAACGGTCGCTTGCAAGGAGAAAAAAACTGGAAACCCGGCCTGCAGGGTTTGTCCTTCTGTTTCACTTCCATCAGTGAAACAGAAAGGTAACAGTGAAACAGTTAATAGTAGTAGTAGCAGCAGTGAAATGTTTTCTGAACAGGGTTGTTCTGGGGGGTGTTCTGCTGAGGGTAACTGTCAGCCGGTTGTTGGGAAAGTGTTTGTGAGGAAACTCAAGTTCAGCGACAGTGACATTGACCAAGGAAGGAAGCCGGAAATTCGGCAGTTACCATGTCGCACATCGAGTGCCAGCGACACGGATCGTGTGACACCAGTCGAAAGAGAGACACCCGCAAACCGTGCATCAAACGACAGTGACATTGATCAGATGACGTCGCCCGAAAGACGTCGGTCTCAAGAGAGTATCAGCAGCTACGCCAGTGTTTTTGACGACTGTCCGGGCAATTGCGACGATTCTGCAACAGCATCGCAGCTTGAACTCGATGTTCTGTCAGTGACGTCAGGCAAACATCAGAGTTGGCTGACAGACAGCAGCAAACAGAACGACGTCTTCTTTGTCAATTCGTCTAAAAACAGCTTTGTTGACACCCGTTCTAAGAAAGCTACCGGAAGCCTGAGTTCGCAAGGCTCTGTGAAGTTGTCATGGCAACAAGATGATGAGCCTGCAGTTCTTGAGGTTGAGGTGACACGTCTGTGACCAAACAACACTCTAAAACCAAAGAGAAAGCAGAAAGTGTTCAGTTAATTGATGAATAAAATGTGTTGCTAAAATTCTGTGTGTGTGATGCACAAATTGGTGCAGGGAAACAATTTAAGAAAATAAATAAACTAAAATATGCACAAATATATTTTTAAAAATTATTTTTTTTTTTCGGGAAAATAATTATTTCATTAGTGGGGTATCCTTTTGCCAAAATGGTTTTAAACAAATAATAAATTGAATAAAATAGAATGATAATTTGAAAATATAATATACCATTTCTAATCTGACATACGTTATTATTTTATAGAATATATCAATAAAGCTATCCAAACTTTATAATAAGCACAGTTGTTTTTATTTTATCAATATTAATAATTTCATATGGAAACGATTCAGTACTCAGTACTAAAAGTGAGATGAATTTAATATTTATGACATTAGAGAACTGAAGTCAGGGGAAGTAACTGATTATTAATCAAGTGCAGTTTTGATGAATGTATTTTTACCTCTTATTACATATCACATCATATTAAAGTTGATTTGATTGTTTATATTATTACCAATTTTTTTCTCTTTTCAATCTAATTTTCAAAATAACCAAATATGTAAACATATATATATTATTTTCTTCTTTTTTTGTGTGTATATTCAAAGATAGATGAAATGGGAACATTTCAGATTTGTACTCAGTGTTACTCGTATCATGCAATATAACAAAATAAGGTCAGTCCTAAAAGAAGCTTTATTCTTACAGTTATGCAATTTATATAATATAAAAACAGTGTCTTTTTTATTTTTTTGTTGTTTGTTTTTTGGTTGCTGATTTTTGTTAATTCGTTATTTTGACATGGCACCGTTTATATATTTAGATATTCAGCTGTATGGGGATTGTGTACATTAATTTATGATATTGATAAATACTTTGTGCAAGTCAGTATTTGGCAGTCTGTGATAAGCTGTTTTTGTTTTTAACTGTTTTGTGCAGATGTAATTTTAATCTCGCTGTCAATACTGGCAATAATATTTTTTGGTGCAAAATAATACTGACAATGAAGTTAATAATTTTTGATGTTATTATTTGTTTTTGTTATTTAATTATTTAATTTTTTTAAATAGAATTTATTTCAAGAAGAATTTGAAATATATATATATATAAAAATGTGAAAATAAATTCTATTTAAAAAAAAAATATATATATGTACATATATAATTATATATTTAAGGAACATATCTTATTGTTCTTAAGATATTACATAGACCTATATTATGTATATATCATGTTGTTTTTAATGTAATATATATATATATGTTTATGAGTATGTATGTATTAGTTAATAATGCATATTTTGTAAAGATGATTAAAAATGAAATCATAGTATATTTTCTATTTTATAGATTTAGTCTTGATCTTGTACATTAAAAATATGTGTATATATGTATATAAAAATCATTTTAGAAAGAAAATGTATATAATAAAATATTTTATATAGAAAAATTACGATAATATGCTTTGGTATTAAGCTTTGCAATGTTCATTTTTTAATTGGCAACTTTATTACTGTTTTGTAAATAAAGTGTTATAGGATATAGTATATTTATTAATACTGGTTCAGTAGGTCAATTTTTTAAATTTTGTACAAATAACTTTGGAAACCTCATTTTAAAATAGCATATCATTACAGATTTCAAAATATAAAAAAAGTGCAGACAAACTCTGTGATAGTTTTATATTGTAAAATGATAATAAAACATTTCACATTTACAATTTTTATTCTTTTATTTATCACATTCATAAATCCTTTTTTCTATGGTATTTTTCAAGAGCTGCAGTTCAGAAAAATTGCTTTTTCTTCCTTATTTAGTAAGAGAGAATATATTTTAAAGTGTAATGTTTAAAAAATATAAATAGAGAGAGTAATACAGAAGACAACAATGAAATAACATCATGGAGAGTCTGAGTTCACTGTCTTGCAGCTTTCCAAATAAACTGGTTTTCATTCTTCTCTTTTCAAAAATTATTTACATGCCATTTCAATTACTGTGCTACTGAATAAATAGAAAAGTTTCAGTTATTGATTTTCTGTTTCAATCACTATTATACTCTTCCAGAAACTGATCCTGTTTCAGCAATTCTTATCCTGTTTCAGTAACTCTTATCCTGTTTCAATCACAAAATTGTTCCAGTCACTGTTACACTCGTCCAGTCACAGTATTATTTCAGTAATTCTTATCTTGTTTCAGTCACCAGTGCTCTGTTTCAGTAATTCTTCTACGGTTTCGGTCATAAAAATTATTTCAGTAACTCTCACCTCATTTCGGCAATAAAAAAAGAAGAGATTTAACTCACTAATATTACTCCAGTAATTGTAATACTGTTTAACTTACAAAAAATATTTTGAGTTACTAATTTTCAATTCACTGATTTTCGGTACCCTTATAAATTTATATTTTGTGTCAACTGCAAAAGATGTTTCAGTCATAAATATTGTTTCATTTGATGAGCTGTTTTTTTTTTCCCCCCATTTCAAATATGGAACTTGTTTTGGTTATGATTGTTTGGCTATTTGAATTAATTATTCTACCATGCCAGGAATTGGTTGTTTTTTTTTGTTTTGTTTTTTAACTTGCAGTCATTTATATTCTCCATTTTAACATCTGTAGCCTCACCCTACATTATGAAAAGTTCTTATTTGTGATTATTTGAAGCTTACAAAAAGACCACTGGATCTTTTAGAGTGTCATTTTTAGCACAGAATCTTTCTTTCTGTATAATGTATGAAATTTTTCAATACAGGTTCAGGAACTCGTTATCTGAAATTCTGAACTCCAAAAGTTTTGCTAGGTGCTGAAATTGCGATATCTTAGCATTTTTGGTTTGTTTTGCATATACAAACTCTAGTTTATACAAAACGTTATTAAAAATATTGCCTAAAAAATCCTGTAGACTATCTGTATATGAAATAAAAATGGAATTTGTATTTCGATTCTTGTCTCAGGCTTCTCTTTATATTTCAAAATCTCAAATACTTCCTGTCCCAAGCTTTTCAGATAAAGTATTCATAACACAGAATGATACACAATGATCATTCATGCATTCTTTCATTCATTCAGAAATTTTCAATTAATTTACCGATTTTAAAATTTCCATTGTTTGCTAATAATAATGTTGAGAATATTTTTTTAGAGCATAAACAATCAAACTCTTTCAGTAAAATAAATATGTAAAACAATTAAATAGATAAATAAATAAGTAAATAAATAAATAAATAAATAAATAATTAAATAAATAAACAAACAAACAGACAAGTTTAAAAAAATGAATAAATATTTATCAGCAGAAGAGAACAGTAACATTTATTGACTCCTCAAGTTAAAATATGAAGTGTATCTGCAGATAGAATGATTAAAATAAAAAATAACACACACAAAAAAGCATCCAACAGTACTGGAAGTTTATTTCATAACAAAAACACCAAGTATCAGAAATGTACAATCTAAGAAAGTCTGAATGAAATATTTACAAAGTTTTTTTTTTTTTTTTTTTTAATGGCAGAATATTTACAATGCAAGATCTAAAATATTAGTAATTTGAAAATTAAATTAAAATATAGGATGATTTTCCAATAAATCTGAAATTAAAATCATTTGATTTTTTTACAATAGATTGCAAATAAATTCTGTTTGGGTTTCAGTAAACAAAATAAATATTGTATTTTTATTAATCATAAACATGTTATGAATAAATATTTTATCTGTCACAAAATTATTTTTTTTTATTAATATCTAATATATTAAAATAATTATGAATATTTATATGTTTCAGCCAATAATTTTTTTTTTTTTTTTTTAATAACACATATATGATCATTTTAGGTTTTGCAGTATCACTTTTTGTTAATAATAAAAAGCTATCACAAATAATTAATAGTTTATCATTACAAATATCATCTTTTGTGATAAGATATGTTTCACTGTTATAACCATAATCATTTTAAACTAAGTTTATTATGAATAATAATTATTTAATTATTATATTATCTTTTATTAATAATATATCTTATGACTATTTCTTATAATAATATTTTTTTTATTAACTATGAATATATTATGAATTATTCTTATTTAATTATTACAATATTATCTTCTATTAATAATATATTTTATGGAAATTTCTTATAATCATAATAATATATTTTTATTAACTGTATGAATATATTATGAATTATTCTTATTTAATTATTACAATATCATGTTTTCATTAATAAGATATTTTATAATCATAACAATATGACCTTTTTACTAACAGTATTAGTATTTATTCTGTATTTTATATATTTTATTTTTACAATATATAAAACTTGGAATTTCAATCATATGAATTTAAACTTCGCTATATTTGTAAAATATTGCAAACTGATTTGTCTTAAATAAAAAAATACTGTTAGCCATGAAATGTTTTCATTTCAAAAATACTTTCTTATGATTGTCAATTCAGTTTGATTACACATTTTCAGTTAACATTAATCACATCAGTGGATTAACAAGATTAAGAATTCAGTAATAATAATATTTTCAGATGAGAAAAATGAAAGCAAGACACACACACATATTAACATAATAAAATATGAAACAAATATAAACAAACAAGAACAAAACAAAATCTGAAATGCATGCTAGCTGTACAGTTAAATGCTTTAGATATTTCAAAACGGATAACACTTTTTTAAACAGGTTTTATTAAAAACAATAAAAATAAAACATATTTTCTGTTATAAAAGAAAACTCTGCAAATGTGAGTGCATATTTATTTTGGTTTATAATTTCTTCCTTTCTTTCTTTATTCATTCATTCATATTATTCCAATAGTTAAAACTTTTAAAATAAGAATAGTAAACTAAGAAAATAATATTTGTGTTAATATTTTCATTTCAGTTGGAATGTTAAATTCTTTGGTATTCTTGGATTCATCAATTTGTAAGTTATCACATTTAATTTTTTTTTTTCTTTGGTTTGGTTTATATTTTTATAAATCTGTGTTTAATTTCTGAAAAGAAATACCACATTTGTGCTAAGCTGAGATATGTTTATATTGGAAAAAATATTCCAAACAAAATTCAGCGAAAAAATAACAATGTAGAATATTTTTATTATTTAAATAATATTTAATACTGTATAAAAAAAATAAAAAAATTGTAGTCAATACTGACTCACAATGTTAATAATTATGTTTTTTTAAAAATACTTTGAATTATGCAGGTAATCATGTAAACATATTTACTTAAACTGAACAACAACAAAAACAAAACAAAAACGAAAAAAACAACAAATACACTTAGTGAAATGTTCAGATTCTGGGACACATGGATGGAGAAATCTTCAGAAAAACAAAATGAAAAATGATTAATGTTGTTATTTATATGAAAATAAATAATCACTAATAACCATCTTTGAACATACAAGAATCTCTTTCTAGACAAAACCTTATTGTAATAAAAAACAAAAACAAAAACCCCCATTAATTAGAAAGATGTGCATAGGAAAAAAATGTATATTAAATTTCCATATTTGCCAGTTAGCATGGATAGCAACCTAAACTGGTTAATATGATCATTATAATTATTTTATACCTAATATCCATGTCAGTAAGCCTCTGTCTGTCTGTGTGTGTGTGTGTGTGTGTGTGTGTGTGTGTGATTATCTGTGTGTTTTAATTCACTGGGTTTTCACAGTACAATTAACTGTATTGTCAAATACAAAGTTTTACACTTTTTTGCAAATTTCCAGCCAAATTATATGTAATTTAACATAATATTAACAACAAACAATTAAATATTTTTATATATCTATATACACACACATACACTTAGAGTAGAAAATTTAAATGAAATATTCATAACAAAATTATATAAATGATGATAGTCAAATCTGTGACATGAAACAAGGAAGATCCAAGATTTCAGAAAATGGAGGGCTTTCATTATGGTGATGATAATTTTCAAGATGATGTGAATTTCATCATTAAGAAAAGAACTAACAATTGGCTGAAAAAACGAAAAAGAAGAAAAAAAAAAATCCCACAAACATATATAAAGTCATGAATTGCCTGGATTCATCACATCAGGTAAAGATTTGGAGATATAGGTTGATAATTAATGCTGTGGACAGTGAGTGGAACCCCAATTGTCAGTTATAGACAATACAACAAGTAAAGAAGAAACTGTCATCACAGTAAACTGTAATGTAATATTCTTATTTTCTCAGAGAGAAATTATTATTTTTTACTTCTTGCTCTATTAATAGTATTAATATTTAAGAATAATTTTAAGGCTTTTGTCCACAAATATCATTTACTTCAGTTATTTATTTAGTTATCAGTCTATTAATTTTTTTTAGCAATTCATGGATTTGATATATATATACTGTTTCAGAAATTCTGCACTTTCTAATTGAAATACATAACTTTGACCATAAGGATCTGATACATATTGTTTTAGAAATCTTTCACTTTCTAAGATATTACTGAACTGAAATATATAACTTTGATCATGTGGATCAGATACATATTGTTTTAGAAAACTATTATTTTAAGCTACAAAACCTTTTCTTTTTCTATGATTTCTGAACTGAAATTATTCAGTGGAATGTTTTAGAAACCTTTCACTTTCTATGATATTACTGAACTGAAATAAATAACTTTGCTACACAATGTTTTAGAAACCTTTCACTTTCTGTGATATTACTGAACTGAAATAAATAACTCTGCTACACAGTGTTTTAGAAAACATTCACTTTCTATGATATTACTGAACTGAAATATTTTAGAAACCTTTATTACTGAACTGAAATAAATAACTGACCAGTTTCTAGTGATAACAGTCTTCCTGTTTCAGTTGTACTGTTTATAATTTTAGATTGTACATATCACTTTGTTTTTTCCCTTTGGTAGTAGAGTCTTAGATCAGTTAAACAAGCACAACAAGACTGGAGTTTCCTGTTGTTTTTTTCTTTGAAATTTAATCTATCTCCCTTTCCCAATTCCAGGCAAAATCTGAAGAAACCAATTTCAAGTTGAATGATTTTAACTTTTAAGACAGTCAAAGAAAGTGCTTTAAATTTATAGATTCTTGTTTTAAGTAAAAAATCGGTTAATTAATAGAAGAAAAAAAAAAATGCATGAGTTATCTGTTTTAGTATTACCTCCATAATAGCAGTCTCTTTAAAAACAATTCCTTTCTCAAGCTCAAATTCCATTTCAAACTTGTATTCTAAAAGAAATGTATGATAATAATGATTTTGTTGTCATATTCTTACCACATCCAAAATAATCACAATATTTGTTAGTTATCCAAAACGGTCTTTTAAAATTGAAACTAAAAAACAATAATAACAAAGCTTTAAAACAAATGTTGTTTGTGCGCAGACTATTTTTAATAAATGATATTAAAAAATCTATCAGTCTTTTAGGTGTGTTTCATAGATATAATTAATAAAAAAAGAAATATTGTTATTCAGTAAGTAATGAAGCTCACATATTCATGTTAGTAATGTATTTGGTGTAAATCACTTTTGTATTGGTCTTCCATTTCTTTTTTTTTTTTTTTTATTACTTTTATACCTTGCACATTGCATAGTTTAACACTGCAGTTAAACAAACATCTGAAATCTCTGCTAGTTATTCAGAATCTTATCTCTTTCCTTCAGTCTCTGGTAAAACCGACAACAAAGTCTGCAGCAAATGATTACAGCTATTTTCACTGTTTTGTGTTTGTTTCCAGGTTGTCCTCGGACATTCTGTCATTGCGAACCAGTTCTAAATATTCCTGTGGTTCTGCTGCACTTTCTGAATATTCAGCCTTTTTCAGTGGCACCATGGATGTCACCATCAGTGGGTCAGTAATGCCCAGCGATTCCAAATAAAGCTTGCGATTTTCAGGAAGGGAAGGACCCCATGATGGCAATGGTTTGGTCAGTTTTCGTACTCTCTGAAAAAAAATGATTGTTTTTAACACCTGCAACAATCAAACTGAAACTGTTAAATATCAGTAAAACCCATTTATTTTCTTTCTGTGTATTTCTGATTTTTCAGAGCTGAGTACGTTTCATTAGGAATATTTTCGTCCACTTTTCCATGTGTATTTTCTTATATTTTTTCTTATATCTGATTAAGACATATCTTTGTAATGTTAGTCATTCAATTTTTTTCATCAGATCTTTAATACATAAATTTAAATAGTAATAAAAATAAAAATAAATAATAATAATAATAATAAAATAAATAAACAAATAAATAAATACATGATTAACTAAAACATAAATATAATAAATAAATTAATTAATAATGATGATGATGATAAGGCTAATCTAAAAAATAAATAAATAATATATATATATAAATTCACCTCCATTAAGGTTCCTGTTTCTTGCACAATCTGGTAAATCATGAGGCCTGGTATAGGTATAATGGAACACACAGCTAAACACCAACCAAACACAATGGCCCACATTGGGTACACAACATCTCCATAAGTGACTGGCCCAAGAGTTATGACACTGAACAACCAAATAAACTAAAACAGAAAATATGTTAGTGAACATAGTTTATATTAACATTAAAACAACCTTATATTTTTTTTTAAATATGATTTCAGAGATTATGAATAAATCTGTAAAAACCTAAAACATTTAAACAAAAGGATTTTGTTATAATTTAATAATAATTTTATATTTATATAAATATGATTTTAAGACATTCAAAAAATAATACTGTTTGAAGACAGACAGTAATAATAATAATAATAATAATAATAAAGAATGAATATTAACTAACAAATTGTTATTATATAAACCCATTAATTTTTATATAATTATATTCTAATTCTGTTAAAAAAAAAAAATTATAATTTTATGAGGATATTTTGTTTATTATCATTATCGGCATATATTACTATTATTATTATTATTAGTTAAAGTTATTAATTCATTTTATTTTTACTGTTGTTTTTACCTTTTTGTTATTGTTGTTATTATTATTTTTGTTGCTTGTAGCTGTAGTTATTCTTCCTATTTTTACTTCATCTAGATATATATATAGGTGTGTGTGTGTGTGTGTGTGTGTGTGTGTGTGTGTGTGTGTGTGTTGTTCAAAATTTAATTGCTGATATTTAAGAACTATTTTATTTTGATGTCTAGATGATAAATTTGGCATTCTAACCATTTCAGGATAAAATTGATATATTAAATCAGTAATCCTCCAAAGAACATACATACATACATATTTGTATGTGTGTGAATGTGTGTGTCTGTGTGTATCAAGTGAATTAATGAAACTGACCAGTATGATGGTTGGAGTAACATACTTCCAGCTAATTTTCCACCAAATAGAAGGCTGGTATCCAATCATTCAGTTCAATATCTTTGTAAAATCTGTCAGCACCTGGAACACAGCCATTAAATTTTATATATATATAGATAGATAGATATATGTACACAGATAATGTTAGCACCTTTAAAATAACATAACATAAAGATTAAATAATAATAATAATATCACACACACATACACTAACACAACATTTTATACATAAATATATACACCTCACAACATAAACATCAAACTATACTGATAGAAAATAAGTAGACTTCAAAATAAATAATCTTAATTATTAATAAAAAAATAAATATGTATAAAAAATAATAAACACAAAAATGTGGTTATCTCTGGAATGAAATATTCCAAGAAAAGATTTGAAAATTTTCTTAACAAACTTTAATATTTTTGATAAAAATGAATAAATATTTTACATTCCAAAATAAAAAAATAATTAAAAATTAACAAAGACATTTTTGAAAGCAAAAATCCCAACAAAATGTAACAAAATATTATTATTGGGGGTAATTAATTACAGAATAAGAAGTTTCTTATCCTAAAATAAAACCCAATCTACTTTACAGATAAAATTTCCCATTCAGTGAATGTTAAGACACAATTTTAATGTTTAATGAAGATAAACCATGAAAGACAGGAAATGAAGAGAAATGCTAACAAAACAACAAAATGCCTGCTGTTTGAGATTACATCTTACCATAAACCCAGGAGATTGCCAGACATTCAGCCAATGAAATCAGCATGAGTGAAAAACTTGCACAGTACCAGTCCATGATTTGTAGCACATAAATCCCTCCCTGTTTTTAAAAAAACACAGCCAAAATAGTCTATTATTAACAAAATAACAATAGCTAATCTTTTATGAGAAAAAAAAAAAAAAAAAAGTATAAAATTTTCTTTTTATTAAATTGTGTTAAACTTTTTTCTCCCTGATTTTAATAATGCAGTTTTAAATCAACACTTTTTTTTTAAAATGTATTTTGATGTGAAAGTTATTCATTTACAGTTTCAAACATTCAGGGATATATGGAGAATTTATAAAAAGTATCATAGATATATTTTATAATATTAATACTTATGTTTTACACATATTAGTTAACAGCTTAATTTTTCTATACTTTTACTATATTCTAGAGGTTTAAAATGAAATATTGTAGTATACATTAATACTGATAAACCTAGGCATACATACACAAACGCAAGATGTACACACACAGATATACAAGTAGAAATTATACATTCATATACACATATATGCGCACACGTGCATACACACAGATGCGCATACACACACACACAGATCCATGAATGCTCACATACATACCTGAGTAATGCACGCCAAGCCCAGTCCAAACTCAAACAGACAAGTGAGTACTGTGAGCAAAGTTTTCTTGTTCCTCAAGTAATGAGGATACTCATCTGTCAAACCACTTAGCATGGTTTCAAACATCCCAAACTACAATGAAACACCATTTTCATGTCAAATACTGAACATTAAAAAGAAAAAAGAAAAGAATTTAAATAATAATGTAATTATAATAATAATAAAACAATTTTAAAAATTTTAACGAAACATGCAAAATAATATATAGCCAAAAACTGATAACAACTCTGTTTATTTGAAAAGCCAAAATTTTCATAAAGAAATTAATTTTGTTTGATATGTTACTGGGTAAATGAAAATCTGAATGTGAGATGTTTTCAGTTCAAGACATTATATTTGAATGTACAAATCCTTAATTTTATTTTAAAAAAAAAAAAAAAAGGCTTAAAATATGAATAAATATTCCAATATTGAAGGAAAGGGATTGGATTTCATGCATGATTAATAAATGGGAAATAGTGGAATAAGCATTATTTTATTTTTAATGTTCTATTAAACGTTTCTTGTAAAAAGAATAAATTAATAATATATAATTTGTAATGAAGTTTGCATTTTAATTAATTGTAAGCACACTTTATGATTTTTGTTTAATAAATAATTTACTGTTTCGAAAGTAACATTTTATTCATTTCATGTTGCAGCCAATTTTGTTTCTATATTTTTATCTCAAACATCAAAAACTTTCAGGATTGGAATATTTAAGCATATACATAATAATAATAATAATAATAATAATAATAATAATAATAATAATAATAATAATAATAATAATAATAAAAATAAAAATATATATATACAAAACAGTTAAAAAAAATAAAAACCCAACAAAGTCTTATGTGTTTTCCTAGAATTCAAGCACAAACCAATTGCATTTATTTTTATATTTATTATTTACTTTTTTAAGTTATTATAGTAATTATATATATATATATATATAATTGTTTTATTTTAAAATATTTTACATTCTTTTTATGTTTCTGTTTGTGCTTGAGACTTGAATAACATTAATTATAAATATCATGTCATTAATGTTCTTGATATTAATATTATTACTTTTTTATAATGCAGCCAATGCTTTTATTAAAACCAAATATTCAATTATTCATTTTTACTGCCCCTCACCTCCAAAAAAAAAAAAAAAAAAAAAAAAAAAATTAAATAAAAATAAAAATATTCTAAATTTAAAAAATGATAATTGTCTTGTAGGCTTTATTTTTCTGATATTCTGAAACTGCATGCAGGAACCGATTAAAAAGGTTTTTAATGGATGTAGACATGATATTTATCATAATTGTTTAAACGCTATGTGTCAAGATTCGGAAAAACACATTAGCTTTGCTTGGTAAGATACATAATAGAAAGTAAATATCTTTCTGCAGTTGGTGTTTGTGAATGTCAGACTGAACAAGATAAAAGAAGCCACTCTAATTACTCATATCAATAAATCAAATTTAAAAAATCTTTCTTTTTTTTCTTTTTTTTAACAATTATTCTTATCTTTGCAATGATTTAATTTTAATTTTCTTAATTATTTTTTACTATTTACTTTTTTGTTTATCTTTTTGTGTTTTTTTTATTTTGTTCTTTGTAACGATTTAATTTTAATTTTCTTTATTTTTTTTAATATTAACCTTTTTATTTGTTTATCTTTTTGTGTTTTTCCTTTGAGTGTCATTTATTTTATTTTTTTATTTGTTTTGTTTTGTTTTATTTGATTTATTCATTTACTTCTTTATTTATTAATTAATTTATTTATAATTTAATTTAATTAAATATTATTAGGTTTTATAAGACTCATTAATAACAAAATGTATTTTCTTCAAAAATAATTGTTTAGGATGTTTTTATAATTTATTTCTAAAGTTTATTATTATTATTGGGGGTTTTGGGGTTTTCTTTATTACTAAATTTTTATTATTTTTATTATTATTACTATTAGTTCCATTTCAAAAGCATACAAACTGTGTCAATCAATAAATGATTTAAAGACATTTACTTTTTTCTTTTTTTTCAATAATACATAATAGTGTTGAAATCCTGTGAACAGGAAAATTGTCATAGAAAACTGTATTGGCCAGTTTGTATTGAAATGATATTTCTGAGTACATTTTATAATACAAAACACAAAATTCAGTTATCATACAGACTATAATTTTTTTTTTTTTTTTTTTTTTTTTTTTTTTTTTTTTTTTTTTTTTCCTAAACGGTTTATATTTACTATTAAAACAAATTAAATTTTAAGGTTAAAAATTAAGTTTATTTGGGTAAACAAAACAACAAATGAAAAACACAGGATTGATAATACTGGTTAAAATCAGAAAGCTACATGCTTTTCAAAATGAAATTAAATATTTCACAAAATGTTAAGGCATTTTCTGATTAATATTTAAAATATTTGTTTTCATGTTTTGTTTGTTTTTTCAGGTGGTTTTTTTTTTTTTTTGATTTTGGTTTTCTTTTTTACTTTTTTTTAACTGCTATTGTTATTAATTGTCTTTTGAATATTTTTTTTTTTTTTTTTTTTTTTTTTTTTAAATATATTTGATTAATTTTCATACATTCTCAAATTACCATATTATTTTAAACCATATCTGCAATAATATTTAAAATCAAAGAAATAAAGTACACTGGATTTGAAAATAAATTTAAAAAAATAAGTTATTTTAATCTAAAAAAAAAAAAAAATATTGTGGCTTCTTTTATTTTGAACATTGTATGTATGTTTGTGTATGTGTGTTTGGAGATGTACCTACAACAAAATAAAACAATACAGATAAATAAAAACATTATTTTCTAATTTACTTAGAACAGGTTATCTTTCTAAATAAATACAAATGTCAGATTTGATAGGAATAAGAGTAATGTACTTTCTTAAATGAAATTATTTAAAAATTTGCATCCATGATGCACAACTTAACTGTAATTTTTCCAGTTATCTGTTTACATATTTATGCACTGTGACTTGGTATTTAAATAGAATGGTTTGTTAAAAAAGTGAATTTTACTTTTTTATTCTTAAAAATATTATTATATTTATTATTATTATTAAAATAATTAAATTAATTTATTTATTTATTAATTTTAAATAAACAAAATAAAGTTATAACAAATACAAATATTATGGGGATTTTTGTTGTTTTTAATTTATGTTGTCTTTATGCTGGGATATCTTTTTGTCTGGTATAACATTATCATTTTTGTACTTTCGATGTTTTTAGTTACAAATACTTTTAGAAATAACAAATATTGGCAAGACATATGCATATATCTTTATGCTAAAATTAGTTTTTAAAGATAACAATAGTATTTTGAAAATTTTGTGAGGTAAAAGTATATCTGTGATATTATGAACAGACTAAATCAATTCTGTGTATTTCCAAAAAAAGTGTTCATTTATTTCTGGCAACCAATCTTTCCTTATAACAAAGTATGACACCAAATATAAAACTCATCAGGATATTTGTAGGCTGACATTTTCTTTTTTACTGTCACATCATTTCAAATAAAAGTTGAAAAAAACAAAAACAAAACAATAATAATAAAAGAGAAAATGTCATCCTCCAGAAATAAACCAAACAATAAGTGGAAATATACAAAAGATTAATTAGTCGTTTTTTTTTTTTTTTTTTTTGTTTGTAGTTTTTTTTTTGTTGTTGTAGTACACATTAAATAATATTCTAAAGACATTAGTATTTAAACGTTTAGATATAAAGTACCTCAATTAAAAATAATATCAGAGTCTGTAACTTTTTTAACAAATAATAAGAAAGTACATTTGGTTTATTCCTTATTAAATTTTGGTTTGTTAAATATTCTTCAACTTTGTATTTTTCAAAAATATTTTTATCCAATTTGTATTTTGTTTTAAATTATCAATAATATTTTTTTTTTTTTTTTTTATATATATTTCATTTTGAGAAAGTAACCTGTTCTCTCTGTAAATTATGTGACTAAAAAAAAAAAAAAAAAAAAATCGACAAAATTAAAGTTTTGAGAGTTTCACTCTCTACCGGGGGAAGGGTAGAGTCAGGTGGACCGATGCCGCTGTTGTGACCACCACGAAATTCTGCCGTTGGAGCTGACCACGGGCCTTGTAGGAGAGAACAAATACAGCATTGTCATTAAAAAAACGCGTTCTGATTTTGTACAGCACAGCAAAACACGGTTTTATTTTACATATTGAATAACTACGTTTAAAACACAGAGCAATAATAATATTAATAAAAAAAAAAAAAAAAATAATAATGTGTTTTATTTTATTTCTGTTTAATTGATTATTAATTTAGAAAAGGTATGAAATAAATAAAAATTATTTTCTTTTAAACTTTTACCCACATCCATAACTATTTTAAAATATACATATACATCTACATATGCATATATATATATATATATATATATATATAAAAAAAAACCTTCATCACTTATTAAAAGCTTTTTTTCTTTCCTTTTTTTAAACTTTATTACATCATAAAAAAAAATGTGTTAATCCATTTGGAAGAAAAAAAAAAAAATGAAGAAAGAAGAAGAAAATTCTAACAATATTTTGGATTAAAACAGATGAAAGCAGACATTAAACTTTATAAATATATGGATAAGATGATTGTGTAATTTAAACAGCTGTTATTTAATCAACCAATTTACCTTAGACATGATTCAGAAGAATCACAACTTTTAAATTAAGGGGTAACAAAACTTACTCTCAGAAATATTTTTAATTTACCATGTTATCTCGCTGTATTTAAACTAAATCTGTATTTCAGATAATTAAAACACACACATTTTTCTTAACTAGTATAACCAGATTGATTTTAAAAAAAATAATTTATAATGTTTAATGTTCATAGTTTTGGTTAATGGTTGTTAAAATGTTAAAAAGTAATAAATGGATCTGAAGTTAAAATAAATAAATATGTATTGTTACTGCTATTTGCTATTTTTTGTGTTTTTATTGATTTGTTGTTCTCTTTTTGTCAAATGTAAATATCATTTAGATTAATAGTTTGATTAATGGCAATTTTTTAACATAAAACAGTAAAATAATCAATTTAAATGTTAACTAGAAATCATTTAATAACTTTAAAAAGAATTAATCTGGAAACTGACATATCTAAAACTCATTATTCTTTTTTATATATATTAATAGAGTTAAGATGGGTCCATTATATGTTATTCCACCATTTTTATTTTCTGATGACAGTATTATCAAATAATATATTTTATTCCTTGGCCACACACTGGTTAATAGTTACATGCACACATGCAGAGCAAAAAGCTTAATTATATTCAGCAGCAATAACTGGTATATTTTCATAGGATTTAGAGTTCAAACTCACACTGGTTAAGATGAATTTTCATTTCATTTTTATTAAATATTTTTTTCAGTAATATTTTTGAAAAACCGCACAACACTAACTATAAATATTAGGTAATTAATTTAATTTTATAATTAGTTTACATTTTTATCTTGTATTTATTTTTTAATATTTATTATATGTCATTTTAGATAATGTTAAAAACTTATTTTCTGCTTAAATTAGTAAAAATAGTGAATTAATGCAATTTTATTTGTAAGTACATAATTTATTATATGTGACTTGATAAACAAAGACTTAATTTTGTTATGTTATAAAAAAAAAAAAAAAAAAAAAAATTTATATGGTTCTTTGTTGCCATCAAGAACATTTGTCATGGTCCCAATTAATCTAATGTTTTAAAACTGTTTATGAACAAAAATTGTTTATTCTATTTTTAAAATAAAATAAAAATAAAGGCCTAATGCTAAAAAAAAAAAAAAAAATATGAATTGTGAAAATCAAAATAAATTAAATAATAATAATAATAATAATAATAATAATGATGATGATAATGATGATAATAATAATAATAATAATAAAGGTTAAAAATATTTGCTTTAAAAATAGTATTAAAATTAATTTTAAAAAAGTCTTTATAAAAAAGTTTATTCTGTAATTAAAAGACAACCTAACTCCAAACATTCAGATATTTTTCAAAATTAATACATAAAAGTAAATGGAGTGAAAAATGTAAAAAAAAAAAGAATTAAAAAAAAAAAAGAAGTAAAAAGGAGAAAAAAAGAAATTTAATTCAAAATATAACTGCTTAACAAGAAGAATCTAAATATTTTATTTTTTTTTTTTTTTATTTTATTTATTTGTAATTTATATTAATTAAAAATAATTTCTGGCTAAAATTAAAAATATTTCTAATTAATAACTGTTAAGAAAAACATTAATATTTTAATTCTGATGCTATTTGATTCTGTTACCAGAATTGAAAAAAAAAAAATGGCCTGTCTATTGTTAGTTGGTTACATAATCAAGAGACTTACATATTTTTCTCTCATCAACCAACTTTTTATTATTTCTTAAAACATAATTTCAAATTCAGTCCTATAATAATTATAATAATAATTTTAGAAATATATTAATACTAATGATGATGATTCGTAAAAAATAAAAATAATAATAGCAATAATATTAGTTATGTTAAATAATAAGGATGATGACTGATGATGATGATGATGATAATATAATAATAATTTGAAACAATAATATAATAAATAATGATAATAATAATAATAATAATAATAATAATAAACATTACGAAAGTATTTGTCTAAAAATATTTTCTATTATCTTGATTTAACATTTAAGTCAACTGCAGAGCTAAATTCAATTTACATATTATATAAACATGGACAATAAAAAAAAATGAAAAAAAATTGATAAATAATAAAATGACATTTTTAAAATTCACTGATACAAGCAGCAGAGGAACAATTTTATTTTACATCAGAATATAAATTCAAAATTAAGCCCCAAAAATTAATTTTTTTACTTCAAGATACATTTTTGTTGTTGGCAAATTTACCAACAAAATAATTAAGTTTTTTTTTTGTTGCTTTGTTTTTTCATTTATTTTATTCTGATACTGAATCAAAATTGATAACTGTATGTTATTTTAATAATTTCTAAAATTTTATTTACAGTTAAAAAATTATAAATATTTTTTTTTTAAATATTAGTATCTTTATGGAAAACTATTTTTTCTTTAACATCAAGGTAAGACTCAAAAACGACATTTTTTGTTTTTTTCTGTTGATGTAAAATAGAAATATTCCTCTTGATTGTTGTATAATCAATGATTCTCTGTCTTTGGGATAACTGAAAGTACTGTCCTACCTGACTGTCCAGCCCAATGGTCAGCAGCATCAAAAAGAAGAGAACTGACCATAAAGGAGATATTGGAAGTTTGGCAATCGCCTCTGGGTAAGCAACAAAAGTCAGACCAGGTCCTGAAAATATAGAAATAAAATTTACATTCATTTTCATTTTGTTATTAAATACTCATCAGTTCATGTTTAAATTAAATACTGCAACTTTGTAAATATTTTTGACACTGAATTCTATCTTTTCTGTCTCAAGTCCTCTAGCTTATTATCTTAGACAGGTACTATTATAAATATTATAAAAATATTATCTAGTTAATGTGACCATAGCTTTCAGTGTTTGTAAGGATAGTTCATATATTTTATATTAATATTCAAATTGTGAATAATAGTAATAAGACATTACATTTTCATTCCTGTCACCAGTTCTTTATCAATGTCTTGGACAGACAGTCTCATAGTCATGGTTCCAACATAATACATCAAAAGATAATTATGGACTTTTTGGGTAATCTTTTGGATAAGATCAATTTTATAGCTTCTGAGGGCAAAAAACGAATGGTACAATGCATAAAAATGCCAAAGTTTTGGTATCTAAGTCAGTGATCATTATTGTTGGATCCTTTCACATACAGCACTACAGAACTTTCCCAAGTGCAGTTTTAACAAAATGTTTTGCAAGAAACATTGGAAAATAAAGAAGAGAATTTTGTAAGCTGCAAAATGTGGGGGACATTTGAGTATCTTCCTCAAATTGAAGGATATTTAAATACCTGTATTTGGCAACTCTTAAATATCAGGCTTTTATGAGTTTCAAAGAATTGTGGAAACCATGAAAGTCAGTGTTAGAATTTTCAGTTTTACCTTGTGTGACCACATCTTCCATCGACACACCGGCTTCATGAGCCATGAAACCAAGAACTGAGAAAATAACAAAACCAGCAAAAATACTTGTCCCACAGTTGATGAACGGAACCAGCATGGAGTCTCTGAAACAAAGCATTGAATGTTTCCTAATTACTTAATTAGTTAAAAACAAACTGTTGACTATAGAATATGATTCAAAGCAGAAATATTAAAAACTGTAGTTGAAACAGATAGAATAAAATAAGTTTTAAAGTTAAAAAAGATAATAATGTAAAGATTTATAAAAGTATTTTAGTTGTGATATTTATTAAAAAATTTATGTTCATTTTCAATTAACCTTCTTTTCTTTTACTCACAAAGACTTATTCCTTGATTGCTGTTTTTTTTTTCTTTTTTTTTTTATTTTTTTTATTTATTACTATTATTATTATTATTATTTCCATACTTGTGTTGCCTACTTCATTAGGTTGTTTATATAAAATTTAAAATTCTAAATACCAAAAAAAAACAAATTTTTAAAATTTAAACCTGTAGACATTGTGGTTGAACTTGTTGTAACTTGCCATGGTGATGATTCCACCCCAGGCCATACCAACCGAATAAAATATCTGCAAAGCAGCATCACCCCAAACCTGTATAATTAAAACACATTAATTACTTAAAGCAGAAATGTATTTATTTTGTTAAACTCAATTCAGAATGGATAATAATAATAAAAACAAGTGACTAATATGACTCAAAAACCTTAATTAAAGTATTCAGTATGATGGTTATAATCAAAAAGATATAGATGTTTTATCTAATGACAATGACAGATTTTATATATAAATATATATGTGTATATATATATATATATATATATAAATATATGAATGATCCTTTTTAATAACTATTAAATTTGCTTTAACCATTTATGAAATAATAAATCTGCTTTTGATAATAAAAGATAAAAAGATTAAATACACACAGACACAAACATTTTAAAAACAATAATAATAATTAAAAATATAATAATTACAGGAATAAAACAACAACAATCATTAAAATGATAATAATAACAATCTTTTCACACGTAACTTTTTAATTAATTACCTTGAAGCTAGCTAACTTCTCCCATCTTGGAATGATGTAAAACTTGATACCTTCCAAAGCTCCAGGTAATGTCACACCTCTTATAAGTAGTACAGTTAGAACCAGGTAGGGGAATGGTGCTGCAAAATGCATTACCTGAACAAAAATAATAAAAATAATAATTTATATATATTTCTTTAAAAAAATTCCTAACGTTTGATGGTCGAAAATTGCGCGTTTTGCGTATGGAACAGTTTCATAGATAATATGTACCATTCCCGACAGAACTTTCAGTCTAAAATGTCCGAGAAACAAGATAAAATTCAGACGAGTTTCACTATAACGAAAAAAAAAAAAAAAAAAAAAAAAAAAAAAAATTAATTCACCAAAAATTGATGGTGCTGGAAAGTATTAGTATATAACATAATAAAATAGAGATCAGAAACATTTAAAGCTGTTACAATTTATTTTTGATCTACCAATATTTCTGTTTTATTAATAAAAGTAATTTTGTTTGAAATGTTAAATTTACCACCATCATGACACCGATTCTTTGTGCAACAGTGAAAAATTAACTAAATAAATAATGGATATAAAAATCGGATTCTGCATGTTGTATAGCACCCACCGCCATACCTTGCCAAGGACCGCAACTCCTTTAAAAAGACACAGGAAGACCAGAACCCAGGCGGCAAACAACGCAATTACCAGTTGCCAGCGCAACGTTCCCGGGTTTTCGATTCCATCAGTCAACTGCAACACATGTCGTCTGCAAACAGAAATGACAGGAGTTATTTAATCTGCTAACAGAAATGACAGGAGTTATTTAATCTGCTAACAGTAACAGCTACTTTTTAAAAGTACTTATGGTTTAAAATAATGTTATAAGCGATGTAATGGATTTCAGATGTGCGTTTTTTGCAACTGTATATATATATATGTAAATTTAATTTAACTTAGTTTCTGCAACTTACTCCCAAAATTCTTCACTGGCACTCATGGTTTTTCTGCTATTTTCACCGACATATTGGACGCTGCTGATGAGATGGTAGCGTATGTCATATTAGAGTACTGGTTGATATTTAGCAACATGGACGATGTTGCGTTGGTGTAATTACGGCTGACGTCGTCTACACAGTTTGGAGTATTCCATTCGTTGTCGCAGTTACTCCAAGGAAGAACCCCGCGGAACGACATGACCAGATAATACAGTGCCCATGCCACAATGACGTTGTAGTAGATACAGACAATAGATGATACAATAACCATGCCAATACCCACGCCTGTAATTAAACAGAAAATGTTGTTGTAGTTACACAAATATTATCATCAGCAGAATTTGTAAAATGTATATATATATAATTTCTGTTCTCAGTTTTATTATTATTATTTTATTATTATTATTATTATTATTATTATTAATTTTGTTTATTATTATTATTATTATTATTATTATTATTTTATTATTATTATTATTATTATTATTGAAATAATTATCATCTTAACTGTGCATTAATACATACTGACTTATTTCAAAATCAATTAATGTTTTTGTTTTTGGATATTGTGAATAATTAAATAAAAAATAAAATTTTTTTTTTTTTTTTTTTTTTTTTTTTTTTTTTTTAAACTTAGAATTAAATATGATTGAATTTTCTATAATTCAAAACGTACCTTTAAATAATGGACATATTCTCCAGATTGCTATTGGGCTAAGATTTGAAAACTGTCCGTATGAAACTTCCAGGAAGAAAAGTGGTACACCACACAACAGCAAGAATAAGATGTACGGAATGAAGAAAGCTCCTGAAATAAATAAATAAATAAATAAATCTTCATATTTATATTAAACCTTCTAACTGACCTTTAAAACTATTTAAAATTTTGCAAAATTTTCTATTTATATTAAACCATAACAGACCTTTAAAAATATTACAAAAAATTGCCTTGTTAACAACGGTGTTTTTTTCATTCATGGAATTAAAGCGATGAATGAAGGGTGTATATGTATATGTAGTGTGTGTGTGTGTGTGTGTGTGTGTGTGTGTGTTTATAAAAGTTTAATTCTTGTCAGATTTTGTTACATTTACAAATAAATAATTAAATAAATAAATAAAGATTTAGGATTTGAAGCAGAAAACAATCATTAAATATATCAATCCGTCCATTTAAGAAGTTCAATGATAAATCTCATTCTTAAGCAGTTTGCTTGTTACCTTTTGACAGTGAAGTGCATTTTGTTATATTCCAAAACCATGGTTTAAAATAATCCTTTTCAGTTCATTATATATATAGAATCTTGAGAAACATCGTGGAAACCAAGGTGCAGTTTTATGAGATTAAGTATAAGCACACAAGATTGTGGCAAAGACGGGAAAACACACGAATTCAAGGGTGGGAGTGCTACCCATATAACCCTCCATCTGGTTCTTTCTGAAGGGCTGTTTCTATTTTTTCATTAACTTAAAATGAATCTTTTTTCATAAAGAAAGTCATTTTCTTTTTGTAAGCGGAATCATCCCATTTTTTTCTGCATAATTATATAAAAACAATTATAAATAAATAAATAATAATAATAAAAAAAACAATCTCGTTTATTTTGAATAGTAATTAACCAGATTTTATTAATTTCTTTTTTTTTAATTAATTAATTTATTTATACTATTCATACATACAAACAGACGGACAGACAGATACATACATACATGCACACCCACCCACGCACATTGTTTTATTTTTACGTGTTGATTCTGTGTAAATTCTAAAGAATATAATCTCAACACGCTATATAACGGATTTGCACGGTCTAATAATACACCTAAAACAACTCTCAAACAATATGGTTACGAACACGAAACTGATCTTTTGATGAACGGTTGCGTTTTCTGAATCGACTGGTAACCTAACCTCACTGAATGAAACTCGGCAAAGAGATTCTCATCGTGTTTATTCTCAGAACTGGCAGGTTATTTTGATCTACAAAATAACTGAATGACCTGATAAATTATTACGTTCAAAATTCGAAATCAGACTTTATAACTTAATTTAATTATAAATATAGGTTTAGGGAGATGATATTAATTTATGAGCAATAAATTAAATTTAATTTCAGATACACATACTCAGACAAATACACAAACCCACACCCACACACACATACATATATATACACTCAGACATATATGCATATACACATAATTTACATTCACGAAAAGATATAAATATATAAACACACACACACACACGTAAACGTATTTCAACAAAATGTATTTATAAATAAATATTTCCCCTTGTTTTGCTTTTTAACATTCAGAAGAGAATAACCATTTGTTAACATAAGTCTTTATTAATTAAAATAGAAATCTTTTGGCCTGTTTATTTGGAATGTATTTAACAAAAATACTGGATAAGTTCTAACATTTTTGAAATATTTTAGATTACATAAGCATAAACTAGAAACATAAAAATAATAATGATAAAAAAAAAATTGTATACAAAGCGCGGATATTTACATTTCAAGTTTTAAAAATCCGAACCTTTACTTTGTAAATATTTATTAACAAGATCAAAAAAAAATCTTTTAATAATAATAATAATAACAAAAAAACCCTTCAGAGTTGTGGATACATAAATTTCAAATTTTAAAAATCAAAACCTTTACTTTATAAATAAATAAATATATATAAAAACACTATTAAAGAAAAATCAGTTCAGAAGATTCTGTTATCTCGATAACAGCTTCGTAAAAACGTAATAAACAAATGATTTGACCTCGGATTATGTTTCTTGGAAAATGTCTACGTTATATGAAAGGTCACCATAAGGCTGGGAAAAATAATTTAACAGATAATAAGCCATAATATAAAACAACTAACATCAAAGCAGTTTCTTTTTTTTTTTTTTTTTTAAATTTATTTACGGGAACAAAAACTCAACACCAGACGTTTGATTTGAGTTGGCTAAGTAAACAAAACAAATGATAACGCTGATATCAGTGATATGACCTTGACCGTAGGTCAAACAAATCCTTTACCGACTATCATGAAATGACTTAAATCATTATCAAACATGTTTGTATTCATTCATACTTTAGTGATAAGATGATAAACTCTTGATCTCACTGAATATTCATAACACGCCAAGTCCATTGATGTATCACGGGTGAATGACAGTAGAAACAGACTTCTTACGGTTCTACTTTTTAAACTAATATTAGGCCTGCTTTTTCAAAAAATTCGTTTGCAGTATGACAATAAAGAGAAACAAAGTTATGATTAAATTATTAAACTTCATGATACTTTTTGTTTCCTATTAATGTAATATGAAGCGTTATCATATATGGTATTAATTAATATTTTTACTAATTTTTATTATTTTTGCTATTATTATTATTATTATTATTATTATTATTATTATTATTATTATTATTATACGCATAAATATTCCATCATGAAAGTTTTTGACATTTGAGATATTATTAAATAATATCAAATTAATATAAAAAGATAGAAACAAAAATGGCTGCGACATGTAATTAATAAAATTTTTCTTTCGAAAGAGTAAATTTCAGAAAGCGTGCTTACAATTAATACAAATGCATATTTCATTACCAATTATATATTTGTACAAGAAACTTTTAATAGAATATTAAAAATAAAATAATGCTAACTCCACTATTTCCCATTTATTAATCTTGCATGATATCTCCATTCCCATTCCTTCAGTATTGGAATATTTATTCATATATATGGGGCGAGTGGGGGAGGCATCCAATCAGAGACAAGAACTTAATAAATTTGGTTGATTTCTACTCGAGTCTTTGGGACATAAAATCAAGGAGTTGACCCCGGGCATCATGTTACAGATGCCATTTTTTTTTTTTTTTTTTTTTTAATAAAAAATGATTTAAAAAATAACCCGCCAAAACTACGCTTCTTCAACATTGTTTATTATTATTATTATTTTATTATTATTAATGTCATGGTCGTGGTAGTTGCAGCTGTTGTCGTCGTTCTTCTTTGTTAAGGCCTTCATAAAACTTTTTGTTTCTATCAATATGTCTGCCACGGTCGTTCACTGACTTGTGAGGTAACTAACCGAATATTCTGCACTACGCAATATTTCACAATCGAAGAACGTGTTCACGCATTTCTTCTTCAGTGTAAACACAATCTGGCTCCATGTCACGAACCGCTATTGTTTTGTTTTGCATCTGCCTATGAGGCAAGCCAGATAGCTCCATTCATCATGATTACATTACTAACATGGTAAAGGTCAAACCCCAACCAGGTCACGAACTCGGCTTCTGTCTCTTTATTTGACCTGGATGACGTCAACAGAACTACTTCTTCGTACCAGTAAGTAATGTTATTGTTTATGTATTTACTTCCATTTTTTTTTTTTTTTTTGTGAATGAAAATGTGTCTTGGTATGAGTTAAAAAAGGCGTACACAAGTTTATAAAAAAATTAGAAAAAATAATCAATAAACTGATTCACAATAATTATAGTAAATACTGTTGTTATTATTATTATTATTATTATTATTATTATTATTATTATTATTTTCCGGCCGTTTCAGTTTGGTAAAACAGAAGAGCGAGGTCAAATATCTAAAAATATGTAACTTGTCTTACACATTAATCGTTTCCGTATTTTTCCGCCTAATCAAACTCGGTATTCTACGTTACGCTATTTTGTACGATTATTTACGTACATGGCGGGCATACGATGAACCAGTCCCCGGAAGCCTGCTTGTTAACTTTGTATATTTGACATTTTCGTTTTGAAAGTAATTTTAACTTGCTAATGAGGGTATTTTGATATAAGGATTATTGTTATGGGAATACAATGGTGCAGTCGGGGATGTCTGGAGAGTGTATTAGGGAATAAATATGTTTGCTCAATATCTTTTAGCCAGAGTTGCACCAGCTCAGTTTTCGACTGAATGCAGCAGGATCCAACCAGCACAATACTCCATAACTGACTCATGTGAAAACGTAGAATTTGCTTTCCATGGCGAAACATGGCATGTATTTTCTTGCTAATCAAAACGAGTAACTTTGTTTAAAACGTAAAGATCTTAAGTACAAAAAACATTGAGACGTGTTTAAACATTTGTGCCATCATTTTATCTTCTTTTTTTTCAGTCGTGTTGATGAGATAGATAGTGTAATTTGTTCTTCTTGTTCAACTTGGTAAAACAAAACTGATTCAAGAAAAATAGTTCATCTTCAGCGGATTACGTTGGGAGTCCGATTATTTTTCAATAAAATTAATAAAAAAATGAGTAATTCCCAATCAGTTATTTAATCGCTTGATATCCATTCAATCTCGAGGCATCTGAATAACGTTTTAAATACACAGATAATAAAGTCTATAAAACAAACAAACAAACAAATTAATTATTTAATTATCTATTTAAAAACATAGGCGGCAATAGGCCTATATGACAGCTGTACATCTAGGTTTATAGAGAGAAAAAAGTAAACCGCTCACCTCCACCACTTCTGTAACAGAGATAAGGGAATCGCCAGATATTCCCCAGACCAACAGCATAACCGATGCAGGTGAGAATGAAATCGAGTTTTCCTGACCATCCACCTCTTCCTTCAGGATCTTTGTTTTTCTGGCTGGAGCTCGAGCTACTGCTTGTACTGCTTGTCATGCTGATTTTATCCACGGAACTATTCACCTGAAACGGCAAATACGTTTATAAATAAATCTTCACGTAATCTAAAAAAATAATAATAATAATAAACAAAAAACATAATAATAATAATAATAATAAATAAATAAATAAAAAAAAAAAAAAAGTCAAACTCCACAAAAAGACAACAGTAACTTCAAAAAAATATATTTTCAGACAAATATTACCCATTCTACTTTCCATCGATTAACTGTTTAGGATTCAACGTATTCAGAAACAAATTTTTAAACATGGATACAGTTTAACCGGTATTTTTTTCCCCCTTGTTTTGGCTATTTTAAACTTTTGAAGTCTAAACTAAAAAAAAAATTGATTTAGTTAGTATTATTATTATTTTTTTTTTCTAAATACAAACCCACTACCCATATTCAAAAACATTCAGAAAACTGAAGATAAATTATTTTCAAGTAACAAAAGCTACCTGTAACTGTAGTCAACATAATTACGCATAGCAAAGACAACAGACGAATAATGCATGATCCAGATGTGGTTAGAATTCAAAACGCTTTATTAGCAATGGGCTGGATCTCAACTGACAATGGAAGAGATTGGAGAAACGCAGGTCAGAGCCAGATTTGTACATCTGTTGCCAAGTCAAGTGTCCTGTCGTGTGTTTGAAAAATCTAGGTGGACAGTGATAAAATATACAAACAAAACTAAGAAAGATTGTAAGCTAAAACAAAACGCAGTTAAAATCGAAAAATTAAAAAAAAAATCTTACCGATTTTCGCGGTATATAACAATATATATGTGTATATATAATAATAATAATAATAATAATAATAAAAAATAAATAAATAACAAAAAAATAGGTACAAAAGATTTTTAAAATTGTTGAAAAGCGCCATTTAAAAAAATGTGCTGCCCACCTATCAACACCACAGTTAATATTATTATTATTATTATTATTATTATTATTATTATTATTATATTCATCAGCAGATTGCGAGAAATGTAAAAAAATTCAACGAAAGCAAATGCAATTTTTCCTTGCATAATTGTGTCTTTCCAGTCTATGCATTTTAATTTTCACATCCTTCAATGAATTCAAGAGTACTGTCTGTTTTCTAAACTCTTGCGTACTGGGTTTGGGCATGTGTGCGAATTTGAACATGCTTGGCAATTTAATTAACTGTGTATGTTGAATGATTAAATAATAAAGCTAAGATTACGCTAATGTAGAAAATAATACAGTAAATATATTCAAAGGCTGTCAGAATTATGAATGTATGTGTATAGATTTTAATAGCTATCACACTACTTGCGAATGTATAATTACACTGGCGTGATAGGAGCATGAATATATTAATATACTTGATATGAGCCTACTTTTAAAATAAATTCTATATTTTTTTTTTTTTTTTTTCTTTTTTTTTTAGTTTTTTTTTTTTTTTTTTTTTTTTTTTTTTTTTAATTTGGAATTTGTCAAATGTATTTTAATCTTTTTACAATCACCATAAATAAAATGAAATTGATAGAATGATTTATTTAGTTTTTTTTTTTTTCTCTCTCTCTCTCTCTCTCTCTCTCTCTCTCTCTCTCTCTCTCTCTCTCTCTCTCTTAATTATTATTATTATTATTAACGCTGGCGGAAGTGGAAAATTCATCGTGAAAAAGACGCAAAACCGGGTGACAATCTTACAGGGTCACAGTTTCCAAAGCTCTTTATTGTCAAGATGTCAAATGATGTAGTCATTCACTTCTAAATTTCCTGCCGTGAAAAACTACGGATGTTCGGACAAAGGACATGATTGTACTGCTGCTTCAGTGAGAAGAAAACTAGATCGTAACAGCTTGCAGTTTATATGTAGTATGCATAGCCCATGGCTTGGAGAAAACTGTTATTTTATTAACGGAAAATAGCCTTCTTTAAGAAGGTTTATTGGTAGCGACGTTTTGCTGGTAAAAGCGTTGTGTCAACTGATCAATATGGCACCGCGTAGAAGCGCTCAAGTTTCCAGTCTACAACGTGATCGATCGGGGACAAAGTCTGCCCAACAGCAGCAGCGTGCAAGCTGTGGGCTTCGGGCTGAGGTGACACGATAAACCTGACGAGATGAAGTTTGTAAACAGGATACAAAAATAAGTCTTATCTAGATTTGCTGTAAATAATCCACGTATCACTGTTAATCGTAAAATAGACTGATTAACCGTTTAGTTTTGTGGTATGATTTAGTGTTTGAAAAGCCAGTGCATGTTCCGAGTCGCTTCTTTTTATGTAAATATAACCTTGTTTATTATTCACAGGCATTCAGTTAAGAGTTATGAAGGCAAATAGAAACTCATTTGTATTTCTTTATTAATTTCAAACTATGAGAAGAAAACCTAAATGTTTTAACTATAACTATGAAGCAGGATAGTAAATTACCATAACTATTTTAGATCAAGCAGGTTTTTATTTAGTTAAATTTCATGTGCGGGTTTACCATGAAGTTAATGAATCTTAACCTTCAGGATCCTAATCCGTGATGGAACCAGAGAAAAGAGATCACATTTTTTAGCTCTACTGCAAAAGCCAGTCCGTTGTCATACAGAATAGAGAAATCATAGGTTAAATAGCTACTGTGGTGCACCTGGATTTCATTGGTAAACATCCGAGATTTAATCAGAACTTATTTTTCGTGCTGATTTGGAGAGGTTAGGGTTTTGTATTAATTTCGGCGTTAGTTTCCTTGATGCTAAGATTATAGCAAACAATTAAATATACTTTAAGTGGTGATCCGTCAGGGAACAACCCCTTTGAAGTAACTGAAATGGTTACCCAGACCAAGGAGATACGAAGAGTCCCCCCATGCAATTCAAGCCCAAAACTATTGATCCGTCACAGAGTATACCGTCTCAGAGAATTCCTTTCCCATCCGTGTGGTCGTATCTATGACGCAGAATAACCGTATAATCAAAAACAAGTTCTGCTTGTCTTGGGCCAAACACAGAACAATCGATTCCTTTGAAGTTACGCAATATTATTGCACAGAGATTCTTCTGCTCACCTTTTGTAACTAAATCTCATATTATCAGAAGTCGGTTAATTCACTTGGTTCACATGCTGGTTTTATTTTCATGTAAAGAAGCATTGACCAAGTTTTAAAAAAAATAAAAAAATATATAATAAATCAATAATAATAATAATAATAAAACATCACAAAATATGTTATATTACGTAGTTAGGTTTATTTCGTAGTATTTTAAAGTTATTTTTGTCTCCACCCAAATACGGCCTAACTAGGCAACACGAAACATATGGAGTCGACTCTTTCATTGTTAAATAACACAACAACAGTATAGCCAGTATCTGCGTTTTATTGTTTACCGGATTGAATGCGGTTTGACGGAAAAATTATGCATCTGTTTGGCACGTGTGCTAACAAAAACATATTATGAGGGACCTCTCAGTATTTTTTTATTTTTCTTTTTTTTTCTAGCACGGTAGCTGTCAACAGTGGTATAATTCACACGCAGGTTCATTCTGCAGTGGTTTGCCAGTTATGTAAGTAAACAAAATACTATGCTATGCGGCATAGATGCGCATGCCGCAAACAATGATGCTTATGTTTTCTTTCTGGAAGATGTCTTGAAGGAATGAAAATATAGCAGTGTCAGTGGAATGTAAATAGCCGAGCAACGAAAGCAAACAACTTGACTCACAGTCGTAAATCGTGATAAACAAGAGGTTTGTTTAAAAAAAAAAAAAAAAAAAGAGAAAAAAATACGTAACTGATATGTGTTTGTGAGTGTGATTACACGCATGTGTGTTTACCTGTTTGTGTGTTTGAATGCAGGTCGGTAGGTAGGTAAGCAGGTATGTATGCGTGTATGTTTGTTCGCGCGAAGGTGCGTATGTGCGTATGTGCGAATGTATATGTCTATTTATGTAAGCAAGTATGTACGTGTCTACAAATGTAAGTATCTGTGTATATGTGTGTGTGTGTGTGTGTGTGTGTGTGTGTGTGTGTGTGTGTGTGTGTGTGTATGTTTCAGTTCAGACAGACATACGTTTCACATCAACACTGTAATACCGCCAGTAATCGATTCAGTCAGAAATGGAAACCGTCCACCCACACGTTTTCATGGCGAGTGATAACCATATGTTTTATTTAAATACAGAAAGCAGATATCCATCCATACATTCGTCTGAATGTCTGTCTGCTGGGACTGTGTCGCCGCGCGCCTTTCAACTTTTATGTGTTTTATCCGTCTATTCATCCCATTATCCGAAACTTGATCTTTAACGTTTCGTTTCAGGAAAGGCTTTCTCATTTTATAACATTTATTACTGCATTATGTCAACATACTTGAGAAACGCTGATCTGAAATATAAACGACACTATGCACTGTAACGTATATATATATATATTATATCTGACATATAATTTTAAGTACTTTAGAGGCAGGCAGTCTGTAATATTCAACAGTATCGTGTACTGAATTTTTAAAACCAGCATGTCAGCTAGTTTACATTATATTACTGTAGTTATTTTATGTGTTTATAGTTATGCGGATTATTTATATATATATATATTATATATTATTAATTTTATAGTAAATTCTGAATATCGGGGAGAAAAAAAAGAATAAGGCATCACCATACATACATACATACATACATACATAAATACATACATCCATCCATACATACATACATACATACCCGTATGCATTGTAACCTAACGTGAAACCACGATGCTCAATACGTTTTATTTTACATCTATTTAACAACGAAACAAACAAAAATTGTAAGTTTTCATTCATAGCATCTTTCAATGACGAAAATATCGCAGCTGCTACTGAGTAAATCAATTAATGTAAATATTAAAGAAAACTGTGACATTCTTAGTAGTCTCCTTTCTGACAATAAGAATAAAACTAAACTACACGTTTTCGTGTCAAACATGTCAGTGTATGAAGAGAACATAATCATATATATTTTTTGTATAAGATTTCTCTGTGTATTCCCAATGAAAATAATACAAGATATATATTGTTATATCATGAATCAAACTGAAGTAATAACATTTCAAAGACATAAGCCCGTTCTTCTGAATACATAATCTTTGTGTGTTAAATCATATATGTAGCAGCTTTGTTAAGAAGGAATAAACTGAAAAAAGTCCCTCATAAGAGAGAGAGAGAGAGAGAGAGAGAGAGAGAGAGAGAGAGAGAGAGAGAGAGAGAGAGAGAGAGAGAGAGAGAGAGAGAGAGAGAGAGAGAGAGAGAGAGAGAGAGAGAGAGAGAGAGAGAGAGAGAGAGAGAGAGAGAGAGAGAGAGAGAGAGAGAGAGAGAGAGAGAGAGACCATTACCTTTTGCAAAGACTTAAAACAGATTCTCTCAGCCAATTAGGGTACTTTTTTTTAGAAACTAGTCGCATTTGCAACAGAAATGACATTTTAAAATATACAGTTCAGCGAACAGTTCGGTGTCATGTGAATGAAATATGAAGCATGTCATTTCGTGTTTCGGAATTACACAATCAAAACTTTAATACATGTGTCATCAATCAGGGTTTCTTCATCAACATGTCCAGAACTACAGTCTGTTGTATAATCTAACGTTAGTTCATCAGAAGAAAGCCGTGCAAGTGATTTAAAATGCTCGTCTTACTATTTCACAGATGGGAACGTCATACAGTGATATGCTAGTAGGGACACTTTTGCTGGAATTGGAAAACAAATTTTAATCTTTGTTTAATAAAAACCTTTTTATAAACCAGAAATTCAAATTTTATTGTTTGGTTTTATTATTCTTACTGATTATTATTATTTTTTTTTTTTAATTTATTTATTTATTTTTTTATTTTGTTGGTTTTGTTACTACTCAAATATTGAATATTAAATAAATAAGAAAAGAAAAGAAAGAATGAAATTATCACATATTATTATTATTTTTTATTATTTTCTTTATTATTTTGGCGAGCACAGAACCAAGGTCCATGCTTGAAGAATATTAATATCGTGTGTTTTGATCATAAAAAAAATAAAAAAAAAAAAAAAAAAAAAAAAATATTAAGAAAAAAAATGAACTGTTCATCAAGGACATTATTTCTTTCCTTTTAACTAAAATGACTCTGATCGTTTTGCAGATCCGACTACCTTTCAGCTGTCTGTATTGATATTAAGGCAGTTGTTATTTGAGACAAAGTACCCGTTGCACGAACTACAGTTTAAGATATCAGTCACCCAAATGAATGGCTCGCTGACCTGAAAGAGCGCGCGATCCTCTTTACCCTGGTAGCTTAGTCGACTAAGCCCTGTTAACCTGCTCACCTGTTATGATCAGATTTAAACAATACCAAAAAAAAAAAAACCAAAAAAACCCCACAAAAAACCACTCATAGAACAATGGGATTTCTGTTTCGTTGTATGCTTCTGGTGTGTGTGTGTGTGTGTGTGTGTGTGTGTGTGTGTGTGTGTGTGTGTGTGTGTTTATATATATGTGTGTATGTATATATACATACACACACACACACACACATACATTCACACACACGCAGATATACACACTTTCACACTCATACATACATACATGCATTCATCTACATATATCAGTATCATAGGATGACGTTTTGAGCTGTTGTGTGGGTTGCTTTTTTGTTTATTTGTTTATCTACTACTACTAGAATTACTTCTACTAGTGTAACTAATAACATAACATTTTAAACTACAGAAATTTAAACCGTAGAAATTGTATACATAAACAACAACAACAACAACAACAACAACAACAACAACAACAACAACAACAACAACAACAACAACAACAACAACAATAATAATAATAATAATAATAATAACCAAAACGAGTGCACGTAAAACGTATAATTATTTCTGAAGATGATTTCATGACAAGCATACTGATGCATATACGTTCTCTGCTGCATTATTAAATATCAATACTTGACTCTTTTGCACTGGACTGATTAACCGTATCTTACATGATTAACAAGATGTTCGAACAGATAATATTAATAAAAATCATCGCGTTTTCTGCTGCTGAAATAAAAAAATTGGCAAACATAATTTATCACTCCAGTGAATATGGTAAAAAGTTATTTCACTGGATTTAATTGATCCGCGTTGAGAACAGTTTGTTCAGATATCTGTATGAATTATTATTATTATTATTATTATTATTATTTTCTTTTTTTTTTAATTAAAAAAATAAAACGGATTATTTCACTTTACAATGTCTTCTGTAAGTATGAAAGAATGTATGTATGTATATTATTATTTTCTTTTTTTTAAATTTAAAAAATAAACTGATTATTATCACTTTACAATTTCTTCTGTAAGTATGCAAGAATGTATGTATGTATATATGTTTGTTTGTCTCTGTGTATGCATATTTGTTTGTCTCTATGTAGGTATATGTTTATGTGTGTGTGCATGTTTATGTATGTTTATATGTGTTTTTGTATATGTATGTTATTTGTATGAGTACATGTTTTTAATGTATCAGCGTATCAGCGGTGTATATATATATATACTGGAATTAAAGTATATATGAATGTGTGTGAGTGTGTGTGCGTGTGCGTGTGTATGTGTTTATGTATGTATTTATGTATGTATGAATGTATGTATATCTGCATATATATATGTATTTATGTCTGTATGTATGTATGAATGTATGTGTGCATATCTGCATATATGTATGTATGTATATTAATGTATGCATGTGTACATGTAAAAATGCGAGTACGTATATATGTATATAAGTAAGGTGTATAATTATGTACGTGTGCTGCATGTGTGTACGTGTGTATTTATGTACGTGTATATGTGTATAAATGTGCATGTAAATGCAGAAAACTGGAATATACTATTGCAAATAGCAGTTTAACGAAAATGGAATTCTGTCTCTGGCGAGTGAAACAAACAGGGGAAATTTCCACTACCTCGGTAAAATGCGGTCAGTTGCATTTATCAGCAAACACACACAGAGCAGGCTGGACCGGCCATGAAAATTAGCTCAGAGGAAAATTAGCTATAACGAAAATCAAACACATGAAACAAAGAAAACAGTAATGAAAATTTTACTGAAAAATGAAAGCCCAAATTTCCTACCTTTTTCGTATCCATTTCTAATCTTTATGAGTATATATCGGAAGTAAAACAAGATCAGTTATCGAACGAGTTTCGCACAAGCACATTACACATGTCAGATACATGTACGTGTAAAGGGGTTTCTTGTTTTTATATATGTATGTACAGACTATCGTGATGATTTTCTGCCATGCGGACGAAACCATTGTTTGCGAGAGGGAGGCAAAGGTCGCGTTACAGTCATGTCATGTGCATATATTAACTTGCTTTATATAAATTACCGTTTTTCCCCTCTAGGATCAAGTTCAATACGACATGTTTACGTATTTAAAGCAAACTCCCACAAACAAAAACAAGAAAACAATAGAACGTTAGTTCATACTGTCCTGACGTTGTTACAATGAACAGTCTATTTTTCCCTCACTTCTTATGTTACTTACGAACATTGTATTTCCTCAGTTCTGATTATCGTTTTGTATACATAACTGTTATATTACACGTATTAATTCTACTGCATCCATACAAAATGTAGTTATTTTCGTAATAAAGCCGCCGCCTGTAACGCTCAAAACTGTTTTATCTACGTCGAGAAACAGACAATAAAGTAACAGATAATGATAAATGTTAGGCATCTCGACAACGGAGGTTTGCGGTAACTCGAGAAGCCCGGATCGAGTAGTGGTCTTGGATTTATTATACAATGGTCTCCAAACACACAAATAAACGCGGTTGGCAACTCGACCAGTAGTAAATGTGTTTGTATATAATACTCACGAACAGACAGTTTATTAACCCCATAACTGGGCTGAGATTTAAAAAAAAAAAAGAAATGAATTGTCAGATAATTATACTGTAAATTGCATCTTTTTTTTTTTTTTTTTTTTTTGTAAATTATTATTGTTGTTGTAATTTAATCTTCTGTCGTATTCTTTCTTTATTATTATTATTATTATTATTGTTGTTTTTGTTGTTGATGTTGTTGTTGTTGTTGTTGTTATTTGTATATGTTTGTTTTTCTTACTCCTTTTTAAAACCATTTCTATTTAATTTATTTAGTTAGTTAATTTTAATTTTTATATATTTATTTATTTATTTACTTATTTTATTTATTTTTTTTTTTTTTTAAATTATTTTATCTTTTTTTTTTTTTTTTTTTTTCTCATGTTTGTTATCAAATTAATAAAAACAAAAATGTTTTTGTTTTTTTAGCTTTGGATATCAAAGGTCAGATTCCGGTCATTCTTAAGTCCCCACTGTCCAAGTATTCGAAACAGTGCTCTCTATAATCCATTCGCCATTCTTTAATAGTTAAAACTTCTGTTGCAAACTAATTACTTAAAGAATACTTTATCAGAATTTTCGAAATATTGATCGTAAAGTATAAATTACAATACTTATCATTACACAGCGGTCGTTCATGTCTTGACTTTCAGGACAAAGTTCAAATTAATATTCAAATAGCTACGGGATAATTATAACTAGGCCTCTGATTGGTTGAAATATATATCGCTGTACCAGTGAGAAAATAAGTTCTGGTTTTATTTTATTTTATTTTATTTTATTTTTATTATTATAATTATTACTATTTTTTGAAAATTATTTATTTAATTTAATATTATTTATTTATTTATTTCACGTTTGTCGTTTTATTTATTTTTTTATTTTTTTTTATTTAAATTATTTATTTATTTTTTTAAATGTTTTTTAATTTTTTTTTTTTTTTTTTAAATTTGTTATTTTATTTTATTTTATATTTTATTTATTTTAGTGCAAGCTACAAAAGTCTTTTATTTAAAAAGTATAAAAATCAAAATAAGGAACATTTATCCTGAAATTAAATTTATCAGTATTTAAGTTTTAAAGATGCATTTTTGGAAGACTGAAATCTGTGCATGTTACAAAAGTATTTCTAGTAGACAATATGTTTTGTGCGGGACTAAAGAGAACTAAAAAAAAAAATTAATTAAAAAATTTGATTTTAATTTTTACATACTAAATTAAATAATTGTATTTTTGTTTTACTATATTTCAGTCTCGCACAGTTGAAATTGGGGATTTTATAGTTAGTAATAATATCAAATAAAATAGGTTTTGCTTAAGTTATTACTATTATTATTACCTATTTTTGCTATGTTTATCATTAATAATTTAAAGTTTAACGCTTCGTGTTAAATAAATATCAAAATATCAAAATATACATGTGTGTCTGTTTTATTACTTCTATTGCTTTTGTTGCTGTTGAAATTGTTGCTGTTATTAATGTTATTATTATTTCAGGTTTTGTTGTTGTAGTAGTAGTAATACTAATTCCAATATTGCTACCGTAACTGCTACGACTTTTATTAGTAATTCTGATACAGTCACTATAACTACTACATCTACTACTACTACGATTATCAGTAGTATTAACTTTACTACTACTACAACCGCTACAACTACTAGTGATACTAATATTAATTCTAACATTGGTATAGTAACTGCTACAACTATTATTACTAATTCTAATACAGCTACTGTAATTACTAGTATACCTGCTACTTCTGCTACTACAGATACCACTACTACTACTACTATCACTATCACTACTACTACTATTAATAATAATAATAATAATAATAATAAAGAAGTAAGTTGTGATAGTAATATTAGCAATAATTATTACTGCGGAACTTACAGCAGTTAATTTCAGCAGGTGCAGCAGTAGTAAATATATTACATTTTCAATTATTAGTATTAGTAATAATAGAAGCAGTAACAATAAATAAAATCATTGTAATAGTAGTAGCAGCCGTTGTTGTAGGTGTTGAAATGGTTATTGGTGCTGAAATAATATGAAGTTTATAAGACGTGGTGGTGTAATCTTTGATACGGCTGAGAAGAAAAGATAACAAAAGACAACTTAACGATTTTTTAAGAAGATGGTGGTAACAACACCAACAACCGCAATAATAATAATAATAATAATAATAATAATAATAATAATAATAATAATAGTAATAATAATAATACGACATTAATTAATTATTAATGCTTAAATTAAGGTTTACATACCCGTTGGTTCAGTTTCGCGGTCTGCAAGCTTCAAGTGAAAAAAGACTGTCAGCTGCCTTCGTTGTTTTTCGAGAGGGGTTAATGTCTAATTTACATTTGATAGGCTAATGTCGCGAGGCTTCTCAAAACAGGTTTATCGTCGACAAACATGTCCCATTTATACGTAAACATCGCAAGAACTAAAACTTGGAGGGCAATTTCATAACGGTTTGTGTTCTTGAGGGAAAATGCCTACATCAACAATTAACTGATTGTTTTAATTTACTGATTTTTTAAAAATTGTTTTCTTTTTTCTTTCTTACGTTTTCTGTTTCATTTTGTTTTTAATATTATAAAATATCGTAACAGTGTTAGTGACTTTATTAAAAAATCTTAAATTAAATATTTAATTTGTGAAAATAATTAAATAATAAATAAATATATACTATTAATATTATTACATTATTACTACTACTACCTAGTACTTTTACTACAACAAAAATAATCTTTATACTAGTGTTATTGACTTTATTAAAAATTGTCGTTAAATTAAATCCAGTTTTATTTAAAAAAAAAAAAAAAAAAAATTATATATGAGAAAAATAATTAAATATTAAATCTATTATTTTATGTTATCTTATAAATATACCCCTGTTTCCAGTTATCGTATAACTAAAGCTCTATTTCCAGTCTGTTATTTTTAATTATTCTATACGTAAAGCTCCATTTCCAGTCTGTTATTTTTAATTATTCTATACGTAAAGCTCCATTTCCAGTTTCTGTTATTTTTAATTATTCTATACGTAAAGCTCCATTTCAGTTTCTGTTATTTTTAATTATTCTATAAAAAAAAAAAAAAAAAAAAAAAAAATTATTCTATACGTAAAGCTCCAAAACAGTTTCTGTTATTTTTATTCTATATGTAAAGCTCCATTTCCAGTTTCTGTTATTTTAAATTATTCTATACGTAAAGCTCCATTTCCAGTTTCTGTTATTTTTAATTATTCTATACGTAAAGCTCCATTTCCAGTTTCTGTTATTTAAAATTATTCTATATGTAAAGCTCCATTTCCAGTTTCTGTTATTTAAAATTATTCTATACGTAAAGCTCCATTTCCAGTTTCTGTTATTTTTAATTATTCTATACGTAAAGCTCCAGTTCCAGTTTCTGTTATTTTTAATTATTCTATACGTAAAGCTCTGTTTCCAGTCTGTGTTATTTTAGTATTTTATACATAAATAAACGTCAGTTAACTTTATTTCCACTGCCAAATGAAAACCACTACAAATATTGTATTAACGAAGCTAAATAAACTGAGTACTGGCATAAAGTATTAGAATAGCCTTTTGTAATTTCATTAAATTTTATTACACGAAAATAATAATAATAATAATAATAATAATAATAATAATAATAATAATAATAATAATAACAACAACAACAACAACAACAGTCGGAGGCTGAAGTCTGTACTTGGCTGAGACTATGACGTCACACTTCCTGTCATGCGCTCATCGTAAGTCCTCCTGAACCAGTAAGAAAGAAAGCTAAACAACAACAACAACAACAACAACAACAATAATAATAAAAAGATAAATACACTTAATTAAAATGAGTAAACATGCAGTCAGCGTTCTAAAGAAAATAAAAAAGTCGAAGAAAAGAGAAAAATAAAATGGGTAAAAAAATAATGAATTTGTAATCAGCCGTCTACTCGAAAAAAATAATTAGAAGCAAAACACAGGAAAAAAAAAAAAAAAAAAAAAAAACCAGAAGGAAAAAAAAAGTTAAAATACTCTGATGCTTAAAGAATGAAAAAAAAAAAAAAAAAAAAAAAAAAAAAAAAGACAAAGACAAAGAAACAAACAAGAACAGTCCGATACGAAAGCAGTACGGAAACCATCTATCGGGAAGAAATCATGTGACCTACGTCGATATGTAAATGAGGCAGTACAAGTGAAAGTTTACTAAACGTATTAAGAGTCAGTGACTCTCCTTCATGGTCAGTTTTTAACCGAATTAGACGTCGAGTGTTGTTTGATTAACACCCAGCGTACGAGAGTTCTGTCAACACTGCCAGTGACAGTCACGTCACAACTCTTAACATTTCCATACTCAAATTTCAAGTCAACAATACAGTATTGTACACGTATATTATGTATTTTATTTTATTTTATTTTATTTTATTTTATTTGTGTATTCATTTGTTTAATTGTTGATGTTATTTTCAACGAGAAAATAAAAAGCAAAAAATAATTCTCACTATTGATGCACAGAATCAGTATTTCTGACAAATGTGGTGACATTATGAGTTTTATAACATTTTTATTCATAATTAGTTTTTATATTTATAAATATTATTAGTAGTAGTATTATTATTATTAGTATTAGTATTAGTATTAGTATTATTACTAGTTGCAGTAACGAACTATGAGAAATGAACTATAACAAAAAAACAAAATTAAAAATTTGGATTTTTGAAAGTGTCTGGCGAAGATATTTTACTCTTTGCCCTTTTTAAAACTTCTGTAGAATAACAGATTGTAGTCACATTAATAATGGCTTTTTAAAACCGTTGTAGAAACAGGAGAAATATTAATTATGCAAGCACCTCAGTTTTAGTAAAAAGTGATAGTGGTAACAGTCGAAATAATAACGAGAAGATTACGTTAACACTCAGTCTTTCAAAACATTTCATATACCAAACGCAAATTTAATTTTCTGAAATCTATTCATGATACAATATTCTCACAACAGTAATATTAAAGTTGCTTTCGGAATGCCTATAGCAGCGGATACAAAAACCAGTAACGTTTCATTTTCACTGAATCTAAGGCAAGGCTTCAAACAAGTAGAAACCGATCAAAAGGAATCAGTGAGATATTTCAGTTAGTTAAAATTCGTTAGGCGGTTGATGTAGATTTGATATTTTTTTAACAGTGTAAGGAGGTTTACTTGGATTCTGAAGCTCGTTCCCTCTATCTGTTATTGTCTATACAGAGAAAATTACGACATCTTTCAAGAAATCATATCTAATAATTACTAAAATATAAATACAGTATCATTATAAATTATTTTATTATTATTATTATTATTATTATTATTATTATTATTATTATTATTATTATTATTATTATATCATTTTAATTATTATTATTGGTAATCTTAACAACAGTAGAAGATATTTATAAAAAAGAGAACAATAAATTAAATTTAAAAAAAGATGATTATAAAACTGACAGACACATAAGTAAATGAGCACTAAAAATAGAATATCGCTTGTTGCTGCATAAGCAAATCAGTTTCTCTATTTTGTTATTTTGTGAAAAGTCCAATAAACCATTTAGAGAGAAAAAATAATATATATTCAAAATACTTATAACTATGCACACATTATGTGCTTTTTCAGTTCGATTCAGAAGTTATTTATACGATAAGTTAGGTAATAAAATATAATAAATTACAATCGAAGATGGCAGCGTTGACAGTGGAATTAATATAATTTTTTTTTATTCCAACTTTTCCTTTATTTATTTATTTATTTAGTTATTTATTTAATTAACTTATTTTTACTAATTTTAGATACGTTTGAGAAGTATTGCAATAAAAAACATGAAAAGGTTTTATTCTTATAATAATAACAAAACAGCAGCAACAACAGCAACAACAACAACAACAATAATAATAATAATAATAATAATAATAATAATAATAATAATAATAATAATAAAGACAATAAGAGAAACATCATCAACAGTAATAAGAATAATAATAACAATAAGAAGAAACAGAAAAAGAATCCGTAAGAATATTCATAAATGGCTGCAATGGATTTCCTCATTCGAATTTTCATTACAAGAAAATCAATTAGATGCAAGTTCTTAAACAAATAAATTTAATATTTTTTTATGTGAAGCTATTCTTTGTAGTTGAAAAGTATCTCATATTTAACAAATGCAAGTGGAAACTTGTATTTTGAAATTCAACATGGATGACACCATCAATCTTCTTAGGCTATTAATTGTTCTGGTCAAACCTTTTATTGAAAAAAAAAAATATATTATTCAATATACTTATAACTGTGTACTCATTATGTGCTTTTTCAGTTCAGTTTAGAAGTTATTTATACGGTAAATTAAATAATAAATTATATATGTATTAAAATCGAAGATCGCAGCATTGTCATTGGAAATATTGTAAATGTTTTCTCCAATTTTCCCTTTATTTATTTTTGATTTAGTTAATTAACTTATTTTTACTCATTTTAGATACATTTTTAAAAGTACTGCAATAAAAAACACGAAAAGGTTTTATAATAATAATAATAATGATGATGATGATGATGATGATGATGATGATGATGATAATGATAATAATATCGATAATGATAATAATTATAATAATGAAAATATGGGTACTAAGAAGAGAAACATCATCATAGCAAACTACAACAACAATAGTAAGAAGAAGAAGAAAAATGCGTAAGAATTTTCAAGAAATGACTGCAATGGATTTCCTCATTCGAATTTTCATTACAAGAAAATCAATTAGATGCAAGTTCTTAAAAAAATACTTTCTGCTTCTCTGTGTTACATTTTAATTGGGCTATGTTATTAGACAGAGACATACCATAATGATGATGATAATAATAATAATAACAACAATCACATCATAGTCGTTATAAAACAAGCATTTAACGAAAACCGTTAAGATTATTTTTATTTACATATAATTATAAGTGCATTCATCAAAATACTAGTAAAATTTTAAACTAAAAAATATAATAACGACTTTTAACGTAAGAATATAAAGAAAGTAATAAACTGTATCGATCTCTAAATCTATTTTTTGAATAACAGTAAATTATAGTTAAAATTAATTATCTATAAATAATTATTTAAATAATTACCAGAACTAACAAAAAATAACGGAATTAATAAATTATTAAAATGCGGCTTCAGGAGCAGTAATAATTGCAGTTCAGATTAGAAATTCACCATCGCCTGATTAAAGACCAAAGGTTCGTAAAATAACCCTTGCTGTAATCAGGCAGAGTAACTCATGTTTGTCTGAAGCGGGTTTCCTCTTCAGAGGAAATTACGACTTCTTTATAAATTTATTATTATTATTATTATTATTATTATTATTATTATTATTATTATTATTATTAATTATTTAAATTAAAATTAGTACTAATCTTAGCAACAGTAGTTGTTATTTATAAAACTGACAGACACATAAGTAAATAAACAGTAAAAATAGAATATCACATGCTGCTGATAACAAAATCACCTTCTTTACAGTCACATGTGTAAAGTCCAGCTAACACAAGCACATATTTCTAACAAGGTAAGTTGTGTCGGATTATTATCAAAATATTTAGAGATAAAATAATTAGGAAAATCTCAACGATCTTTTTTAAATGCAATACAAAAAAATATTTATTTACACCTATGTTTTAATATCAGGTTTTGATCTACGTAAATACATTAAGATATAATACATCAGGTTTCTATGTAAAATATTATTTGACCTGATTTAATTATTACAATATATTTTACTTTCATAACGAAACAAAAATACTTTACATTTAAAAAAAATTTTACCTTATTTTTATAGCTATAACGCATAACTGAGGTTTTTCTTTGGGCTATTTTAAAAAAATTAATATTTTTGCATGTGAAGTTATTCTTTGTAGTTGAAATGTGTCTCATTTAACAAATGCAAGTGGAAATTCGTATTTTGAGATTCAACGTAGATGATACGATCAATCTTCTTAGGCTATTGACTGTTTTGGTCAAACCATTTACTGAAAAAAATATATTATTCAGAATACTTAAACTGTGTACTTATTATGTGATTTTTCAGTTCAGTTTTGAAATTATTTATACGGTAAGTTAAATGGTAAATTATATATGTATTGAAATGGAAATAATGTAATTAAATTTTTACCTATTTTTTTTTTTTTTTTTTTTAGTTTGTTACTCAGTTATTTTCATTGTTACCAATCTTAATAGCTGCAGCAACAAATTTACTATAGGAATAATATTAGTAATTTATTTTTTGGCAATAATATGCATTTTTATATTCAAATATCCAAAACATTTGCCTGTACTGTTGGTGATGACATGACAGATTATAACAAATATATGAGTTAATAGATTCTGGTACTGCGACATGTTATAGGTGAGTTGCAATTTGCAGAAAAGATAAAGTTGAGATTTCTCCTAGATGACTACTGTTTTATTTATGTTAAGTATCGGTTATTAGGTTATTTTTATTTACACAGGCGATTTAGTTTTTGTTAAGTTTCAATTAAGTTATTATTATTATTATTATTATTATTATTATTATTATTATTATTATGATTATTATGATTATTATTATTATTATTATTATTATCTTCATTATAAATCATCTTCATCATCATTATTTGACTTCTTACTTTTATAGTAGGAACAGCTTGATCAACTTCCGGAAATAAACAAGCTTTCAGTTTCTTTGACTGATAAATACCATTTCTACTAAATACAATGGATTTAACACCTTCACCCGATGAAATGGACGAATCGGTGGAATTTGTCACATCTTCCCACTCGTCGGAAGAAATGCTAAAACAGTCGGAAACTTCGACTTCTTTCCCTGAAATAAAACGAGATGTCCATGAGAACTGTAATATTCAACTGGAAGAACAAAGAAATGAAATATCAAATCTTTCTGCCAGATTGAAAAAAGCTGAAGACGATCTCAGAAAGAAGGAGGAGTTTTTGTACGACACAGTGAAAGATATGTCCGAGGTCATGAACAAGTCTTTAGATATAACAGAGAGACTGGGCACAAAATTTGATATAGACCGGGTAAAGGATGATAGAATGAAAGAAATACAGATGTTGAGGAAACAATGCAAATCGCTGGAAAAGTCCTTAGCGGCAGAAGTGAAATCTCACAATCGCCTGTTGATGAAAGTAAGTAAACATTTAGTAGTAACTTTGAATTTGTTTTCGTTGTGGTGCCTGTGCACCCATTTACACGTATCTTGTGCAAATCGGTCAACACTATGTATGATAATGTTACGAATTCAGCAAAATAATGGCATCCATATATTTTTTCAGTTGTATTGTTATACTTCATTAAAATTGGACAGTAAATAATAATAATAATAATAATAATAATAATAATAATACAGATTTCCGGCATGGATTTACCTTGTTGGCGCGCCACTGTTTTCTGGAGGCGCTGTTTGAGTTTTTATGGTTCTGTACTCCAGAATCAGCTGTTGGGTCTTGCTTGCACCTGCTAACAGTTATTCCTGCTCATTCCTTCTCATTTTATCATTTATTTGCTGCTGTACAACACCATTATGCATTCAGCAAAAAAAAGAAAAAAAAAGAGGTGGCCTAAAACGTAAACATCGTGTGTTGTCGATCGCAGAGAAACTGGAAATGCTAATAAAATAATAATATCGACGTGTCTGTGCAAACCATTTGTGAAACATACGACACTGCCTCCTTCAACAGTGTAAGATGTTAAAAAACAGAAAGAAAAACTGTTAGTGGATCAAAAAAGCAGATGTTTATAAGGAAGTCAATGATGGAGGGAAAAGTTAGGAACTGGATCCAGTTCTCATAATCTGGTTTAATCTTCGTGTAAGTGAAGGTGTGGAAATTTCTGGTGAATTATTAAAGGAACAAGGCAAAGTGTTTCACGAAGAGCTGGGATTGCAACACAAGTATGAATATTCAGAAGGTTGGCTGCATCGTTTCAAGTCGCGACATTGCTTACAGCTTCGTGCGGTGTGTGTGGTAAAAAAAAACGTTCAGCTGAAAAAGATGCGGCTAGTGCATTTGTGGATGATTTGCAATATTAGTAAGTGATGAACATTTACGTCCTAAACAAGTGTACAATGCTGACGAGACTGCCTTGTTTTGGAGATGTACACCAAAAAGAACTGTGACAATTAAGAATGCAGAATCGCCATCGAAGAATCGCGTCACCGTAATGAGCTGCTCTAATGCTGCGGGTATCCATAGATGTAAGTCGCTTGTTATCAGGAAAAGTTTACATCCATGGGCCTTCGAGGGAATGACACAGTTTCCTGTCTATTACCGTGCCAACAAGAAGGGGTGGGTTACCACTGATATTACATTGGATTGGTTTCAAAAATGTTTTGTTCCTGGGGCTAGGACACACTGTAATACAGTTGGAGTATACCCTAAATGCAAGATATTTCTTATTTTAGATAATTGTTCGGCACTTCCAAAAGATAATGTTTTTGTTGTCTACCTCCCATCCGACTGCACATCACTAATTCAACCACAGGACAATGGTATCGATCCCTGTTAATGAGGCGCCTAGCGAGTTCACTTAATTCAGGCACCTCAGTTCAGAATTCATAAACGAATTCAACATTACGGATGCAGTGTACTGTGTTGCCAATTCATGGAAGTCTGTGAAAATATCAACATTGAAAAATGGATGGCATAAATTGTGGCCAAGTTTAATGTTTACTTCTCATTCTAACGAAGTAACAGAAAATAATTTTGGAGGGTTTAGGGTTTCCAAAGAAAAGCAGCTTTTACAGGAAGTTATTGCTTATATTAAAGATGTAACTAATCCTGATGCCAAGAAGCTTTCATGAAGGATAAATGAAGATCTTTTAAAGATTGGATGGATGTTGATGACAATGTGCCTACAGTTCATCATTACACTGATTCTGAAATTGTAGATTCGGTTAAAAGTCCGAAAATAGCTAGAAGCAGGAAGAAGCAGGGGCAGTGTCCACACTTGATAAACCACTGCCATCAACTTCAAGTCAACCAGATGTGCAACCACCATCAACATGTTCCTATTGCTGAGAATATTGTCAATGTCAGTGATGAAGATGCTGATCCTGCTATTTAGCTTCTTTTCGAGGGTACAGTAATGAATAAAATTCAGAGAAACTATTTTATTTAGTTGAATTAAAATTCTGAGATTTTTCTAAATTCAGATTCTGAGGATCTATTTTATTTAGTTGAATTAAAATTCTGTAGAACTATTTTATTTAGTAGGTGAACATTAAAATTTCATTTGCTTTCCATTTAGTGTTTAATTTTCTTTCTTTAAAGGACTAAACAGGTACTAATTTTCTGTTATATATACACAGCATATATAACCATAAAATATCCGGCATTTTTGAAAATCCGTCACTTTTCACGTCCGGAGGTTGCCGGATTTTTTAATGTGATCTTGTAATAATAATAATAATAATAATAATAATAATAATAATAATAATAATAATAATAATAATAATAATCAATAATACATAAATAAATAATAATAATAATAATAATAATAATAATAATAATAATAATAAATGATAAATAAATAATAAAACAGCGGTCCATTTTTGCTTGGAGTTGCGAGTCAATATCCGAGTTACGAGCTAGCTTCAGATACGCCGCCGTTAGTTGGCGCAACGAACAACACAATATCCGAAAAACATGAGAGAGGTGTGCATATAGTCGACTTGGCTAGGCAGTACGAGCGTAGTACTTTAACGATATGTACCATTCTGAAGCAGAAGGAGCCAGTAAAGGCTATAACTCCAGCCAAAGGGGTAAAAACAATTTCTAAGATGCGGACCTCTGTCGATGAAATAATGGAGAAACCCTAACCCTATACACTTTACAAGAAATAAAAAGTTTACTTTAGATCTAATGGAAATAGTCTGCTAAAAATGAAGTCAGTTGACATGTTGACGTTAAACGAAGAATTTACTGTATGATGTTACTGCAGCAGTAAATAAAGAGAAAAATCTGGAATCGAAGATCAGTAATAAAGCATTTATTTTCTAACGAAGAAAGCTATTAAAAGTTTCCGTCTACGTGTATATTATGGAAAATATTAATCACATTTGTTCATATTTAATTTCAGCTAAACAAAATTAATACATCTGTTTTGAAAAGTCAAGAAGAATATAAGGAAGCAATACGTAGTTTACGGGAATCAACAGAAAATACCAGCAGCAAGTTAACAGATCTGCTGACTTTGGCAGAGGAAAGCAAACGATCAAATGTGAATGGCAGCCATCTGCCTGCACACATTTTAGGACTTGCATTTCGAATTGAAAAAGAGTTTGGTATGTTTAGAATCAGCTTCGAGACTAAAAAATTTAAACTTAAGAAAACAACAATAAAAAGTGTGTGTGTGTGTGTGTGTATGTGTGTCACAACAAAATAATTAATAATAATCAGCAATAATCGAATCACAAGCCATGTAGTAATGATGATAACACTATATATTATTATTACCTTTTCATTTTGATATTTTATTACAGCGTTTCTCAGTATTTGATTTAATTTATATTTATTTATTTATTCATTTATTCATTTGGTTGTCGACATTGTTGCTGAATGTTTTTTTTTTTTTCAGTGGGTTGTCGTTTTTGATTATTTATAATTGTTTGTTTGTGTTAATGAATTATTCACCAGCTTCTGCAGACGACAAAGATAAAGTCAAGCAGTTCGGTAAACGTCTTGGCTTAAACAGCAGTTCAGTGGAGAAAATAGTTAATGAAGCAAGTGGTATGGGTTTCTGGGAGGTGCTGTACAAATGGAACAAAACGTCACAGTCTGTCGCTGTTCTGATTAACGCTTGTCAAAGATTATCTATCAGTTCATTGTCCGGTAAGATTGGCTTATTATCAGTGAAATATATTTGTTGCTCGTTTCTTCTAATTACTATTTTTCATGTGTTATTTAACATAAATCTGACTATTAGAAAACATTTTTTCTTGTTGTTGTTTTTTCCATTGAGACTATTTCAGGTTTTTTTCAAAGAGATTGTAAAACAGAATATAGCAAGAATCGTAGAATGTTCACAAATTCTTACCGTTTTCTTTTTTAAAACAATTATTATTATTTTCTAAACTATTTATTATTATTATTATTATTGTTATTATTATTATTATTATTATTATTATTATTATTATTATTATTATTTCAAAGATGGTTTAATGCCTCCTGATCACAGCAAAGCTATAGAAAAGGCATATAGCAGACTTACAGAAAAAGTAATTGTAGACCCTTTAGTAATATACCTGCGTGTCAACGCTGTGTTGACACCTACTGATGTTGAATACATTCTCAGTCCAAAGACAAGAATAGCACAGTTTCGACGTCTCGTCGACATTCTTCCTCTGTTTGGAGAGAAAGCTTTCGACTGCTTTGTGGAAGCTTTGACGAAATCAGGTCAAAATCATCTTGCTGACATACTGAAAGGTAAGATTATGCATATTCTCTTATTATTATTAATTTTTTCTTAATATTCTGATAGGGAAACACAATCTGGTCGACGATCACTATAAAACGGAATTATACATAACTTTTAAAATGACACAAGCTTCGTTATGACAAAATAACAATAATAAATTATAGACTGGAAAAAAATGTAAGAGGAAACTGTCATATACGATTTATTTAATTAATTATATTATAATTTTTTAATATATTTAGTTATATCTTATATTTATTCCGGTTTTTTTCTTCTTCTTTCACTTATTAAATTCAGTTTGCGTTTTCCTTTTAGTGTGTGTGTGCACTTTTTTCCTTTTTTTTAAAATAATTTTCTTCAGATGAATTAAAGAAACTGACTTCTGTTTCGAACACACTAAACAGGGAAGAATTGGAACAAACACTGCAACGTGAAATAACAACTGATGATGAATTTCACAGTTTGAATGAAAGCCATGAGGCCGATTTTGACCTAAGTTCCTTTATTCTTATATTATTACTGCAATTGCTACTATTTATCCTTTACAAAATTTGGTAAAATAATACTGAATTTTTTAAAGGTTAATGGGCAATGATCAGTGATTAACTACCACCTGTTGCAGTTTCCAGTTTATGAACGATTGCCAAAAAAGTATTAATTTTTTATCATGTTTTACTAATTATAGAATTTTTATAGAAGTGTTTTATTTTTTATTTACCAGGATGTATCTTGTACATAGAAATTTTGTTTAAAAGAATGTTCCTTAATGAGCTGAATGAAACTAGGTATTGAGTGGGTGAATTAACATTTCTGATAAAGATTCAAAATCAATATACAAAAATGATAAAGAGGTTGAATTTCAGGTGAAAATTTGACTTATGATGTCTTATACTGATGAACCATATAATAGGTGTATTTTCACGTTGTTGTGGGATTTTTTTCTTTAGTTAATCAGAATGCAATGTATTTTTATAAATTTAGTTTTTTCTGAAATGACAAACATGAAATGCCATATAATTTTTTGTATATTAAAATAATATATTATGCAAAAGATACATTTAAAAATGTTAATTCAACTATATAAATTAAGTTATGCATAGACACACCATTATAAAGTGTGCATGTAAAAAAGAATAACTTTGATATAAAACCAGAGTCAGGTCATTTGATATAGAATATTATTTTTCTTGAATGTATTTGTAACAGTGCCAGTCTAATTACTTGAAACACACTGGACGCTGCAAACTGAATCAGCAATTAGGACGCAACATCATCTTTGAGTTATCAAGAAAAAATTCATAGTTTTTCAGTTTCTGACAATTCAAACAAAACTTTCATCATTTCATATATAATCAAATAAACAAAGATTACCCACACTGCTGTACATGATTTAACAGATTACTGCAAATATATGTGTTAGTAGATAGTCACAGATGACACGTTATCAGTGAATTGGTGTTTGCAGTAAAGATAAAAATCAATGTGTCTCCGGGAATAACACTTTTTTATTTATCTTGTTAGATCATGTTTATTTATACAGGTGATTCATCATAATCGTCATCATCATTTTTATAATTATTATGATGATCATCACAGAAAAAAATCATTGCCATTATTGTTTTAAATAATATTTGATTTGCTATTTTTATAATAGGAAAAGCTTGATAAATATACTGAAAAAAACAAATTTTCAGTTTCTTTGACTGATAAATACCGTTACTACAGTATATTATAATGTTTGGAAGATCATTTCGCAAAAGGAAAAGAAAAAAGGACAATTGTGAAGACAAGCAAAACATTTGTGAATCAACTAACAAAGTAATAAATAAACTTGAAAATTACCTTGAGGCACCACAACTAGTTCACACAATGCAGAGTGAAAACAGAAAACTGAGATTGGAATTAGAATACCTAAAACATGCAGCTACTCCCAATCAAACAAACCTACCAACAATTGTTTCCGGACCGACGCAGGAAACACGGTGTTCTTTCACTGAAAGCCAAGTCACAACAGAATTACAACGAGACGTCCATGAGAACTGCAATCTTCGTTTGCAAGAAGAACAAGCGACAATAAGAGATCTGTCTGCCAGACTGAAAGAAACTGAAGACAAACTCAGAAAGAAGGATGCTGCAGATCAGATTCTGTACGACGCCGGGCACAGTTTGGTTTCAACTCTGGAAAACAGATTCGAGAAGATGTTATTTGATACATTAGAGAGACTCGGGAAAAAAAATTGATGCAGACAATAAACGGGATGAGAGTCTGAAAGAAAAACTAGATTATGCAATGAAGATATTGACAGAACAACTCAAAGGGGCAGAAGAGTCCCATGAAAGGAAACAGTACAGTCATCTATTGATGGAAGTAAGTAAAAGTGTAATGATTTTGTTTTATTATTATCGTTTTTTTTTCTTATTGTCATGCGCGTGTCTGATGCATTTGTAAGTATCTGCATCAAAATAACTTAAAGAGTACATTTGATGGTACGAATAAATGGTCTAAAAATACTTTATGCTTGAAAGTTATTATTTTTGACGACCTGTTGTAGCTCGAAACAAAGAGTGACAACAAAATAATACTCTGCCAATTATTAGAATAGCGTCAAATCGAAAATTTACTGTATAATTTTTACTACAGAAACAAAGAGAAAAATCTGGAATCAAAGATTATTAATAAGTCATATATTTTCTACTGACAAAGGTTGCTGACAAATTTTGTTTTCGTTTATATAATGGAAACTATTCATTTCATTTAGATGTTTTGCACCGTGGATGAGTTCAAGAAGAGGTCTTTAGATGTTCTTGAGAAAGTAGAAGTACATTTTGCTAGAGACAGGATAGGGAATGACACAATGAAAGAAATAGAAATGATGAAGCAACAATGCAAAACACTGGAACAAGTCTTAGCAAGAGAAGTGAAATCTCACAGTCACCTTTGGATGAGAGTAAGTAAAAATATAATAATTGTCAATTTTTTAAACTACTTTTATTTTCTACCAACAAATCAAATACAACGTTAATAGCAGTACTTATTTAGTTAGTTATTATTATCGCTTTTAATTTTAATAGTCGCAACAGTAACATTATTTATTTGTTTGTTTGTTTAGTTAGTTACTTTTATTGTACTTCCGGTGCATTTGCATGCACTTATGTTTATCTTGTGCAGATCGGTCAACACTATGTATGATAACGTCATGAATCTTGTATTCTCGGTTTTGTTATTAATAATAAATATTCAGAAACGGAAACCTTAATCAATAGTATGTAAATCGTTGGAGAATGAAATGAAACAATTTAGTCATCTGCTGAAGTAAAAATATTATATTTTTTATCTGTTAATATGTTTTTCCTCGGTAATATGTATATGCGTATGTATGTGCTTCTCTGATTCTGTCTCAATAAGCTCATAAAGTAACACAAATACAGTAGCATCTCGATTTAACAGACTCACATATTTGAAGTGTTGTCCACTGTTGCCGAAACACTTTAAGTCATAAACGTTTAAAAAGGATAATATTTTAATGTTATAGTTCTATAAGTTTATTCTTTTCAATTTTATATGCTCACTATTTTTAATGTAAAATTTAATACTTTATTTTTCTTTTTGTTTTTTTTTGTAAAAGGTCCTTTGCCATAATCAATAGTGATGTTTTATAGAAATGATATACAGTTAGGATCACTAAACAATTACACGATGAAAGCCTGTACGTGAAATAAATTAGGGACGACACAAACAAAAAGTTTACTTTAGAACTAATGGAATTAGTATATGCTAAAAATGAAGTCAGTTGACTTGTTGACTTTTAAACCAATAATTTACTGTATGATGTTACTACAGCAGTAAATAAAGAGAAAAATCTGGAATCAAATATCAGTAATAAAGCATTTATTTTCAATCGAAGAAAGCTAGTGGGAGGTTTCCTTTATACAACGGAAAATATTAATTTCATTTGTTCAAATTTAATTTCAGGTACACGAAATTAATATATCTTCTGTTTTGAACAAACAAGACGAATGTGCTAGATTAGTACGTAGTTTGCTGGCATCAACAGAAACTACTAGCAGCAAGTTAACAGAACTGCTGACTTTGGCAAAGGAGGAAAGTAAACGATCAAATGAGAATCGGAACTATCTGCCTGCACATATTTTAGGATTTGCATATTGAATTGAAAAAAACATCGGTATGTTTAGAATCAGTTACGAAACCAAACGTTTCCATTTCAAAAAAATAAATAAATAAAAAATAAATAAATGTGTGTTACAACTAAACAAATAATAATCAGCAGTAATGGAATCATAAGCCACACAGTAATGATAACAACACTATAGATTATTATTACCTTTTCATTTTGATATGTTGCTACATCGTTTCTCTGTATTTGATATAATTTATATTTATTAATTTGTTTATTGGGTGCTATAAACTCTGTTGCTGTTTGTTCTATTTTTTTTTTTTTTTCTTTCTTGGTACTTGTCGTTGTTGTTTATTTATAATTTTTTCTTTGTTTTAATTAATTATTCACGTGCTTTTCCAGACGACAAAGATAAAGTCATGAAGTTTGGTTTAGCTCTAGGCTTAAACAGCTGTACAGTGCAGAAAATAGTTAATGAAGAAAATGGAAAAGTTTTCTGGGAGGTGCTGTACGAATGGAACAAAACGTCAGTCCATCGCTGATTTGATTTCCGCTTGTCAAAGATTATCTATCTGTCCATTCTACGGTAAGACTTGTTTATTACCAGTGAAATACATTTGTTGCTAGTTTGTCTAATTACTTTCTTTTTTCTTGTGTTATTTAACATAAATCTGATTATTATTATTATAATTATTACTTTTATTATTATTATTATTATTATTATTATTATTATTATTATTATTATTATTATTATTTTTTTTTTTCTTTTTTTGCAAAGATGGTTTAATGCCTCCTGATCACAGCACAGCTATTGAAAAGGCATACAGCAGACTTGCAAAGGACATATTTGTAGAATATGTAGTGATATACCTGCGTGACAAAGCTGTGTTGTCACTTTGTGATGTTGATTACATTCTCAGTCCAGAGACAAGAATAGAAAAGTTTCGACGTCTCGTCGACACCCTTCCTCTGTTTGGAGAGAAAGCTTTCGACTGCTTGGTGGAAGCTTTGACCAAATCAGGTCAAAATCATCTTGCTAACATACTGTCAGGTAAGATTATGCATATTTTTGTTATTATTATTACTTTTTTCTTTTTATTCTGAAAGGGAATCATGATCTGTTCCACGAGAAGAAAAAAAAAAAAAAAAAAAAAAACATGAAATTATACATAACTTTTGAGATGACAGAAGCTTCGTTACGACAAAATAACAACAACATAATATTGAGTGGCAAAAATGTAAGAGGAAATTGTCATATATGATTTATTTAATTTATTTAATTTTATTATTATTATTTTGTTGAGTTTTTCTTCTTTCACTTACTAAGTTAAATTTTTGTTTTTGTTTATTTTCTCTCTGTATGTGTGTTTGTGTGTGCGAAAACACTTTTTTCTTCTTTTTTTCTGTATTTTCTTAAGATGAACTGAACAAACTGACTCCTGTTTCGGACACACTAAGCAGGGAAGAATATGAGCAACAACTGGAAAGTGAAATACAAAGAACTAAGACCGATTTTGAGCTAAGTTCCTTTATTCTTATGTTATTATTCCTCTTGTCACTATTTATTTTCTATAAAATCCGATATATTAATACTGAATTTGTTTAAAGGTTAATGGGCAGTGATCAATTATTCATGTTTAACAGTTTTCAAATTATGGCTGACTACTAAAAAAAAAATGTTTTTATAGTGTTTTACTAATATGGAATTTTTTATAGATTTGTTTTATTATTATTTATAAAGTATCTTGTATCGTTAAAGTTTTTGTCTAAAACAATGCTCCTTAATGAGATGAATGAAACTAGATACGTAATATTAAAATGATTAAAAATGAGTCATCGGCGAATTACATTTTGTGACAAAGATTCAAAATCAGTGAAGAGAGGTTGAACTTAAAGAGAAAATTTGACTTATGATGGCTTAAAAAGATGAATTTTATAATAAATGTATTTTCACTTGTTGCATAGGTGTTTCAGTTAATCAGAATGCAATGTATTTTTTATAATTATTATTTTTTTCTGAAATGAGAATGAAGAATCAAAAACATGAAATGCCATATAAAAGTTTATTTATGAAAACTATGTATTATGTAAAAGATACATTTAAAAATGTTAATACAACTATATAATAACATCTGAATATTATAAAATATACAAAGACTAGCCAAATTTTATTACTGTCTTTCTATAAAAAACAAATTAAGTTATTCATAGACCCTACGTTATCAAGTGTGCATGTGAAAAAAGAACAACTTTGACATAAAACCAGAGTCAGGTCATTTGATATAGAATGTTATTTTTCTTGTATGTATTTGTAACAGTGCCAGTCTAATTACTTCAAACACACTGGATCCTGCAAACTGAATCAGCAATTAAGTCACGGTTCATTCATCAAAAAACAAAAATCATAGATTTCATTCTTGAAATAAGAGATTTTGTAAACATAACAAATCAAGCATTTCTGTTTTTGAAATCAGAAGTCAGCTATGAAAATTCAGCAAACCTTTGCAATTATGCAGGTTGTGGCAAAAAGAGTGACAAGCTTAAGACTTAAGAAATATGAATGTTTACATAACTCATTATCTCCAAAATGTGAAATGAAAATAGCAGACTGAAGAAATTTGGCCACTTTTTTCGATGATTACCAATATTTAACATATCTCTGCAATCAAACAAACTTTGAAAATGGAGTGGTGTCAAAATGAAGCTGATGAAATCAGATTTCTTTATAATATTTATATAACTCAATATTCCAAAAATGTAAATTCATCTTTCATTCATTGTGCAGTTACAAATATTTTTAAAACAAACTGCTAAAATAACAGATTTGAAAATGTAAATATTAGGCAACTATTAAACTAAAATTAAAAGGTTTATTTTTAATGAAATCTACAAATAGTAAATAATTGTGACATAAAAGATATTTTCGAAAATTTAAATATGTAAATATTTTAATCATTTCTTCCTTAGAAACTTTATGTTCTAACATTGAAACATTTAATACCAAATACATAAACCTAAATTTATAACAACTTGCAATTTAACCAAACTTTTGGAATATATTAAGAGAAATAATTATTAATATTCACTAATATTCTAATATAAAAACATGATTAGGTTTATCTTTTCAGTGTATATATCATAAAATTAAATAAAATATATTTAAAAAAATAAATGGCATTCAAAATTGTAATAAATTTCACTGTTGAATAATCATGTCAAGCATCCTAAATCCAAATAAATAAATAAAAAGTACTATTAATTTAAGAATTTTGCAATATCATATAGAAAGTATTAACTATTATATTATTCTGAAAATCTAATATTTATTTTTTTTAAAAATAATACATTTTATCATTTAATAATAGTTTTGATTTGTTTTTCCATGATGAAATACAAGAATACAAATGTACATATAAAATGTTTTTAAATAAATAAATAAAAAGAAAATGAAATTATTTCTTTTTTTAAAAAGAATACTTGGCCAAACATCAGGAGAACTGTGGAATATTAATAGTACCAATTGATGTTAAATCTATAGTGTTGTTTAAAATTAATATTATTTAGTAATACATACATATGATATCTGGCCTGAATATTCTTTTAGTAACTGATCAACTATTCTGTCTTCTCAAGCAGTACATTATAATATGTGAAAAATATATGATCAGTAAAATCACTTCCACCAAAATATGAACATAATAAAGCAAGAAAGTATCAAAGTTGTATAAATTATTAAAATATAGTAAATTATGATAAATATAAATAAATGTTTAATAATCATTTTAATCACTATACGTTATTGGTGTTTTGTTCTGTCACAACAATTTATGTTTTGTAAATGTGTATATATGTATTCATAAATAGCAAATACATTAAAATAAATAAATATATACTAAAAAATATGAACAAACAGTGCAATGTTTGGAATGTATTTGATAAAATATTTTGAAATATTAAGTTTCTATGTTAATTTTTAAAAAGTTTTTTCTAATTTTTTTTTTTACAGTTTAAATCATCTATTAAAAAGATATGAGGCAAAGATAAAAATTAAATAATAATAAAAATAAGTGACCTGATAATTCAGTAATATTACAAAGTTGAAATAATGTTTCTTTCTCTTATTTCTTTTACGTACAAAAGAATAAAGAATGAAGGTTTAGAGGCATTTTATCATCAAAATGTGTAGGCATTAGGAGTCACTTTTTGTGCGATTCCATTGGTTGGAAGCAGTCAAACATGTTTCCAGTCACTTTTTGTAAAAGAACTTAAAAAAATAAATACAAAAAAACCCAGCTAAACTATATGCCACTGTTCAATTAAAAAATGAAAGTAAAGAAGCACTGCTGGAAATTTTATAAATCAAAAGAGATGTATAAATATGTTTTTTATTCATGTGTCTCCATTTAACGCCTGCTTTTAATAATAATGGTACTAGTAATCACTACAAAATTATAAATTTTACTTTTCATAATTCATCTAAGAAATATAAAATCAACAGGGAGTGATGAATAAAGTTTGATTCTCATAATTAAAATTACTAAAACTCTGTAACAAAACGTTCTGCCAGTTGTAACTACTTAACCCTTGGATGTGTGTGTAGAGGATCACAGGATAATTTGAGTTCACTGTCTTATTAATGGCTACTTGTTCTCTAAGTAGAAGGGAATTAAAAAAAGTTTCATCTCAAAAGAAACTGTTTTCAAAATATTTTCACATAAATTTTGTATTTTTCTTGAACATTCCATCAACGGCCTAAATAAGGTGGAGGTCCCTTCTGACTTCTGTCGTGAATGCTGTTCAGTTCCAGTTCTTCCATTTCAACAGCATCTCTGTACTCAGTCAACTCCTTTGAAATCTTAATGCGTGTATAGTCTGCTGCAAGACAAGTCATGAAGAGGGTCTAGAAAAAAAATATATATTAATTTATATACAGAAATGCAACTATGAAAAACCAGTTATGGTTATCAGCTGAACAGGACCCAACAAATTTGTTTTCTTCTTTTTATTTAAATACCATGACATAAAATGCTGGGCCACAAATCAGACTATAGTTACTTAAGTTAATTTAATAAGATAAATTAAACTGACAACATTAGATGAAACATTTCTGAATAATTTATTCATCACTAAAAATATGGCTTATCTTCAAACTATAGACAGAAAACTGACTTTTGAAGGTTTGTTTATTATTTTCATCTAGAGATTTTGATATGCCTTATTACTAAAATTTTAAAATTTACCTCTTACATATATCATGTTATATAGTTTACTTTATTTCATTGTACTTTCTTATACCTGTCTAAAAGGTTAATACTTACAACACATGAAACAACACTGTTTTTTTAGAAAATACTTATTTAAAAAAAATATAATTATAAATATTTTTATAATCTCACCATTCCAAGAACAATGAATATAGCTCCTATGGAAGCAACACAAAGCAAGGGACCAGCCTCAATCACCTCAAAAATTAATTAATTGCTAAAACTCTGTAACAAAATGTTCTGCCACTTGTAACTACTTCACCCTTGGATGTGTGAGTAGATGATCACAGAATATTTTGAGTTCACTGTCTTATTAATGGCTACTTGTTCTCTAAGTAGAAGCGAATTAAGAAACTTTTCATCTCAAAAGAAACTGTTTTAGAAACATCTTCACATCACTGTTATATACGGTGGAGGTCCCTTCTGACTTCTGTCGTGAATGCTGTTCAGTTCTAGTTCTTCCATTTCAAGATCATCTCGGTATTCAATCAACTCCTTTGAAATCTTAATGCGTGTATAGTTTGCTGCCAGACAAAAAAAAAAAAATTATATATTTAAATTCATTTATATACAGAAATGCAATTATGAAAAACCAGTTATGGTTATCAGCTGAACAGGACCATGAAAAAAACAAATGCTAGTCCACAAGTCAGACTATAGTTACTTAACTTAATTTGATGAGATAAATTAAACTCACAATATAAGATGAAACATTTCTGAATAATTTATTCATCACTAAAAATATAGCTTATCTTCAAACTATAGACAGAAAACTGACTTTTGAAGGTTTTATTTGCTTGTTATTTTCATCTTGAGATTTGTATATTAACTTTATTTCAAGAAGAAGCCTTTGAGAATTTTGAAACGTTTACCTCTTACATATATAATATTATATAATTTACCTTATTTCAGTGTACTTTCTTACACCCATCTAAAAAAATTAATACTTACATAACACACATGAAACAAAACTATTGTTTTTAAAAAATACTTATTTTTTAAAATGTAAAATTAAATATTTTTAGAATCTCACCATTCCGAGAACTATGAATAAACCTCCTATGGAAGCAACACAAAACAAGGGACCAGCCTCAATCACCTAAAAATAAAAATAAATAAAAATAATTTATAAAAGTTTGCTAGGAAATTAATTTCATAAAATAACAACATTGCCTATAAAAACTTTTAGTTAGCTCCCTTGAGAGGTTTGGATATTCTCATTATGAACAGAATGTAATTATTAAACTTAAAACTGATATATAATTTTAAAATAATAACCATGACAGAAATATGTAACAATCTATACTGTTTAGTTATATATGCTGAAATATTAGTCAATTCAGATCAATATTTATAAATTTCAGAGTAGTACATAATTTTATACAGGTTAATTCATTTTTAAATTATCTATATATATTTTAAATAATTAAGAAAGAAAATTATTTTTACAAATAATTACAGCAATCACATGAGAACGTAACAATCTGTGTTGTTTGTTTACATTAATATTTAGTGCAGTAAATATGTTTACACGTGTTAATTAACTTACTGTATCACACATTTGTTTAACTTCACCTTCACTTTAACTTTTCCAGTTGCTGAAAAACTGACTGGATAAACAGAACCCCAATACACACCTAAACGTGAAAAAGAAAAAATCATTAAAAAAACAATGTATGTAACAGGCCTTAAAAATGACTATTATTAATAAATTTAATTGAAATTATCTTCATAAGTTTATAAACTGTACAAATTCATGTTCATAAGAATCAGGTTTCATGAAACAGTTTGTAATAAAGTAGCATGTTTTTTCATCTTCTCTAATTTGTAAATCTTGAGAATAAATTTAATTTTGTTCTGATTAGTTGGGGTTTTTGGTTGTTGTTTTTTTTAACTAATATCAAGGTAGGTTTTATAGTATATTCAGAACTTTACTTTCACTGCATTTTGAAGGAAACAAAATACATTTTTTAATATGTAAACATAACGAAAACAATTTTATCATTTATTTACAAAAAAATTCAATCTGTTTCAAAAATATATTTGACACAAAAATAAATTGTAAATTATATGAATACAAGACAAACAGAGAACTTTAAAACGTCTTACCAAACTTAGTCAGGTTGAAGCAGTAAGTAAGTGTTTTGCATTTCTGTTGTAAACCTCATTGTCACAGATAGAGTAAATAGATGCATACAGAATAACTGGGATGACAGAAATACACATTATCACAATCTAGCCAAGATTGAGAATGTACATGATAACAGTGAACTGAAAAAATAAACAGAGATAATTATTAGTATTTCACATTTACATTTATTTTTAGTGCAATTCCTTCCCCCAAACAATCTTTACCAAACTTCCACAAACCAAATATAATAAAATTTAATTTGCATAATTAAAAAATTGAAAAGTAAAGTTAACTGTTTAGGGAACATAGTACAAGAAATATAAAAATGTTCAGAATTAGTGTGTAATATATGTAAACTGTTATCAATAAAAGAATAAATTTTATAATTCTTATTCTATCATAAAATAACACTACATACATTAAACATATTCTGATACTTGTAATTAAAAGTTAATACTAATTTTTCTTTCAGGGCAGTGTTACATTTTGCCTTTTTTAATACTGGATTGACAAAATTTCATAGATTTTATCAATCATGATTCAATTTTGTTATTATAACCCCAAAAAATACTATATAAATATAAATTCAAAATATTGTAAAAATTTGGACTTTTGCATACAAATAAAAACACATTAGATAGATTTAAATAAATATGTTAGATACTAACAAATGCTGCAGACACTCTTCCTCCCATAATGCACTTTGCACCAGAATACACATTCTGTCGTGTTGCACCAGTTGCCAGAAATCCAAATATCAACAAGATAACAGCATACACAGCCATTGCTACAGCAATGACAACAAAAACCACCTGGATAACCTCCAACCTAAATTTGTCATAAAGAAACAGAGAAATTAAAAATTAAATTTAAACCTAATCATTTTAATATTTATTTAGAGTACAATTAGCCATTACTGTTGTTACAGAAATAACCCAGAACGTATCTTCCTATAATCAATTATTTTGTTTTACCATTTTGGTAATTTTCTTAAATTTTATTATTTATTATATTTTTTCCAAGTCTTTAAAAAATATATATACACAACAAGATTTGATACTCTATAAATATTGAACAAATTCTTTCTGAATTTATAAAAGTTTATTGGCAATTCTTTACTGATTTACTGTTTCAGTAAGCAGAGCTGTAAAATCATACTAAGTTTAATATGAATATTTGTGTACAAATTCCAACCAGCTAACATTAAACAGAAACAGATCATTCAGAACATCTTTAATATTTAGACCAAGGGCTTTGTTTGATGTTCAACAAAACACACCAACTCCTATGATACATATAACTGTTGCCAGTAAAGAAGCAAAGAGGCATACATTCTCAAACATTAATAATCCTTGGACACACACCTTAAGATATACCATTAATATGGATTTATTTTAAAAACTGGTGATTATCTGCGATCTTTTGTTTGTAAATTAATTTGGACTAGAGCACTGGTTGTTGATTTAATGACTAGACGTCTAGAGGCTTGTTATGTGCGGCGATTATTAGACATATGCAATAACCGTCAGAATGGAGCCCGAAAGTCAAAGTTCCTACCGCATGTCCAAGCTGGTGCCACGACTGACGAAGAGCTAATCGTTCGTTCCGGTGACAGTGAGACAATGTTCAAGTGAAAAAGACGACAACACAACTTGAACCTAAGATGTGTTATTTGGGACATGGACTTGTTGGACTAGAAAAACAGGTAACGTCGACGATAGAGACGGACGCACACCGAGACGTTTCTTTAGTAGCTTATTTTGGGGTGTGAAAAGCTCCCTATGCTAATGATTGGAAGTATGATTTATAGCGCTTGGGGATTATTTTTACGAGAAAGCCTGCCACTAGCTGCATCGATACAAACAATGCTTGAATGAAAAATGAAAGCCGTTTTAGAATAATCATTGCATTACCTGCAATTAAATGAATTATAATAGACATGCTTTGTATTTTATTGCACATTTTTGATGACCAAATTTAATGTTATACTCATTTTATATCATTTCAGGCGCACCATGTAACACCAATATGTAATTGTGAAGAAGTATGGCATTTCTTCACTGTTGCAACTGGCGGTACACCACCAATGAAGCAACCCATCCCAATGCCTCTCAACTTGATATTACGAAAGTTGAGGATATAAGAGACCGTGGCCAGGGTTCCGACATAGACATTTCTACTTCAGTTATTGCTATGGATGTTGCTCCCTCAACCATCGCAATAAATGTCCTCCATTTGCATCGAAATCCACAGAATGACTTTCTCCGTCGTAATCATGATCATCGTCTCATTGCTCAGCACCAGAATAGTGATCATGGTATTCTTAGTAATGGAGACGATTGGATCAGTGAACTCAGAAATGAATTTGATACTTTTGGATAATCGTATCTTGCCGACAAGGACAATTTTGGTAAACCTTTAAGAACATTTATAGAGCAGGGAAATACTTTGAAATTTAAATTCGGCACTGGAATCCGCACTACAGTGCTTTGGTAAGTACAGTGGGGTGGCCACAATCACAGGTAAAAGAAAGAAAGATAAATGTTTGGCAAGTTGCAACACCATCGGGTCCATCCAACAACACTAGCTAAGGCCAGAAATGGCGTTGGTAGAGATCGACCAGTGTGTTCAGGTAGCGAGCGATAAGCCACACAGAGAGAAAGGAGGTTTGAAATGGATAAAAGAGCACCATAGTTTATCTAGACGTGTGGAAAGATATGAAGCATTAGGGAAGACACCCTTCCCTGAAAGCATTGCAAAATAAATGCCAAGGATGAAAAGAGCACCATAGTTTATCTATACAACGTAACTAAATTAATCACTTTGAAGTTTTATCTTTGTTTTGGAAAGATACAAAAAATGAGTAGTTTATCCAGGGAAGACACTGCTCCTCAAAGTGTGACAAAAGTAATCAGAAGGAAAAGAATGCTCGGTTTCCCAATGATGGGACTCAGGGAAACTTTTTCTGGGCCACCCTGTAATTTGTGTTTTAACACACACACACTTTATTTCAGCATAATATTTTAATTTTTTTTTTTTTTTTTTTAAATAAATAAATTATAACACTAGATTTCTTAGCAGAATGGTTGTAAATAATAAACTAAGTAAATAAGTAGGTAAATAAGTAAGTAAATAAGTCAGTAAATAAATAAATAAACAAATAAAGCAATGTGATTATGGGAGTACCGAAATTAATATAAAAATGACTAATTTAATGTTATTCTCATTTTATATCATTTCAGGGGCACCATGTAACACTAATATCTAATTGTCATAGAATATGGTATTTCTTCACTGTTGCAACTAAAGAAATGAAGTATTAGGGAAGACACACTCCGCAAAGTAATCTGCATGGACCTTGCTGGTGTTGCTAGAGATGACACTGAATATGCGTTGCTCTGCAAAGTAATCTAAGTAGATACGCCAAAAGGTGATATTTATGACGTGGCAAGGAGCATGTGCGCATACGCAAATGTCAAAAAGTTGGTAGGAAAATAAATATTGTGCGGGTAATGTTTTAATATTTGAATATATATGCAATGATGAACATTATTATTATTATTATTATTATTATTATTATTATTATTATTATTATTATTATTATTTTTTTTTTTTTTTTTTTATTATTATTTTTTTTTTGTAGTTATGAATTATTTCATTTTAACACACACACTTTATTTCAGCACAATATTTTAATTTTTTAATTTTTTTGCAAATAAATAAATTACTACACTAGATTTATTGGCAAAATGGTTGTAAATAATTAACTAAGTAAATAAGTAGGTAAATAAATCAGTAAATAAATAAATAAATAAATAAATAAATAAATAAAGCAATGTGATTACGGCACCACTAAAAGTAATATAAAAATGAATAAATAAATAAATAATTACTTCTATTCTTGTTAGTTAATAGAATTGTCAATAAAATAAATAATTAATAAACAAAATAAATAAATAAATGAACAATGTTACTATTTATAAACGATGCAACTATTAAGATTTTAGCAATAAAGGTAACTAACTATATAACGCACCTAAGAAGACTGATTGTTTGACCCTTGGCAAAACGCTGAACACGAGTTACTACTTACAGTTGTTAAACATGACACACGTTCCGACTACGAGGAGTAACCACCCATGCAAAGATATCAAATTATTTTTAAAGAACCCCAATAAATAAAAATGTCCGTTATACAGTTTTTTCCACGTTAAAAATATATGTAAATTTAAGGTAAAATTGCTTTAAAATGTAAAGGCTGTTCTGTTCGTTGTGTAAGTAAAATATACAGTAAATATATTGATATATAAATAGATGATTATATAAGGTCACATGCCATTTTACATAGAAATTTTATATATTATATCGTAATGTATTTAGCCAGCAAAATTTTTTTTTTTTAAAAATCGAATTAAAATGCAGGTGTAAATAAATAATTTTTGTGTGAGGCATATGAAGTGTTGTTGTGTTTTTGTTGTTTATATTAAATATTTTGATAATAATCCGATAAGCCTTACCTGTCGCAATCACTTCCTGATCGTTATCTCATGGATTTCCCATATCTTACAAAAATAAACCTTTGACTGTCACGTAAGAAACTGATTTGATTGGCTCATAAAACAACAGGTGACATTCTCTTGTGAGTGCTTCTTTATGTTATCCTACTTTAGTTACGTGTCTGTCTTTTTAAATCAAATTTTATTATTTAATTTGCAACTATCCGTTTACAATAACTACTTCTATCGCCAAGATTACTCATAATAAAAGAAAAAAAGAAAAAAAAAAAAAAAGAAAAAAAAAAAAAAAAAGAAAATGAAAACAGAAGAAAATGTTTAATGATATCATATTTCTTTATTAAACGTTATTAGATGTCGTAACGTTTGTATTAAGATTTTGTAATTTCTTCTGTTTAGACAATGTAAGAAACCCGCTTCAGATCAGCACGATTTATTGTGATTGGTTTGCGAAGGTTTGATTTTTAATAAGGCGATAATGAAATACTGGTTAGAACTGGAATTAGCGCAGTGGAAGCGATAAATATAATTGATCCTAATACATCCTCGACCAGCGTTTTACTAACTGATTAATTACTTTTTAACGATAATTCACAATTATTCAATACACATTCATTTTTTTACCTTATTTATGTTCTTATGTTAATAGACATTATTTTAATTTTTGTGTTGTGTTGAAAGCAGTTATAATTATGTTTTGTATAAATGCAAACGAAAAGACGTATTTATTCTTTTCTTTAAATACCTTTATTGTAACGACTGTGGTATGATTATTGTTATTATTATTGTTATTATAATCATTGTTATGTCCCAACCTAATAAGTTATTAGCCAAATCAAACTGTGATGTAGACGAGGTGAAAGTATTTGTTAAAGAACTTGCATCTAATTGTTTTTCTTGTACAGAAAATGTGAATGAGCAAATCCATCGTATATTATATCGTAATGTATTTAGCCAGCCAAAAAATTCGGATTAAAGTGCAGGTTTAAATAAATAAAAAAAAATTGTGAGGCATATGAAGTGTTGTTGTGGTTTTGTTGTTTATATTAAATATTTTAATAATAATCCGATAAGCCTTACCTGTCGCAATCACTTCTTAATCGTTATAATATGGATTTCCCATATCTTACAAAAATAAACGTTTGACTGTCACGTAAGAAACTGATTTGATTGGCTTATAAAGCAACAGGTGATATTCTATTCTGAGTAATTTTTATGTTAACCATCTTTAGTTACGTGTGTTTATTTTTAAATCAAATTTTATTATTTGATTTAGTAGTACCCCTTTACAATAACTACTACTATCGCCAAGATTACTAATTATAATAATAAAAAATTTAAAAAGTGCAGAAGAAAATGTTTCTTTATTAAACGTTATTAGATGTTGTAACTTCTATTTTAAGAAGTCGTAAAATCTTCTGTTTAGACAATGTATAAAACCCGCTTCAGATCAGCACGAGTTACTGTGAATGGTTTGCGAAGCTTTGATCTTTAATAAAGCGATGATGAAATTCTGGTTGGAACTGGAATTAGCCCAGTGGAAACGATGAATATAACTGATCCTGAGACATCCTTGAATCAGCGTTTCATTACCTGATTAATTATTTGTGAATTTTTTATTTGTAAAGATTATTTACAATTATTCAATACGCATTTAGTTTTATTTCTTTATGTTGTTATATTAATAGACATTATTTTGATTTTTAGATTAAAATTTTACAAGTGCAATTATAATCACGTTTTGTATAAATGTAAACGAAAACACGTATTTATTCGTTTCATACATTTATTATAACGACAGTGATATGATTATTATTATTGTTGTTCTTATTATAATCATCATGTTATGGCCCATCCTAATAAGTTCATAGACCAATCAAAATTGTTTTGTTTTCGGGGGTTTTCGGGGTTTTTTTTATGCAAATTAAATTTTATTATATTCAGTTTATGGAAGTTTGGTAACGAGTGTTTCGGGGGGCGGGCGAAATTCCAATAAAAATATATGTAAATATGAAATACTATTACTAATTTTTTTTTTTTTTTCAGTTCAACTATTATCACGTACATTCTCAGTCTTGGCTGGATTGTGATAATGTGTATTTCTGTCATCCCAGTTATTTGTATGCTTCTATTTTCTCAATCTGTGACAATGAGGTTTACAACAGAAATGCAAAACACTTACTTACTGCTTCAACCTGACTCAGTTTGGTAAGTCATTTTATTGTTGTCTCTGTTTGTCTTGTATTCATATAATTTACCGAATTTTCAAACATGGATTGAACTTTTTAAAAATAAATGATACAATTGTCTGGCAGCAAACTATACACGCATTAAGATTTCAAAGGAGTTGACCGAGTACCGAGATGCTGTTGAAATGGAAGAACTAGAACTGAACAGCATTCACGACACAAGTCAGAAGGGACCTTCACCTTATTTAGGCCGTTGATGGAATGTTCAAGAAAAAATATAACATTGATGTGAAAATATTTTGAAAACAGTTTCTTTTGAGATGAAACATTTTGTAATTCCCTTCTACTTACATGACAAGTAGCCATCAATTAGACAGTTAACTCAAAGTATCCTGTAACAAGATGAGTATGAACATCTACTCACACATCTAGTTTTATTATTTTTTTATGCTATTGTTTTTTGTGAATACATATACATACATTTACAAAACATAAATGGTTGTGACAGAACATTACACCAATAATGTATAATGATGAAAATGATTGTTAAACATTTTATTATATTCATCATAATTTACTACATTTTAATACTTTATACAACTTTGATACTGTAAAGTATTTCATCATGTTAAAAAAAACTTAAAACTCATATTAAATGATAAAATGTATGATTTTTAAAAGAAAATATTACATTTTCAGAATAATATAACACTTTCTACAGAATATTGCAAAAGCCTTAAACTAATATACTTTTTATTTATTTATTTATTTATTTGCTTGACATCATTATTCAACAGATACTTTTATTACAGATTTTGAATGCCATTTACTTTTTTTAAATATATATAAATTTAATTTTATGGTATATACAGTCAAAAACCTAAATTTTTAAATTAAAATATTAGGGAATATTAATAATTCTTTCTCTCAATATATTCCAAAAGTTTTGTTAAATTGCAAGTTGTTATAAATTTAGGTTGATATATTTGCTATACTTACTGGATAACATGTTTTAACATTAGAAGATAAAGTTTCCAAGTAAGAGTTGATTTAAGAAAATTGATATTTAAATGTTTTAAAATATCTTTATCAGTTTATGGCATGATTTTTTACTATTTGTAGATTTTATTAGTCTTTGTATCTTTTATGATATTCAGATGTTGATATATGTTTTATTAACATTTTGAAATGTATCTTTTACATAATACACTGTTTTCAGAAATAAAAATTTTTTATATGGCATTTCATATTTGTCATTTTGTTTTTGTCATTTCAGAAAAAATACACTGCATTCTGATTAACTAAAAAAAATACACACAACAACGTGAAAATAGATTTACTCTAAAATTCATCTTTTAAAGTCAAATTTTCAGTTTAAATTCAACCTCTTTATAAAATTTGTATCACAAACTTTAATAAACCTATGACTAATGTTTAATAATGTTATTACCACTCTATATCTAGTTTCATTCAACTCATTAAGGAGCATTCTTTTAAACAAAATCTCTATGTACAATATACATCCTGGTAAATAATAATAAAACAAAATTATAAAAATTCTGTCTTAGTAAAACTCGATAAAAAAGTAAAAAATGTTTTGATAATGTTTAATAAACTGGAAACTGCAACAGATAATAGTTAATCACCAATCATTGCCCATTAACCTTTAAAAAATTCAGTATTATTTTACCAGATTTTGTAGAGGATAAATAGTGACAATTGCAGTAATAATATAAGAATAAAGGAACTTAGGTCAAAATCGGCCTCATGGCTTTCATTCAAGCTGTGGAATTCATCATCAGTTGTTATTTCACTTTACAGTGTTTGTTCCAATTCTTCCCTGTTTAGTGTGTCCGAAACAGGAGTCAGTTTCTTTAATTCATCTGAAGAAAATTATAAAAAAATAAAATACAAAATAAAAAAGTGCACACACACACACTAAAAGAAAAACACAAAGTGAATTTAATAAGTGAAAGAAGAAAAAATACGGAATAAATATAAGATATAACTAAATATATTAAAAGATTATAATATAATTAATTAAATAAATCGTATATGACAGTTTCCTCTTACAGTTTATTCCAGTCTATACTTTATTATTGTTATTTTGTCATAACGAAGATTGTGTCATTTTAAAAGTTATGTAGTAATCGTGGACCAGATCATGATTCTCTGTCAGAATATTAAGAAAAAAGTTATAATAATAAGAGAATATCTATAATCTTACCTTTCAGTATGTTAGCAAGATGATTTTGACCTGATTTCGTCAATGCTTCCACAAAGCAGTCGAAACCTTTCTCTCCAATCAGAGGAAGGATGTCGACGAGCCGTTGAAACTTTTCTATTCTTGTCTTTGGACTGAGAATGTAATCAACATCAATAGGCGCCAACACAGCGTTGTCACGCAGGTATATTACTACATGGTCTACAAATATGTCTGCTGCGAGTCTGCTGTATGCTTTTTCAATAGCTGTGCTGTGATCAGGAGGCATTAAACCATCTTTGAAAACAAAAACAAAATAATAAAAATAATTAAGTAATAATAAATAGTTCAGAAAATAATAATAATCTGTTTTCGAAAATAATCTGTGAACAGTCTACGATTCTAGCTATGTTCTATTTTCATTGAAAAAGAAAATCTGAAATAGTCCGATTTATTTTAATTACACATGAAAAACACTAATTAGACAGAAACGAGCAACAAATGTATTTCATTGATAATAATTCAATCTTACCGGAGAATGGACAGATAGATAATTTTTGACAAGCTAAAATCAGAACAGCGATAGACTGTGACGTTTTGTTCCATTCGTACAGCACGTCCCAGAAAAGGTTTCTAGTTTCTTCATTAACTAATTTCTCAACTGTACAGCATTTAAGCCAAGAGTTGAACCAAACTGCTTGACTTTATCTTTGTCGTCTGCAGAAGCAGGTGAATAATTCATTAAAACAAAGAAACAATTATAAATAATCAAAAACGACAACCCCCTGAAAAAAACAAACATTCAGCAACAATGTCGACAACCAAATGAATAAATAAATAAATAAATAAATAAATAAATAAATAAATATAAATTAAATCAAATACTGAGAAACGCTGTAGTAAAATTTCAAAATGAAAAGGTAATAATAATATATAGTGTTATCATCATTACTGCATGGCTTATGATTCGAGTATTGCTGATTATTATTAATTATTTGGTTGTGACACACACACACACACACACACACACACACACACACACACTTTTTATTGTTGTTTTCTTAAGTTTAAATTTTTTAGTCTCGAAGCTGATTCTAAACATACCAAACTCTTTTTCAATTCGAAATGCAAATCCTAAAATGTGTGCAGGCAGATGGCTGCCATTCACATTTGATCGTTTGCTTTCCTCTGCCAAAGTCAGCAGATCTGTTAACTTGCTGGTGGTTTTTTTAGTTGATTCCATCAAACTACGTATTGCTTCTTTATATTCTGCTTGACTTTTCAAAGCAGATGTATTAATTTTGTTTAGCTGAAATTAAATATGAACAAATGAAATTAATATTTTCCATAATATACACGTAGACGGAAACTTTTAATAGCTTTCTTCGTTAGAAAATAAATTATTTATTACTCATCTTTGATTCCAGATTTTTCTCTTTATTTACTGCTGTAGTAAATTCTTTGTTTAACGTCAACATGTCAACTGACTTAATTTTTAGTAGACTATTTCCATTAGACCGAAAGTAAACTTTTTATTTCTGTTATCCATAATGTATTTCACGTACAGGCTTTCATTGTGTTTTTTTTTAAAATATTGAACCAGTAAACAAATAACTCTCTCTCTCTCCATTTGTTACAATTTGTAATACAGAAGTTGCCAATTTATATTTGACCGCCACTATCGACTGCGGCATCGGAGCTTCTACAAACAAACAAAATGTTATATTTTATATTAAAAATAGATGTTACATAAAATATATCATTCTGTAAAATTAAAAACAATAAACTTATAGAAATACAACATTAAAACATTATAACATTATTTTCTAAAAACGTTTATGACTTAAAGTGTTTCGGCAAGAGTGGACAACATTTCATCTCTGTCAGTCCGTTAAATCGAGATCCTACTGTATTTGTGTTACTTTTTGAGCTTTCGCGACAGCCACAGAGAAGAACATACACACACACACACATATACGTATTATTGAAGATAATAGCCTAAGCATATTTTTATATTTGCAAGTTTCGTTTTTGTTATTATTTATTTATTTATTTATTTATTATTTTTACTTTCCAGATTCAATGAAGTGTAACGACTGTACCACTCAAAACAAAAAATATCTGGGTACCATTATTTTGTTGAATTCGTCACATTATCATACATAGTAGTGACCAGTTTGCACAAGATAGGTCTAACTGCGTGCAAATAAAGTTACTACTAAATGTTTACTTACTCTCATCAACAAGCGATTGTGAGATTTCACTTCTGTCTCTAAGGACTTTGCCTCAACTTCTTTATTTCTTACATTCTACGATCCTTTACCCGGTCTATATCAAATTTTGTGCCCAGTCTCTCTGTTATATCTAAAGTCTTGCTCATGACCTCGGACATATCTTTCAAGGTGTCGTACAAAACATTATTCTGCTCTTTGTTTTCTTGCTGTAACATCTTTATTTCTTTCAATCTGTCGTTCTTCACCCGGTCTATATCAAATTTCTGATCCAGTGTCTCTGTTATTTCTAAAGACTTGTTCGTGATCTCGGATATATCTTTCACGGAGTCATACAAAAACGCATCCTTCTTTCTGAGTTCGTCTTCAGCTATCTTCAATCTGGCCGAAAGATATGATATTTCCTTTTTTTGTTCTTCCAGTTGAAGATTAGAGTTCTCATGGTCATCTCGTTGTATTTCAGGCGAAGAATTCGAAGTTTCCGACTGTTTCTGCTTTTCTTCAAACAAAGATTGATCGGCGAGGCGACTCTCAGAAGGGTTTGTTCCACTGTTTCATCCATTTCTTCGGGTAAAGACGGTAAAGCACTGTTTTTAGTAGAAATGGTATTTATCAGTCAAAGAAACTGAAAATTTGTTTATAATAAGTTTATCAAGCTGTTCCAACTGTAAAAGTAAGAAGTCAAATATTATTCATATTAATAATGATGATGAAGATGAATTATAATGAATATAATAATAATAATAATAATAATGATAATGATAATAATAATGATAATAATAACAACAATAACAACAACAATAATAATAATAATAATAATAATAATAATAATAATAATAATAATAATAATAATTATAATAACTTAATTGAAACTTAACAAAAAGTAAATCGCCTGTGTAATTAAAATAAATAAAACAATACTCACCTAGGAGAAATCTCAACTTTTTCTTTTCTGCAAATTGCATCTCACCTATAACATGTCGCAGTAACCAGTATCTATTAACACATATATTTGATATAATCTGTCATGTCATCACCAAAAGTGCTGGGTAATGTTTTGTATAATTGAATATAAATTGGAATATTATTTTTGTTGTTAATAAATAAATTACTAATATTATTCGTATACCAGTTTTGTTGTTGCAGCTATTAATATTGGTATCATGAATATAAAAAAAAAAACTAAGTAACTAATTAAGTAAACAAACAAACAAATGTTACTGTTACGAACTACTAAAATTAAAAGCGACAAAAATAAATGACTAAATAATTAACGTTGTACTATATTTGTTGATAGCTACTAAAATTAGTAAAATAAAATAACTAACTAACTAAATAAATAAATAAAGGAAAAATGGAGAAAAATTCATTTATGCGTTATATATATATATATATATAAAACTAAGGTAAAATTATTATAAAATGTAAAGACTTTTTTTTCGTTATGAAAGTAAAATATATAGTAATAATTAGGTCAAATGATATTTTATATAGAAAGCTGATGAATTATATCTTTATACATTTAGCGAGATTAAAAGCTGAAATTAAAATATACGTGTAAATAAATATTACTTTGTGTGGCATTTAAAAAAGACTGTTATGATTTTGCTAATTATTTGATCTCTAAATAATTTGATAATAACTTACAACTTACTTTGTTAGAAATATTTCCTTACTGGGCTTTTCATATGATATTACAATAAACCGTTACTAACCAGAAACTGAAGCGCTGATACAGCAACTGTGTATTCTGTTTTCAGTGCTTGTTTACTTACGTGTCTGTCAATTTTACAATTTTTTTCTTTTTATTAATTTAATTTATTATTGTCACTTTATATATAACTACTTCTGTTGCTAAGATTACCAATAATATTAATTAAGAACAAAAATAATAATAATAAAATAATTTATAATGATACTGTATTTCTCTATTAATAATTATTAGATATGACTTCTATAAAGGTGTTGTAATTTCCTCTGTAGACAATAACAGATAGAGGAAACCCGCTTCAGACCAGCATGAGTTACTGCGCCTGATTACAACAAAGGTTATTTTACGTACCTTTGGCTTTTAATAAGGCGATGGTGAATTTCTAATCTGAACTGGAATTATCAGTGCTCCTTATTAATTCTGTTACTTTTTCGGATGTTCTGATAATTATTTAAATCATTATTTAAGAATTCGTAATTTTTAATGATAATTTATAATTATCCTATGCACATTCAATTTTATTACTTTATTTTATTGTTACGTTAAAAGCCGTTATTTGATTTTTTAAATAATACCTACACGTAGGTTGTTGAAACAAACTGCATGATTAGGCGGCATAAAATGAATAATAAAACTAAACCAACAGTTTGTATAAAAGTACTAAGCATTTACAAATGAACACATTGATTTTTATTCATTCTTTTCCTATTTTACAGCAACTACTACATGATAGCAGCAGACTGAAAAACACTTTAAAAAATGTATTATTAATTTAATAAATATATCTGTTTATATTTTGCCATTGATTTATTAAAGCAAAAACATTAATTGCATTTATGTTTATTTCAAATATTTATTTATTTATTGCTTTTAATGGAAAAAAGAAAGGTGCCCTAAAAATGCTGAAATTGCCCCTAAGATGTTTTGTCTACCATGTCTTATCAACGAAAGTACTACATACTGTCATTATAGTTTAATTTTTCAATTATTCATCATATTAGTAAGATTCAACAGTTATTTAATACAGATTATTCGTAATACCTAATATGCCCATTTAAAATCGAGGAAAAAAAAATAGAACTAGTTGGGTGGTTAGTAGTATATGGTGCAGGGGAGGTAATAGCGAACGGCAATTAACCGTAGTTGTCTTGCAATCGTAACGAGAATCCCTTTCTCTTTTCTTCCCCAAAACTCTTTTTCTGCGACAGACGTAGGCAGACCAAAAAGGAGGCCCAACTCGTTTTCTAACGACTGAGCTGCACCAACAGCGTGGCCCAAGACAAAAGGGCAATGGCCGATTCCACAATTATTCACGAAGGGAACGACACGACTGATCGGCCAATCCCTTCTAAAGTTCTATCACTATCAGCTTCGCACTGGGTGCCCGGCAAGGCAGAACAAGCGGGAAAAAGTGAGTTGAATATTAGCAATGTTGAAATTGATTTGGTAAATATCGTCCTTTCGTGACGTTTGACAAAATAGGGGTCAATACACCACAAAAATTGCGGCAAAAAATATGGGATTGTTACCAAAAAATGATGGAGATTTCAGAGATATTCACCATCTTTCATATCCAGACCTTGATTTGGTAAATAATCATATTGATCCAAATGTTTGTTCTGTACATTATGTCAGTATGGATGATGCAGTGCAAAGCATTCAGATGGTAAGCCAGATGGCCCTGTTAGGAAAATCTGATACAAACTCAGTATTTCCAGGGGATTTCAGTTTATTAGGGTTTAAAATGGATGATCTGTGCAACTACAAGTGTTCACCCATGGGTGCATCAGTCAGTTGTACTTTATTTGAAAAGTTCTCCACTTTTATTCAGTGAGACAGTTTTCTTTTTGGGGGAGCAGGGCAGGGTCAAATGAATGTCACAAGGTAATAGGAAGTTTTCAGACAGTGTTGCCATTTGGGAATTCCCACTGCAGAAGAGAGAACTGTGGGATTCAGCACAGTTCTAATTTTTCGCGGTATTGAAATAGATACAAATTATATGGTATTGTTTGAATTAAGGAAGCTCATAGAGATTAATCTCATGAAAAGAAAGGCTACTTTAAAAACATTGCAATCACTAACTGGGTCCCTGAATTTTGCCTGTCAAGTAGTTCAACCATTAGACAAATGATTGATGGAACAAGCAGAATTACTAAGCCACATATTTATATTCAGAGACACACACACACACACACACACACATATACACACATATACATGAATAATATTTATCAACAATCTGCCAATATGTAATATATGATTATTGTTCATATTTATGCTTTTCTTAAAGTTCGTGACAAATCTAATAACTTTTGTAATTACAGATGTTATCATTAATTTAAATAAATCAATATTAATGGTATATTTTAAGGTGTGTGTCCAAGGATTATTAACGTTTGTGAATGTATGCCTCTTTGCTTCTTTACTGGCAGCAGTTATATGTATCATAGGATTAGGAGTTGGTGTGTTTTGTGGAACATCATACAAAGCCCTCAGTCTAATCATTAAAGATGTTCTGAATGATCTGTTTCTGTTTAATGTTAGCTGGTTGGTATTGTACACAAATATTCATATTAAACTTAGTATGATTGTACAGCTCTACTTACTGAACCAGTAAATCAGTTAAGAATTGCCAATAAACTTTTATAAATTCAGAAAGAATATGTTCAATATTTATAGGGTATGAAATCGTGTTGCGTATATATTTTTTTAAAGACTAGGAAAAAATATAATAAATAATAAAATTTATGAAAATTATCAAAATGGGAAAACAAAATAATTGATTATAGGGAGATACCTTCTGGGTTATTTCTGTAACAACAGTAATGGCTAATTGTACTCTAAATAAATATTAAAATTATTATGTTTAAATTTAATTTTTAATTTCTTTGTTTGTTAATGACAAATTTAGGTTGGAGGTTATCCAGGTGGTTTTTGTTGTCATTGCTGTAGCAATGGCTGTGTATGCTGTTATCTTGTTGATATTTGGATTTCTGGCAACTGGTGCAACACGACAGAATGTGTATTCTGGTGCAAAGTGCATTATGGGAGGAAAAGTGTCTGCAGCATTTGTTAGTATCTAACTATCTAATGTATTTTTATTTGTATGCAAAAGTCCAAATTTTTACAATATTTTGAATTTATGTTTATATAGTCTATGAAATTTATGTTTATATAAAATCTATGAAATTTTGTCAATCCAGTATTCAAAAAGGCAAATAGTAACACTGCCCCGAAAGAAAAATTAGTATTAACTTTTAATTACAAGTATCAGAATATGTTTAATGTATGTAGTGTTATTTTATGATAGAATAAGAATTATAAAATTTATTCTTTTATTGTTAAAAGTTTACATATATTACTAATTCTGAACATTTTTATATTTCTTGTACTATGTTCCCTAAATAGTTAACTTTACTTTTCAATTTTTTAATTATGCAAATTAAATTTTATTATATTTGGTTTGTGGAAGTTTGGTAAAGATTGTTTTGGGGGAGGAATTCCACTAAAAATAAATGTAAATGTGAAATACTAATAATTATCTCTGTTTATTTTTTCAGTTCACTGTTATCACGTACATTCACAATCTTGGCTGGATTCTGATAACAGAAACACAAAACACTTACTTACTGCTTCAACCTGACTCAGTTTGGTAAGACATTTTACAGTTGTCTCTGTTTGTCTTGTATTCATATAATTTACAATTTATTTTTTGTGTCAAATATATTTTTGAAACACACTGAATTGTTTTGTAAATAAATGATAAAATTGTTTTCTTTATGTTTACATATAAAAACATGTATTTTGTTTCCTTCAAAATGCAGTGAAAGTAAAGTTCCAAAAATACTATAAAACCTACTTTAATATTACTTTAAAAAAACAAAAACAAAAAAACAATAAAACTAATCAGAACAAAATTATATTTATTCTCAAGTTTTACAAATTAGAGAAGATGAAGAAACATGCTACTTTATAACATACTGTTTCATGAAACCTATTTCTGATGAACATGAATTTGTACAGTTTATAAATTTATAAAGATAATTTCAATTAAATTTACTAACAGTAGTCATTTTTAAGGCCACTTGCATACATTGTTTTTTTAATGATTTTTTTTCTTTTTCACATTTAGGTGTGTATTGGGGTTCTGTTTATCCAGTCAGTTTTTCAACACCTGGAAAAGTTAAAGTGAAGGTGAAGTTAAACAAATGTGTGATACAGTAAGTTAATTAACATGTGTAAACATATTTACTGCACTAAATATTAATGTAAACAAACAACACAGATTGTTACGTTCTCATGTGATTGCTGTAATTATTTGTAAAAATCATTTTCATTCTTAATTATTTAAAATATATATAGATAATTTAAAAATGAATTAACCTGTATAAAATTATGTACTACTATGAAATTTATAAATATTGATCTGAATTGACTAATATTTCAGCATATATAACTAAACAGTATAGATTGTTACATATTTCTGTCATTGTTATTATTTTAAAATTATATAATATCAGTTTTAAGTTTAATAATTACATTCTGTTCATAATGAGAATATCCAAACCTTTCAAGGGAGCTAACTAAAAGTTTTTATAGGCAATGTTGTTATTTTATGAAATTAATTTCCTAGCAAACTTTTATAAATTATTTTTATTTATTTTTATTTTTAGGTGATTGAGGCTGGTCCTTTGTTTTGTGTTGCTTCCATAGGATCTTTATTCATTGTTCTCGGAATGGTGAGAGTCTAAAAATATTTAATTTTACATTTTAAAAAATAAGTATTTTTTAAAAACAATAGTTTTGTTTCATGTGTGTTATGTAAGTATTAATTTTTTTAGATGGGTGTAAGAAAGTACACTGAAATAAAGTAAATTATATAATATTATACATGTAAGAGGTAAACTTTTCAAAATTCTCAAAAGGCTTCTTCTTGAAATAAAGTTAATATACAAATCTCTAGATGAAAATAACAAACAAATAAAACCTTCAAAAGTCAGTTTTCTGTATATTACTTTGAAGATAAGCCATATTTTTAGTGATGAATAAATTATTCAGAAATGTTTCATCTTATATTGTGAGTTTAATTTATCTTATCAAATTAAGTTAAGTAACTATAGTCTCGCATGTGGCCTAGCATTTTTTTTTTCATGGTCCTGTTCACTGATAACCATAACTGGTTTTTCCATGGTTGCCTTTCTGTATATAAATGAATTTAAATATATAATTTTTTTTCTCTGACAGCAAACTATACACGCATTAAGATTTCAAAGGAGTTGATTGAATACCGAGATGATGTTGAAATGGAAGAACTAGAACTGAACAGCATTCACGACAGACGTCAGATGGGACCTCCACCGTATATAACATTGATGTGAAGATGTTTCTAAAAGTTTCTTTTGATATGAAAAGTTTCTTAATTCCCTTCTACTTAGAGAACAAGTAGCCATTAATAAGACAGTGAACTCAAAATATCCTGTGATCCTCTACTCACACATCCAAGGGTTAGGTAGTTACAAGTGGCAGAACGTTTTGTTACAGAGTTTTAGTAATTAATTAATTTTTGAGGTGATTGAGGCTGGTCCCTTGTTTTGTGTTGCTTCCATAGGAGCTATATTCATTGTTCTTGGAATGGTGAGATTATAAAAATATTTATAATTATATTTTTTTTAAATAAGTATTTTCTAAAACAACAGTGTTGTTTCATGTGTTGTAAGTATTAACCTTTTAGACAGGTATAAGAAAGTACAATGAAATAAAGTAAACTATATAACATGATATATGTAAGAGGTAAATTTTAAAATTTTAGTAATAAGGCATATCAAAATCTCTAGATGAAAATAATAAACAAACCTTCAAAAGTCAGTTTTCTGTCTATAGTTTGAAGATAAGCCATATTTTTAGTGATGAATAAATTATTCAGAAATGTTTCATCTAATGTTGTCAGTTTAATTTATCTTATTAAATTAACTTAAGTAACTATAGTCTGATTTGTGGCCCAGCATTTTATGTCATGGTATTTAAATAAAAAGAAGAAAACAAATTTGTTGGGTCCTGTTCAGCTGATAACCATAACTGGTTTTTCATAGTTGCATTTCTGTATATAAATTAATATATATTTTTTTCTAGACCCTCTTCATGACTTGTCTTGCAGCAGACTACACACGCATTAAGATTTCAAAGGAGTTGACTGAGTACCGAGATGCTGTTGAAATGGAAGAACTGGAACTGAACAGCATTCACGACAGAAGTCAGAAGGGACCTCCACCTTATTTAGGCCGTTGATGGAATGTTCAAGAAAAATACAAAATTTATGTGAAAATATTTTGAAAACAGTTTCTTTTGAGATGAAACTTTTTTTAATTCCCTTCTACTTAGAGAACAAGTAGCCATTAATAAGACAGTGAACTCAAATTATCCTGTGATCATCTACTCACACATCCAAGGGTTAGGTAGTTACAACTGGCAGAACGTTTTGTTACAGAGTTTTAGTAATTTTAATTATGAGAATCAAACTTTATTCATCACTCCCTGTTGATTTTATATTTCTTAGATGAATTATGAAAAGTAAAATTTATAATTTTGTAGTGATTACTAGTACCATTATTATTAAAAGCAGGCGTTAAATGGAGACACATGAATAAAAAACATATTTATACATCTCTTTTGATTTATAAAATTTTCAGCAGTGCTTCTTTACTTTCATTTTTTAATTGAACAGTGGCATATAGTTTAGCTGGGGTTTTTTGTATTTATTTTTTTAAGTTCTTTTACAAAAAGTGACTGGAAACATGTTTGACTGCTTCCAACCAATGGAATCGCACAAAAAGTGACTCCTAATGCCTACACATTTTGATGATAAAATGCCTCTAAACCTTCATTCTTTATTCTTTTGTACGTAAAAGAAATAAGAGAAAGAAACATTATTTCAACTTTGTAATATTACTGAATTATCAGGTCACTTATTTTTATTATTATTTAATTTTTATCTTTGCCTCATATCTTTTTAATAGATGATTTAAACTGTAAAAAAAAAAATTAGAAAAAACTTTTTAAAAATTAACATAGAAACTTAATATTTCAAAATATTTTATCAAATACATTCCAAACATTGCACTGTTTGTTCATATTTTTTAGTATATATTTATTTATTTTAATGTATTTGCTATTTATGAATACATATATACACATTTACAAAACATAAATGGTTGTGACAGAACAAAACACCAATAATGTATAGTGATTAAAATGATTGTTAAACATTTATTTATATTTATCATAATTTACTATATTTTAATAATTTATACAACTTTGATACTTTCTTGCTTTATTATGTTCATATTTTGGTGGAAGTGATTTTATTGATCATATATTTTTCACATATTATAATGTACTGCTTGAGAAGACAGAATAGTTGATCAGTTACTAAAAGAATATTCAGGCCAGATATCATATGTATGTATTACTAAATAATATTAATTTTAAACAACACTATAGATTTAACATCAATTGGTACTATTAATATTCCACAGTTCTCCTGATGTTTGGCCAAGTATTCTTTTAAAATAAAAGAAATAATTTCGTATTCTTTTTATTTATTTATTTAAAAACATTTTATATGTACATTTGTATTCTTGTATTTCATCATGGGAAAACAAATTAAAACTATTATTAAATGATAAAATGTATTATTTTTAAAAGAAATATTAGATTTTCAGAATAATATAATAGTTAATACTTTCTATATGATATTGCAAAATTCTTAAATTAATAGTACTTTTTATTTATTTATTTGGATTTAGGATGCTTGACATGATTATTCAACAGTGAAATTTATTACAATTTTGAATGCCATTTATTTTTTTAAATATATTTTATTTAATTTTATGATATATACACTGAAAAGATAAACCTAATCATGTTTTTATATTAGAATATTAGTGAATATTAATAATTATTTCTCTTAATATATTCCAAAAGTTTGGTTAAATTGCAAGTTGTTATAAATTTAGGTTTATGTATTTGGTATTAAATGTTTTAATGTTAGAACGTAAAGTTTCTAAGGAAGAAATGATTAAAATATTTACATATTTAAATTTTCGAAAATATCTTTTATGTCACGATTATTTACTATTTGTAGATTTCATTAAAAATAAACCTTTTAATTTTAGTTTAATAGTTGCCTAATATTTACATTTTCAAATCTGTTATTTTAGCAGTTTGTTTTAAAAATATTTGTAACTGCACAATGAATGAAAGATGAATTTACATTTTTGGAATATTGAGTTATATAAATATTATAAAGAAATCTGATTTCATCAGCTTCATTTTGACACCACTCCATTTTCCAAAGCTTGTTTGATTGCAGAGATATGTTAAATATTGGTAATCATCGAAAAAAGTGGCCAAATTTCTTCAGTCTGCTATTTTCATTTCACATTTTGGAGATAATGAGTTATGTAAACATTCATATTTCTTAAGTCTTAAGCTTGTCACTCTTTTTGCCACAACCTGCATAATTGCAAAGGTTTGCTGAATTTTCATAGCTGACTTCTGATTTCAAAAACAGAAATGCTTGATTTGTTATGTTTACAAAATCTCTTATTTCAAGAATGAAATCTATGATTTTTGTTTTTTGATGCATGAACCGTGACTTAATTGCTGATTCAGTTTGCAGGATCCAGTGTGTTTGAAGTAATTAGACTGGCATTGTTACAAATACATACAAGAAAAATAACATTCTATATCAAATGACCTGACTCTGGTTTTATGTCAAAGTTGTTCTTTTTTCACATGCACACTTGATAACGTAGGGTCTATGAATAACTTAATTTGTTTTTTATAGAAAGACAGTAATAAAATTTGGCTAGTCTTTGTATCTTTTATAATATTCAGATGTTATTATATAGTTGTATTAACATTTTTAAATGCATCTTTTACATAATACACTGTTTTCAGAAATAAACTTTTTTATATGGCATTTCATGTTTTTGATTCTTTATTCTCATTTCAGAAAAAAATAATAATTATAAAAAATACATTGCATTCTGATTAACTGAAACACCTATACAACAAGTTAAAATACATTTATTATAAAATTCATCTTTGTAAGCCATCATAAGTCAAATTTTCTCTTTAAGTTCAACCTCTCTTCACTGATTTTGAATCTTTGTCACAAAATGTAATTCACCGATGACTCATTTTTAATCATTTTAATATTACGTATCTAGTTTCAATTATCTCATTAAGGAGCATTGTTTTAGACAAAAACTTTAACGATACAAGATACTTTATAAATAATAATAAAACAAATCTATAAAAAATTCCATATTAGTAAAACACTATAAAAACATCTTTTTTTTAGTAGTCAGCCATAATTTGAAAACTGTTAAACATGAATAATTGATCACTGCCCATTAACCTTTAAACAAATTCAGTATTAATATATCGGATTTTATAGAAAATAAATAGTGACAAGAGGAATAATAACATAAGAATAAAGGAACTTAGGTCAAAATCGGTCTTAGTTCTTTGTATTTCACTTTCCAGTTGTTGCTCATATTCTTCCCTGCTTAGTGTGTCCGAAACAGGAGTCAGTTTGTTTAGTTCATCTTAAGAAAATACAGAAAAAAAGAAGAAAAAAGTGTTTTCGCACACAAACACACATACAGAGAAAAAATAAACAAAAATAAAAATTTAACTTAGTAAGTGAAAGAAGAAAAACTCAACAAAATAATAATAATAAAATTAAATAAATTAAATAAATCATATATGACAATTTCCTCTTACATTTTTGCCACTCAATATTATGTTGTTGTTATTTTGTCGTAACGAAGCTTCTGTCATCTCAAAAGTTATGTATAATTTCATTTTTTTTTTTTTTTTTTTTTTCTTCTCGTGGACCAGATCATGATTCCCTTTCAGAATAAAAAGAAAAAAGTAATAATAATAACAAAAATATGCATAATCTTACCTGACAGTATGTTAGCAAGATGATTTTGACCTGATTTGGTCAAAGCTTCCACCAAGCAGTCGAAAGCTTTCTCTCCAAACAGAGGAAGGGTGTCGACGAGACGTCGAAACTTTTCTATTCTTGTCTCTGGACTGAGAATGTAATCAACATCACAAAGTGACAACACAGCTTTGTCACGCAGGTATATCACTACATATTCTACAAATATGTCCTTTGCAAGTCTGCTGTATGCCTTTTCAATAGCTGTGCTGTGATCAGGAGGCATTAAACCATCTTTGCAAAAAAAGAAAAAAAAAAGATAATAATAATAATAATAATAATAATAATAATAATAATAATAATAATAATAAAAGTAATAATTATAATAATAATAATCAGATTTATGTTAAATAACACAAGAAAAAAGAAAGTAATTAGACAAACTAGCAACAAATAATAAACAAGTCTTACCATAGAATGGACAGATAGATAATCTTTGACAAGCGGAAATCAAATCAGCGATGGACTGACGTTTTGTTCCATTCGTATAGCACCTCCCAGAAAACTTTTCCATTTTCTTCATTAACTATTTTCTGCACTGTACAGCTGTTTAAGCCTAGAGCTAAACCAAACTTCATGACTTTATCTTTGTCGTCTGGAAAAGCACGTGAATAATTAATTAAAACAAAGAAAAAATTATAAATAAACAACAACGACAAGTACCAAGAAAGAAAAAAAAAAAAAATAGAACAAACAGCAACAGAGTTTATAGCACCCAATAAACAAATTAATAAATATAAATTATATCAAATACAGAGAAACGATGTAGCAACATATCAAAATGAAAAGGTAATAATAATCTATAGTGTTGTTATCATTACTGTATGGCTTTTGATTCCATTACTGCTGATTATTATTTGTTTAGTTGTAACACACATTTATTTATTTTTTATTTATTTATTTTTTTGAAATGGAAACGTTTGGTTTCGTAACTGATTCTAAACATACCGAACTTTTTTTCAATTCGATATGCAAATCCTAAAATATGTGCAGGCAGATAGTTCCGATTCTCATTTGATCGTTTACTTTCCTCCTTTGCCAAAGTCAGCAGTTCTGTTAACTTGCTGCTAGTAGTTTCTGTTGATGCCAGCAAACTACGTACTAATCTAGCACATTCGTCTTGTTTGTTCAAAACAGAAGATATATTAATTTCGTGTACCTGAAATTAAATTTGAACAAATGAAATTAATATTTTCCGTTGTATAAAGGAAACCTCCCACTAGCTTTCTTCGATTGAAAATAAATGCTTTATTACTGATATTTGATTCCAGATTTTTCTCTTTATTTACTGCTGTAGTAACATCATACAGTAAATTATTGGTTTAAAAGTCAACAAGTCAACTGACTTCATTTTTAGCATATACTAATTCCATTAGTTCTAAAGTAAACTTTTTCTTTGTGTCGTCCCTAATTTATTTCACGTACAGGCTTTCATCGTGTAATTGTTTAGTGATCCTAACTGTATATCATTTCTATAAAACATCACTATTGATTATGGCAAAGGACCTTTTACAAAAAAAACAAAAAGAAAAATAAAGTATTAAATTTTACATTAAAAATAGTGAGCATATAAAATTGAAAAGAATAAACTTATAGAACTATAACATTAAAATATTATCCTTTTTAAACGTTTATGACTTAAAGTGTTTCGGCAACAGTGGACAACACTTCAAATCTGTGAGTCTGTTAAATCGAGATGCTACTGTATTTGTGTTACTTTATGAGCTTATTGAGACAGAATCAGAGAAGCACATACATACGCATATACATATTACCGAGGAAAAACATATTAACAGATAAAAAATATAATATTTGTACTTCAGCAGATAACTAAATTATTTCATTTCATTCTCCAACGATTTACATACTATTGATTACGGTTTCCGTTTCTGAATATTTATTATTAATAACAAAACCGAGAATACAAGATTCATGACGTTATCATACATAGTGTTGACCGATCTTAACAAGATAAACATAAGTGCATGCAAATGCACCGGCACTACAATAAAAGTAACTGACTAACTAAACGAACAAACAAATAAATAATGTTACTGTTGCAGCTATTAAAATTAAAAGCGATAATAATAACTAACTAAATAAGTACTGCTATTAACGTTGTATTTGATTTGTTGGTAGAAAATAAAAGTAGTCAAAAAATTGACAATTATTATATTTTTACTTACTCTCATCCAAAGGTGACTGTGAGATTTCACTTCTCTTGCTAAGACTTGTTCCAGTGTTTTGCATTGTTGCTTCATCATTTCTATTTCTTTCATTCTGTCATTCCCTATCCTGTCTCTAGCAAAATGTACTTCTACTTTCTCGAGAACATCTAAATACCTCTTCTTGAACTCATCCACGGTGCAAAACATCTAAATGAAATGAATAGTTTCCATTATATAAACGAAAACAAAATTTGTCAGCAACCTTTGTCAGTAGAAAATATATGACTTATTAATAATTTTTCTCTTTGTTTCTGTAGTAAAAATTATACAGTAAATTTTCGATTTGACGCTATTCTAATAATTGGCACAGTATTATTTTGTTGTCAGTTTTTGTTTCGAGCTACAACAGGTCGTCAAAAATAATAACTTTCAAGCATAAAGTATTTTTAGACCATTTATTCGTACCATCAAATGTACTCTTTAAGTTATTTTGATGCAGATACTTACAAATGCACCAGACACGCGCATGACAATAACAAAAAAAACAATAATAATAAAACAAAATCATTACACTTTTACTTACTTCCATCAATAGATCACTGTACTGTTTCCTTTCATGGGACTCTTCTGCCGCTTTGAGTTGTTGTGTCAATATCTTCATTGCATAATCTAGTTTTTCTTTCAGACTCTCATCAATTTTTTTCCCGAGTCTCTCTAATGTATCAAATAACATGTTCTCGAATCTGTTTTCCATAGTTGAAACCAAACTGTGCCCGGCGTCGTACAGAATCTGATCTGCAGCATCCTTCTTTCTGAGTTTGTCTTCAGTTTCTTTCAGTCTGGCAGACAGATCTCTTATTGTCGCTTGTTGTTCTTGCAAACGAAGATTGCAGTTCTCATGGACGTCTCGTTGTATTTCTGTTGTGACTTGGCTTTGAGTGAAAGAACGCCGTGTTTCCTGCGTCGGTCCGGAAACAATTGTTGGTAGGTTTGTTTGACTGGGACTGGCTGCATGTTTTAGGTATTCTAATTCCAATCTCAGTTTTCTGTTTTCACTCTGCAAAGTGGGAACTAGCTGGACTGCCTCATGGTAATTTTCAAGTTTATTTTTTGTTTTGTGAGATGATTCACTAATGCTTTGGTCGTCTTCACAATTGTCTTTTTTACTTTTCTTTTTGCGAAATGATCTTCGAGGCATTATAACATGCCGTAGTAATGGTATTTATCAGTGAAACAAACTGAAAACTTGCTTATTTATCAAGCTTTTTCCTGTTATAAAAATAGCAAATCAAATGTTATTTTAATCAATAATGTCAATGATGATTTTCTATTATGATAATAGTTATAAAAATTATGAGGACGACGATTATGAATATGATAATAATAACTGAAACATAACAGAAATTAAATTAAATTGAGTTGTAAATCATTCCCCTATAAAGATAAAAGACGGGGCAAGTGACGGAGGAGTAGCCAATCGGACACACGTTAAAGGAAAGTGATACCCGTAAAGTAATTTGCCGGAAGAGATAAATCTACACACCACACGCTAACACTTCTGCTTATATTTTTTATACACAGGATCAGCGGTGTGTAACTTCTAGCGCGCTTTCGATTCAAGCTTGCTTCTGATTTTTATTGCTGTATGAAAAATAGAACTGCAAAAGCGTGGCCAAAGTCGGGGTTGTATCAATACCCATCTTTGTGTTGAATGTATACAAGCATGTAGAAATATGTCACTTGATATTAGATCCTTGAATTAATTTAATACCTAGCGCTAAAATAACTTTATTTGATGGGAGAACAAGCACAATCAATGATGAATTGTTCGTCCATCTTTAAAACAATGCTCTGCTTAATTACAATATTCATAACTTGGCAAGCTTTAAATGCACATACACGAATGTTAAAACGTTCGTAGGAAAACAAATTTTGTGTCGTTTAATGTTTATATATTTGAATATACATGCATTGAATGAATGTTGAAAATTATTATTCTTCTTCTTGTTTTGTTTTTGTAATTATTAATTATTTCATTTTAACGCGCACACATAAACACACACACTTTATTTCAGCATAAACGTTTTATTTTTTTATTTATTTTTAAATATATACTTGATGGCAAAATGGTTACAATATATTTTTGTAAACAATTAACTCATAAATAACTAAGTAAATAAATAAATAAATAATATGATGTAATATGATTACGACAGTACTAAAATGTAAATTTAATAGCTGCAACAGTAACATTATTTATTTGTTTGTTTGTTTGTTTGTTTAGCTAGTTAGTTACTTTTATTGTAGTGCCGGTGCATTTGCATGCACTTATGTTTATCTTGTGCAAATCGTCAACACTATGTATGATAACGTCATGAACAATGGCAGCCAGGTATTTTATTCAGTGGTACTGTTGTTATGATAGTAAAAAAATAATAAGAAGAAATAAAAAAAAATATATAAATAAATAAATAAATAAATAAATAAACATAATAATAATAATAATAATAATAATAATAATAAACATAAACATAATAATAGTAATAATAATAATAATTACTAAATATATAATTACTTCTGTTGTTGGTATTTAATAGAATTGGTAATAATAAAAACAATTAACTAACAAAGTTAGTAACCGGCTCTGCTGTAGATGACGTTACAGATTACTAAATACACGAGTTACTAAAACCTAAAACAGTGACAGATAACATGTTATCAGTGAATTGGTGTTTGCAGAAAAGATAAATATCCAGGTTTACTTTTACGTCATTTTTATTTACCCAGGTGATTTAATTTCTGTTATGTACCTGATAAACAGCTGTTGTTATTCTAGACCACAATCTCAATAATTCCAGCATAGCCGCCGATGCCTTTTGGCAGAAACATGTCTCAGTGAAAGTGAAGGACAATCACTGAAGCACTTGAGTTGTGAACCTCCAATTTCGGTAGAGGGGCAGCTTTAGGCCCAGCAGTGTTCTTGGCAGACGATAGCGCCTCAGAAAGACAGGCACACAGAATGTTTACCCAGATATTACTTTACTTGTGTGCGCCTTTCACATTTTGCAAGCCTCCTGGCTTTTTCTATGGGATTCTAAAAATGTTGTCCGTAATGAACACAGACCTGTGCTTCTCTCTCTACTCAAGGGGATGGTGATGGTATATGCAGAAACAACAGAAACACTTGATGCTAAATATGTACAATTTATTCAAGGAAATGAAAAACTGCCGAAGTATGAAAGTGTGACGAAACACTTGGACTCGATCTGAGGGGTCGGATAAGAAAAAATGACACTAATAACTTTGCTCAGTCTATCACGACAATGCTCAAGGATCAAATTCTGGATTGAACAAAAGTGTATAGTGTGATCCAGCTTGTTGATTTAATGACTAGACGTCTAGAGGCTTGTTATGTGCGGCGATTATTAGACATATGCAATAACCGTCAGAATGGAGCCCGAAAGTCAAAGTTCCTACCGCATGGCCAAGCAGGTGCCACGACTGACCAAAAGCTAATCGTTCGTTCCGGTGAGAGTTAGACAATGTTCAAGTGAAAAAGACGCCAATACAACTTGAACCTAAGACAAGGACAATTTTGGTAAACCTTCAAGAACATTTATAAAGCAGGCAAATTCTTTGAAATTTAAATTCGGCACTGGAATCCGCACTACAGTGCTTTGGTAAGTACAGTGGGGTGGCCACAATCACAGGTAAAAGAAAGAAAGATAAATGTTTGGCAAGTTGCAACATCATCGGGTCTATCCAACAACACTAGCTAAGGCCAGAAATGGCGTTGGTAGAGATCGACCAATGTGTTCAGGTAGATAAGCCACACAGAGAGAAAGGAGGTTTGAAATGGATACCCTACTCTTCCCAAGTAATGCCAAGGATAAAAGAGCACCATAGTTTATCTAGACGTGTGGAAAGATATGAAGCATTAGGGAAGACACTCTCCGCAAAGTAATCTGCATGGACCTTGCTCGTGTTGCGAGAGATGACGCTGAATATGCCTTGCTCTGCAAAATGATCTGGAACCTTCCTTGGATGAGAGATCATGGCCTTATTTAAATGACCATAATCACCTCTGAAACAGTAGATACATTGTAGACTTATCAAGAATACAACGTAACTAAATTAATCACTTTGAAGTTTTATCTTTGTCTTGTTTTAGCTTTTGATGCCTTTCTCCCCATAAAAACGTTCCGTTTCTAATAGTTTATCCAGGTTTGGGACACTTTTATTGGGTCACTCTCTAGTGTTTGCCGATTGTGCTCCTCAAAGTGTGACAAGGTTCAGAAAGGTCATTGTAATACAGAAGGAAAAGAATGTGAAGAAAAAAGGCTCGGTTTCCGAATGATTGGACTCAGGGAAACTTTTTCTGGGCCACCCTGTAATTTGTGTTTTAACACACACACACTTTATTTCAGCAAAGTATTATAATTTAAAAAAAAAAAATTAAAATAATTAAATTACAACACTAGATTTCTTGGCAAAATGGTTGTAAATAATAAACTAAGTAAATAAGTAGGTAAATAAGTCAGTAAATAAATAAATAAATAATAAATAAATAAAGCAATGTGATTACGGTATTACCGAAATTAATATAAAAATGAATAAATAAATAAATAAATAAATAATTACTTCTATTCTTGTTAGTTAATAGAATTGTCAATAAAATAAATAATTAATAAACAAAGTAAATAAATAAATAAACAATGTTACTATTTATAAACGATGCAGCTATTAAGATTTTATCAACAAAAATAACTAACTATATAACGCACCTAAGAAGACTGATTGTTTGACCCTTAGCAAAACGCTGAACACGAGTTACTACTTACAGTTGTTAAACACGACACACATTCCGACTCCAAAGAGTAACCACCCATGCACCGATCAAATTATTTTTAAAGAACCCCAATAAATAAAAATGCCCGTTATACGGTTTTTTCCACGTTAAAAATATATGTAAATCTAAGGTAAAATTGCTTTAAAATGTAAAGGCTGTTCGTTGTGTAAGTAAAATAAGCAGGAAATATATAGATATATAGATAGATGATTATATAAGGTCACATGCCATTTTACATAGAAACTTTATATATTATGTCCTAATGTATTTAGCCAGCAAAAAAACAAAAAAACAAAAAAACGGATTAAAATGCAGGTGAAAATAAATAATTTTTTTGTGAGGCATATGAAGTGCTGTTGTGTTTTTGTTGTTTATTTTAAATATTTTGATAATATCTTACCTGTCGCAATCATTTCCTGATCGCAATCATCTCATGGATTTCCCATATCTTAAAGAAATAAGAAACTGATTTGATTGGCTTATATAGTGACAGGTGATATTCTATTCTGAGTAATTTTTATGTTAATCTTCTTCAGTTACGTGTGTTTATTTTTAAATCAAATTTTATTATTTGATTTAGTAGTACCCCTTTACAATAACTACTACTATCGCCAAGATTACTAATTATAATAATAAAACATTTAAAAAGTGCAGAAGAAAATGTTTCTTTATTAAACGTTATTAGATGTTGTAACTTCTATTTTAAGAAGTCGTAAAATCTTCTGTTTAGACAATGTATAAAACCCGCTTCAGATCAGCACGAGTTACTGTGAATGGTTTGCGAAGCTTTGATCTTTAATAAAGCGATGATGAAATACTGGTTGGAACTGGAATTAGCCCAGTGGAAACGATGAATATAACTGATCCTGAGACATCCTTGAACCAGCGTTTTATTACCTGATTAATTATTTGTGAATTCTTTATTTGTAAACATTATTTACAATTATTCATTACACATTTAGTTTTATTTCTTTATGTTGTTATATTAATAGACATTATTTTGATTTCTAGACTAAAATTTTACAAGTGTTGTGTTGAATGCAATTATAATCACGTTTTGTATAAATATAAACGAAAACACGTATTTATTCGTTTAATACATTTATTATAACGACAGTGATATGATTATTATTATTGTTGTTCTTATTATAATCATCATGTTATGGCCCATCCTAATAAGTTCATAGACCAATCAAAATTGTTTTGTTTTGGGGGATTTTCGGTTTTTTTTTTTTATGCAAATTAAATTTTATTATATTCAGTTTATGGAAGTTTGGTAACGAGTGTTTCTGGGGGCGGGCGAAATTCCAATAAAAATATATGTAAATATGAAATACTACTACTAATATTTTTTTTTTTTTCAGTTCAACTATTATCACGTACATTCTCAGTCTTGGCTGGATTGTGACAATGTGTATTTCTGTCATCCCAGTTATTTGTATGCTTCTATTTTCTCAATCTGTGACAATGAGGTTTAGAACAGAAATGCAAACACCCTTACTTACTGCTTCAACCTGACTCAGTTTGGTAAGTCATTTTATTGTTGTCTCTGTCTGTCCTTTATTCATATAATTTACCGAATTTTGAAATACGGCATTGAACTTTTTAAAAATAAATGATATAATTGTCTGGAAGCAAACTATACACGCATTAAGATTTCAAAGGAGTTGACTGAGTACAGAGATGCTGTTGAAATGGAAGAACTAGAACTGAACAGCATTCACGACAGAAGTCAGAAGGGACCTCCACCTTATTTAGGCCGTTGATGGAATGTTCAAGAAAAATATAACATTTATGTGAAATAATTTTGAAAACAGTTTCTTTTGAGATGAAAAATTTCGTAATTCCCTTCTACTTACAGAACAAGTAGCCATCAGTTAGACAATTAGCTCAAATTATCCTGTAACAAGATCAGTATGAACATCTACTCACACATCTACGGGTTCAGTAGTTGTAACTGACAAAACCTTTTATTACAGTTTTAATAATTAATTATGAGAATCAAACTGTATTCATCACTCCCTGTAGATTTTATATTTCTTAGATGAATTGTGAAAAGTAAATTTTGTAAATTTATTAGAGATCATTATTATTAAAATCAGGTGTCAAATGGAGACACATGAATAAAAATGTGTCTTTGATTGACATATTTATACTTTTTTTTTTTGATTTATAAAATTTTCAAGAGTGCTTCGTTAGTTTCATTTTGTAATTTGACAGTGGCATGTAGTTGAGCTGGTTGATTTTTTTAAAGTTACTTTACAGAAATAGTAGGATAGTGACAAGGAAAATGTTTGAATGGTTCCAGCCAATAGAACCACCCAAAAAGTGACTCCTAATGCCTATATATTTTGGAGATTAAATGACTGATTGATAATGCAATTAACAATGAAAGATTCATTCCTAAGATTTGTTAAACATTTATTCATTTTAGTATTCATTAATTCACTAAACAAATCACAAGTCTCATTAAGGTTGTTGTTTATTCCTTAGTAAGTGAAAACTTATAGAACAGATGGTTCTAACTGAAACTGGGCTAAAAAGTTAAATTGTAAATGTTTTCTTTATAAGCATTTGTCCATCATTTGGTGCTTTTGATGTTGATAGAGTCCTAACACATAATGTTTTTATTATCATATCAGAATATACTATTTTATTATGAACTGTTACATATTAGTAAGTATTATGTTTTACTACCAATATATTCATTATATTAAATGTATTTCTTGTAAAAATATATTTTGTGTACATAAAAGTAAAATGTGAAAGAAACATCATTTCTAGTTATTAATATGACTGAATTGTCAGGTCACTTATCTTTATTATTTTTTAATTTGCCTCATCTGTTTTTAATAGATGATTCCAGTGTTAAATTTGGGGGAAAACAAAAATTATATAAATTTTAACAAAGTTAACACTTAAGTTTAATATTTCTAAATATTTAATCAAATACATTCCAAACATTGCACTTTTTGCTCATAATTTTTAGTATATACTTATTTACTTTAATGCTATTGTTATTTGTGAATACATAAATGGATACTACTGATATTCCTCAATTGTCCTGACATTTGGCCAAGTATTATTTTAAAAGTAAAAGACATATTTTTGTATTCTTTTTATTTATTTATTTATAAACATTTTATATATACATTTGTATTCTTGTATTTTTCATCATGTGAAAAAAAAAAAAAAAATGAACATCAAATGATAAAATGTATGATTTTTAGAAGAAATATTACATTTCCAGAATAATATAGTACTTTCTATAGAATATTGCAAAAGCTTAAACTAATGGAACTTTTTATTTATTTATATGTATTTAGGATACTTGACATCATTATTCAACAGTGACTTTTAGAACATATTTTGAATGTCATTTATTTTTTTAAATATATCTTATTTAATTTTATTATAAATACACTAAATTGATGAACCTAATCATGTTTTTCAATTAGAATGTTAAAACATTTAAGAAACATCTTCTGTTTGCTATTTTCATTTCACATTTTGGAGATAACGAGTTATGTAAATATCTATATTTCTTAAGTCTTAAGCTTATCACTCTTTTGTCATAAATTATATGAATGCAGAGGTTTGTTGAATTTTGATAGCTAACATCTGCTTTCAAATTCATTATAATGCATGATTTGTTATGTTTGAATTGTTAGATAACTGAAAAAGTATCATTTAAAAAAAAATAATCAGTTCGAAAGATGATTATTGTATGTAACTTAATTGCTGATTCAGTTTGCAGGATCCAATATGTTTCAAATAATTAGACTGACACTGTTATAAATACATAAAAAAAAAAAAAAATAATAACATTCTATATCAAATTACCTAACTCTGGTTTTATATCAGTTGTTGTTATTGGTAATGGAGGGCCTATGCATAACTTAATTTGGCTTTTATAGAAAAAGAATAGTAAAGTTTGACTAGTCATAGTATCTTTTATGACATTCAGATATTGTTATGTAACATTTTTAAGTGTATCTTTTACATAATACATTGTTTTCGTAAATAAACTTTTTTTTATCTGGCATTTCATGTTTGTTATTTTTCCGAAAAAAATAATAATTGTAAAAAAATCCATTGCATCTGATTAACTAAAAAAACCATACAACAACGTGAAAATACATTTATTATAAAATTCATCATTTAAAGAGATCATAAGACAAATTTTCATTTAAATCCATATTGCACAATGATTTTGAATCTTTATCACAAACTTCAGCCATGACTAATTTTTAGTAATTTTAATACCACTCTATATCTAGTTTCATTCACCTCACTAAGGAGAATTGTGTTAAACAAAATCTCTATGTACAAGATACATCCTGGTAAAGGATAATAAAACTTCTATAAAAATTCTATATCAGTAAAACATGACACAAAAGTAAAATGTTGTATTGGTGACCTTTCATAAACTGGAAACTGCAATACATGGTAGTTAATCATTTATTATTGCCAATAACCTTTAAAAAAATTCAGATTTTGTAGAGGATAAGTATATAATATAATAACAAAGGCTATTAGGATGCCGATAACAAAATAGGCATCACATCTTTCATTCAAGCTGTGGAATTCATCATCTGTTGTTCTTTCACTTTGCAGTGTTTGCTCCAATCCTTCGCTGTTTAGTGTGTCCGAAACAGGAGTCAGTTTTTTAAGTTCATCTGAACAAAATTCAGAAAAAATAGAAAAAAGTGTGCGCTCACACACACACACACACAATGAATTTAGTGAAAGTAGAAACAAAATATAACAGGTAACTAAATACATTAAAAATAAATAAAAAAATAAAATAATAATAATAAAAAAATAAAACTAATTAAATATATCGTTTATGACAATTTCCTTTTACATTTTTGCCAGTCTATAATTTATTATTGTTATTTTGTCATAACGAAGCTTGTGTCATTTTAAAAGTTATGTATAATTCCGTTTTATAGTGATCGTGGACCAGATCTTGATTATCTATCAGAATATTAAGAAAAAAGTAATAATAATAAGAGAATATCTATAATCTTACCTTTCAGTATGTCAGCAAGATGATTTTGACCTGATTTGGTCAAAGCTTCCACAAAGCAGTCGAAAGCTTTCTCTCCAAACAGAGGAAGGATTTCGATGAGACGTCGAACCTTTTCTGTTCTTGTCTCTGGTCTGAGAATGTAATCAACATCACAAGGTGACAACACACCGTTGTCACGCAGGTATGTTACTACAGGTTCAAACAATATATTTGTTACCAGTCTGCTGTATGCCTTTTCTATAGCTTTGCTGTGTTGAGGAGGCATCGAAGAATCTTTGAAAAAAAAAAAAAAAAAAAGGTAAAATAATAATAATAAAAAAAATAAATAGTTAAGAAAATAATAATTTTCTGTTTCAGAAAGGAAAATGATAATAATTTGTGAACAGTCTGCGATTCTTGCCATATTCTAAACAGTATTACAATTTTATTGAAACGAAAAAAATATATCTGAAATGGTCCGATTTATTTTAAATAACACATGAAAAACAGCAATTAGTCACAAACAAACAATATATTTCACTGATAATAAGCCAGTCTTACTGAAAAATGAACTGATAGATGATTTTTGACAAGCGGAAATCAGAATACTGAGAGACTGTGACGTTTTGTTCCATTCGTGTATCACGTCCCAGAAAGGGTTTCCACTTTTTTCAACTATTTTCTCCACTGTACTGCTGTTTACGCCTAGAGCTAAACCAAACTCCTTGACTTTATCTTTGTTGTTAGCAGAAGCACCTGAATAATTAATTAAAACAAACAAAAAATTATAAATAATCAGAAAAGGTCAACCCACTTAAAAAAAAGAACAGGGAAAAAGTCGACAACAACCAAATAAACAAATAAATAAATATAAATTATATGAAATACAAAGAAACGCTGTAGCAAAATATCAAAATGAGAAGGTAATAATAATCTAATGTTGTTATTGTTACTGCATGGCTTGTGATTCCATTAATGTTGATTATTATTATTTCTTTGGTTGTCACATACGTGCTCGCACACACACACATACACACTTTTTTAAATTAAATTTAAAATATGGACTCGAAGCTGATTATAAACATACCGAGGTCTTTTTCAATTTGATTTGCACATCCTAAAATGTGTGGAGGCAGACTGTCGCTATTCTTATTTGACAGTAAACATTCCTCTGCCAAATTCAGCACATCTGTTAACTTGCTTTTGTTTTCTTCTGTTGATTCTATTAAACTACGTACTAATTCAGTACATTCATCTTGTTTTTCTAAAACAGAAGTTGTGTTAATTTTGTTTATCTGAAATTAAATATGAATAAATGAAATTAATATTTTCCATTACATAAACGAAGAGGAAAACTGTTAATAGCTTTCTTCGTTAAAATATAAGTGCTTTATTCCTAATCTGTTTCTATTGCTGCAGTGACATTCAACAGTAAATTCTTGGTTTAACGGTCAACAAGTCAACGGACTTCATTTTTAGCAGACTAATTCCATGAAATCTAAAGTAAACTTTTTATTTGTGTCGTCCATGGTTGTGTAATTGTTTAGTGGTCCTAAGTGTATAACATTTTTATAAAATATTCAACCAGTAAAAACGTGACACCTGTCCATCCGTTTGTTACAGTTTGGAATATAGAAATTGCCAGTTTATATTTGACCACTACTATCGACTGAGGCATAGGACCTTCTACAAACAATTTTTTTTATATATTATATTAAAAATGGTGAGTACATAAAATATGTCATTGTAAAATTAAAAAACAATAAATTTATAGAAATACAGCATTAAAATATTATTTATGAGAATGTGTTTCGGCAACAGTCCGTTAAATCGAGATCCTACTGTATTTGTGTTTACTTTTTGAGCTTTTTTGAGACAGAAACAGAGAAGCACAAACAGACACATATACATATTATTGAAGATAATAGTCTAAATATATTTTTATATTTTTTTAACATTTATTATTATTATTATTATTATTATTATTATTATTATTATTATTATTATTCTACTGTCCTGTTTTAATGAACTGTAACAACACTACCACTGAAAACATATATGGATGCAATTATTTCGCTGAAATTGTGACATTATCATACACAGTATTGAGCGATTTGCACAAGATAAGTAAAAGTGCGTGCAAATGCACAGGCACCAAATGAAAACAAATTCATTGTTGTTACTGTATAATAATAATTATTATATTTTTACTTACTTTCATCAGCAGGTTACTACGAAATTTCATTTCTTTCTCCAAGGAGTTTTCCAGCGCTTTGATTTGCTGCTTCAACGCATCTGTTTCTTTCAATCTGTCATCCTTTATCCTGTCTAAATCAAATTTTATGGCCAGTCTGTCTGTTACACCCAAAGACTTCTTCGTGTCCTCGGATATCTCTTTCAATGTGTCGTGCAAACATTCATCCTTTTTTCTGAGTTCGTCTTCAGCTTTCTTCAATCTGGCAGAAAGATATGATATTTCATTTCTTTGTTCTTCCAGTTGAATATTACAGTTCTCATGGACATCTCGTTGTATTTCAGGTAAAGAATGCGAAGTTTCCGAATGTTTTAGCAATTCTTCAAACATCAGCTGGACAGGTTCGATAAATTCCGGAAAGATTGTTCTCATAACGTTTAGATTTTGTGTCGCCGTTTTGTACATTTCTTCGAGTGAAGGTGGTGAAGCCATTGTATTTAGTAGAAATGGTATTTATCAGTCAAAGAAACTAAAAACTTGTTTATTTCCGGAAGTTTATCAAGCTGTTCCTACTATAAAAGTAAGAAGTCAAATATTATTCATGTTAATAATGATGATGAAGATGATTTATAATGAAGATAATAATAATAATAATAATAATAATAATAATAATAACTTAATTGAAACTTAACAAAAACTAAATCGACTGTGTAAATAAAAATAAACTAATAACCGATAATTAAAATAAATAAAACAATATTCATCTAGGAGAAATCTCAACATTATATTTTCTGCAAATTGCATCTCACCTATAACATGTCGCAGTACCAGAATCTAATAACACATATATTTGATATAATCTGTTATGTCATCACCAACAGGGCTGGGAAATGTTTTGTTTATTTTAATATAAAAATGGATAATACTGTCAATAAATAAATTTCTACTATTATTCTTGTAGTAGATTTGATGTTGCAGCTATTAAGGTTGGTAACAGTAAAAATAACTAAGTAACTAAATAACTAACTAAACAAACAAACAAACAAATAATGTTACTGTCACAACTATTAAAATGAACGTACTATACGTCTTGGTAGCTAGTAAAATTAGTAAAAAAATAATAATTAACTAACTAAAGAAAGAAAGAAAAAAAGAAAGAAAAAATGGGAAAAAAACAATTACATTATTTCCGCTCTCAATGCTGCCATCTTGGATTTTAATACATATATAATTTATTATTTAACTTGCCGTATAAATAACTTCTAAACTGAACTGAAAAAGCATATAATGAGTACACAGTTTAAGTATTCTGAATAATATATTTTTTCAATAAATGGTTTGACCACAAAAGTCAACAACCTAATAAGATTGATCGTATCATCTACGTTGAATCTCAAAATACGAGTTACCAGTTGCATTTGTTAAATATGAGACACATTCAACTACAAAGAATAACGTCACATTCAAAAATATATATATTTTTTTAAAAATAGCCCAAAGAAAAATCTCACTTATGCGTTATAGCTATAAAACTAAGGTACAATTGTTTTAAAATGCAAAGGATTTTTGTTTCGTTATGAAAGTAAAATATATTGTAATAATTAAATCAGGTCAAATAATATTTTACACAGAAACCTGATGTATTATATCTTAATGTAGATCAAAAACTGAATTTAAAATATAGGTTCAAATAAATATGATTTTTTATGCCATTTAAAAACGATTGTTGAGATTTTGCTAATTATTTTGATAATCTAAATATTTTGATAATAATTCGACACAATATACCTTGTTAGAAATATTTCCTTGTGTTTATTGGGCTTTCCACATGATAACAAAATAAACCAGTTACAATTAAGAAATTGATATATGAAACAACAAGAAATATTCGATTTATTTACGTGTCTGTCAGTTTTATAATTAACATTTTTTCTTGTTATTAATTTAATTTATTGTTGTGATTTTATGAATAACTGCTACTGTTACTAAGACGACCACTAATTTTAATTAATAATAATAATAATAATAATAATAAAACAATATTTAATGATACTGTATTTCTCTATTAATAATTATTAGATATGACTTCTATAAAGGTGTCGTAATTTCCTCTGTAGACAATAACAGATAGAGGAAACCCGATTGAGACCAACTTGAGTTACAGCACATGAGTTATTTTACATACCTTTGGTTTTTAATGAGGCGATGGTGAATTTCTATTTTTGGCTAGTTTTGATAATTATGACAATTTATAATTATTCTACACACATTCATTGTTATTACTTTATTTGTATTGTTACGTTAAAAGTCGTTATTTTGTTTTTTAGTTTAAATTTTCACAAGTATTTTGTTGAATGCACTTAGAATTATATGTAAATAAAAATAATCTTAACTGTTTTCGTTAAATACAATTTTCATAACGACTATGATGTGATTGTTCTTATTCTTATTCTTATTATCCTTATCGTGATATGTTCCATCCTAATAACATAGCCGAATTAAAATGTAATATAAACCAGTGGAAAGTATTTTTTTTAAGAACTTGCATCTAATGGATTTTCTTGTAATGAAAATTTTAACGAGCAAATCCATTGCAGCCATTGTATTCTTCTTATTGTTATTATTGTTCTTCCTGTTGTTGAGCTGTTGATGATTCTTCTTGCCGGAATTATTATTATTATTACAACTTTTTCGTGATTTTTATTGCAATACTCTAAATTTATCTTTCATTCGTTTTCCTTAAAAAAAGTGATGTTGATGATGATAATACTAATAACATTCCGGAATCATGTTGAAATTCGAGCTGTGTAGTAGCCTACACGTAGGTTAATTTGGCGGCATAAAATGAGCAATAAAACTAAATCGACAATTTGTATAAAAGTGTTACGTATTTACGAATGAGAATTCACTCTTATTAATTCTTTTCGTATTTTACAGCAACTACTACATTATAGCAGCAGACTGAAAATAAAATTGATTATACCTTAAAATTAGTATTCCGTTTTCTTTTTCCTTACAGTGGAGTACTGCTTTACCGCCAGGCTACACACAAAAAATGACTCGTGTGATACAACAAACTGTTAGCAGACGACAGTCTGATATAATCTGTTCGTGCTGGGTTTCGTGGTAATGACGAATGGTTTTCTGTTTTGTTTTGATCTTACATATTATTCACGGTTAATCTATAATCACAATGAAATAAGTGACCAAAGACCCTTGCGTGTTTGAACGTTGGTGCTTACTAAACAACCAGTGCACTTTTTGTTAAGTATCTTTCTGACCTCGTATACCTCCGCTCTCGCAGTCAGTGAACATCTTGGAACAGTCAGATTGAACATGATCAAATACCCAGTGAACATTCAGTGGTTCAGATACCTGCGGACTATTGGGTTACGCACGTTTTACACTGCTAACAATAAAAGCTTAGCAACATAAAAACTATTTATTTTTGTCTGTTGTATTGACAGTCCTATAATCAGACTGAATCAATGTCATTTGTGTCATTCTTTTTAAAACTTTATGACAAAATTTAATTCACTCATAATTAATGTTTAAAAATTTTATATATCTATATCCTTTCACTCCATAAAGGAGCATTGTTTGAAATAAAAACTCTAAATGTACAAAATACATCCTAGTAAATAATTAAATAAATAAAAACAGCTTCTTTATTAGTAAAATATATAATAAAACAGTAAACAGTGTTTTGGTGTTCTGTCATTAACTGGTAACTTACAACTGGTTGTTAACATTTGATATTTACCATTAATCCTTAAAGTTAAATATTAATATACTTCACAGAAACAGGTCAGAAATTATTAGAGGATACTTAAATAATGGCTTTTTAGAAAAATAATAAATACATGCACCTGTGTGTTTATGTAAATATACGTATCAAAAAATAATTAACTTGAGCACAATATATATATATATATTTTTTTTTTTTAGAAAATGTCTAAACATCTAGTTACTTTTGGTTTTAATACGGCGATGATGAATTTCTAATCTGAACTGTTCCTGAAGCCATGTTTTAATTATTTATTAATTCCGTTATTTTTCGTTAGTTTTGATAATGATTTAAATAATAATTTTTAATGATAATTTATTTTTTTATTTAAAAAGTATTTAGAGATCATTGCAATTTATTACTTTCTTTATAGTGTTACGTTAAAAGTTGTTATTATAAAATTTTACAAGTATTTTGTTGAATGTACTTATAATTATATGTAAATAAAAATAATTTTAACTGTTTTCGTTAAATGAACTTTTTATAACGACTATGATATGATTGTTGTTATTATTATTCTTATTATCATCACTGTGGCATATCCCATCCTAATAAAATAGCCCAGTCACAATGTAATATAGACGAGAAGAAAGTATTTGGTTAAGAACTTGCATCTAACTGTTTTTCTTGTAATGAAAATTTGAATGAGCAAATCCATTTGTTGGGTATTCTTATGGATTCTTCTTCTTATTATTACTGTTGTTGTTTGCTGTTGACGAGATTTCTCTTTATTGTATTTTTTCTTCTTCTTCTTCTTCTTCTTATTATATGCATAAAACATTTTCGTTTTTATTCCAATACTTTAAATTTATCTTTCATTCGTTTTCCTTAAAAAGAAAAAAAGATGATAATGATAGTAATAATGATATTCGGGAATTATGTTGTAATTGGAGCTATGTACATTCGTAATAGGACAATAACAAATATAGGTTGTTGAAATAAACTGCATGATATGGCGTAATAAAATGAACAGTAAAACTAAACCAAGTATTTGTATAAAAGTACTAAATACTGACAAATGAACATTCATTCTTATTCATTATTTTTATATATTGCAGCAAGTACTACATTATAGCAGCAGAGTGAAAATAAAATTGATAATACCTTGAAACTAGTATCCCGTTTTCTTTTTCCTTCCAGTCGGGTACTCTTTTTTGGGCCAGCCTACAGAAGAAAAATGACTCGCGTGATATGTTAAACTGTCAGCAGACGACAGTCTGCCAATACCAGTTCGTGCTGGTTTTTTGTGGTTTTGATGATTGATTATATTGTTCGTTTTAATCTTATGTATTATTCACGCATTATCTATAATCACAGTGAAATATATTATTACATATGCAACCAAAGGCCCATTTGTGTTTGAATTGTTTGATTGCTGGTGTTTACTAAACGGCCAATGTCATTCAGACACCTTGAGGAGAAGTGAGTTTACTCAAGTTTGACAATGAAAGCTTAGCAACACACAAAATATTTATTTTCATTTTTTGTATGGACAGTCTAAATCAGACTGAATTAATGTCGAGGCAAGTGATTTTGGGATAAATTTAAATAAACCTCTACATCACGTTTGTGTCACTCTATTTAAATCTTTATCATAAAATTTGATTCACCCATAATTAATTTTTAATAATTTTAATACTATTGTGTATCTAGCTCTTTTCACTTAATAAAGGAGCATTGTTTTAAGTAAAAAGTCTGTCGATTCAAAATACATCCTGGTAAATAATAAAAAATATAAAAACCACTTCTTTATTAGTCAAATATATAATAAAACGGTAAACAGTGTTTTGGTATTCTGTCATTAATTAATAACTTAAAATTGGTCGTTAACCTTTGATATTTAACCATTAAAGTTAACTATCAGTAGTATCACAGAAACATGTCAGATTATGTAGAGGATAATTAAATAGTGGCTTTATAGAAACATAATATATACTATATACGTATACAAAATAATTACAAAATAAGTTCATAACGAAATATATAATTTTTTAAAAATTTTAAACTTTTTTTTAGAAAAACTCTCAAGACGTAGTGACATATTTTATACCCACTCAACATCAAACAAGAAATATATGTCTGTATGTGTGTGTGTATGTATATATATATATATATATATATATATATACATATATACACACACACATACACACATACATACACACATATATATATAATAACAATAATTAAAAATAAATAAATGAATAAATGTAAATAAATAAATAAATAAACTACAAAATAATGAAATATCCCCAGAAAATATTAAAAAAAGCAAAATAATTTTTAAAGGATAAAAATATACCCCTAAAAAGCACTACTGTGTGTGTGCGTATGTGTGTGTGTGTGATTAAATTTAATAATAATAATAATAAAAATAACAATTTAGTGTTTTATTTTGTTATAACTCTTACTCTAGTTGTACATGTATATATACAACTATATAATCTTATTCTCTCGTGAATATTTAATATTCAGTTAATAATACAATGATGAAAATACTTTGATAATCTATATCGGGAGGGCTAGTATTAAAAAAAACCAAAAACGAAAAAGCAACAAACAAACAAAACAAATATGCACTAAAATTTAAAACCAGTATAAAAAAACACATTTTAAAACATTATAAAAATCTATATTATTAAAGATGTAGTTTTGACATAACGCCAAAAATCAAGTAGACCATGTCTATCGAATTATCTCATCAGTGCGTAGTATACGGCCTTAGTTCCATGGTTGATTATATGAGTCCCTTACTCAAAGAACATTATCACATTATTAAAACAAATACCTAATTGTTATTATTTTTACTTAATACAATTTCTAATACACTAACTTGGAAAGACAATTTGCCGCACTGAAATGCATACAAATATGAGCTTAACATTTCAGGATCTGTCACATAATTATGCTTCTTAATGATCAGCTGTAATCTGAGTATTAATTTTATTATTTAAATATTTTTCTTTGTTTTTGAACGATGACCGTGATAATGTTTTTTGATATTATATTCTGCTGAGTGTATTGTCATTTTTTCATCAGCAACTCCTTGTTGTAGTTCACCCCTGTGAGTATTGTGGACAATAGTCTTGTAATGTCCACATCGCTCTCATTCAGACTGAGAGATTCATTAACAGTTGTTAATTCGGGTTGCAATGAACGCTCCACAACTGTTTTATATTCCATATTTAGTGTGCCCGTAAGAGTCGTCAATTCTTTTAGTTCATCTGAATAAAATGGAAAAAAATACAACAACAACAACAACAACAAAAATAATAATAATAATAAAAATTATAATAGAACAATAAAAAATTAAGTAAAAAATTAAATAAAAATATTAATAAATTGTGCAATTAATCGAAAGGGCAAACTGGACGTAAACAGCTCGCAATTAAAAATAAAATAAATAAATAAAATCAATTGATCAATCGAAGAAAAAATAAATCTATTCAAATAATATTCTATTAATACCAGAGTAGGGTACATTTATTCTTACCTAAAAGTATTTCAGCAAGATGATGTTGACCAGTTTTGATCAAAGCGTCCACCAAGCAGTCGAAAGCTTTCTCTCCAGACAGAGGAAGGATGTCGACGAGACGTCGAAACTTTTCTGTTCTTGTCTCTGGACTGAGAATGTAATCAACATCACAAAGTGACAGCACAGCGTGGTCACGCAGGTGTGATACCACGTAGCTTACAAATATGTCTGCTTCAAGTCTGCTGTACGCCTTTTCTATAGCTGTTGTGTGATGAGGAGGCATTAAACCATCTTTAAAAAAAAGTAAAATATATAAATAATAATAATAATAAATAGTTTACAAAAGAATAATAATCTGTTTAAAAAGGAAAGAAAAGAAAACGATAATAATTTGTGAACATTCTTTCCACATTCTATATTACAAACAGTAACAAAAACGCTAATAGTCACATTTATGTTAAATAACACGTGAAAACCAGTAATTAGACACAAAAGATGAAAACGAGCCGCTAATAAGTCAATCTTACCGGAGAATGGACAGATAGATAATCTTTGACAAGCTGAAATCAGAACAACGAGAGACTGTGACGTTTTGTTCCATTCGTACAGCACCTCCCAGAAAAGTTTTCCACTTTCTTCCTTAACTATTTTCTCCACTGTACAGCTGTTTAAGCCAAGAGCTAAACCAAACTGCTTGACTTTACCTTTGTCGTTAGCAGCAGCACCTGAATAATTAATTTGAACAAACAAAAAATTATAAATAATCAAAAAAGGACACCGCACCCACAAGAAAAGAACAAACAGCAACAACGTCGACAGCAACCAAATATACAAATGAATAAATATAAATTGTATCAAATACAGAGAAAAGCTGTAACAAAATATCAAAATGAAAAGGTAATAATATAGTGTCGTTATAATAACTGCATGGCTTATGATTCCATTATTGTTGATTATTATTATTTGTTTGGTTGTCACACACGGGCGCGCACACATACAGACACACATTTTTTATTACTTTAAATTTAAAATTTGGACTCGAAGCTGATTATAAACGTACCGAACTCTTTTTCAATTCGAAATGCAAATCCTAAAATATGTGCAGGCAGATTGTTGCTATTCACATTTGATCGTTTACTTCCGTCCTTTGCCAAAGTCAGCAATTCTGTTAACTTGCTGCTGGTATTTATTGTTGATTCTAGCAAACTACGTACTAATCTAGTACATTCGTCTTGTTTGTTCAGAATAGAAGATGCTTTCATTTCATTAAATATGAACAAATGAAATTAATATTTTCTATTACAAAAACGAAGGGGAAAACTGTTAATAGCTTTCTTCGTTAGAATATAAATGCTTTATTCCTAATCTGTTTCCATTGCTGCAGTGACATTATACAGTAAAATTTTGGTTTAACGGTCAAACGGTTATTTTTAGCAGACTAATTCCATTAGGTCTAAAGTAAACTTTTTATTTGTGTCATCCATAATGTATTTCAGGTACCGGCTTTCGTCGTGTTATCCTAACTGTATAACATTTTTATAAAACACTGAACCAGTAAACACGTGACACCTCTCTCTCTCTCCGTTTGTAACAATTTCTAATATAGAAGTTGCCAATTTATATTTGACCGCCACTATCGATTGCGGCATCGGAGCTTCTACTAAAAATAGATGCTACATAAAATATGTAAAATTAAAAACAATAAACTTATAGAAATACAACATTAAAACATTATTTTTTAAAACATTTATAACCTAAAGTGTTTCGGCAACAGCTGTCACAACGTCATCTCTATCAGTCTGTTAAATCGAGATCCTACTGTATTTGTTTTACTTTTAGAGCTTTTTGCGACAGCATGTCACGGTGGTTAGTCTAATTGGGATTAATACCTAAAATTTGGCTCGTCCCGTCTTAAGGGTAACAGACTATAATAGCGGCACGTGACAAGGTGTTAATTATCTGAGACTATTCTATATACACCAGAGAAAAATAACGGAAACAAGAATTGTATATAAGTAAAATTTTATATATATATTTCACATACTTTAACCATCAATGGTTACATATAATTTAATCGTGCGATTCGAACAATACAATATAAAAGCTAAGAGCGTTGATAGATAATACTAAACTAATTAAGCCAGTTGGTTACTTTAACTTTCTAATTAATCTTTTAGTTATTAACAAACTTTATCTTAGTTTTTAAGCGTAAGTACGTACTACAGAGTAACGCAATAAAATTCAACAGTAGTAGATTTAGCTATCTTCAATCAATCAACATGTATGTTACATACGAAGAAGAACAACATTTAAACCATAATTACCATTGCCTGAGTGGTCAGTTGCCTTTAGCAGACGGCTCTCAGACGTGTCTCAAGCAGGGCACCGATCAAAGAGATTTCGAACAAAACGCGTGCCGCTGCTTATATAACCATCGCGCGGGTGCTCAGTAAACACCTCTGCAGACAGCCTTTCTGAATTTACTTTGCAACTTTAACGCCAATTTTGAGTTTGTTAATCGCAATGTTTCTTAGTTTATAAAATAACGGAACTTCCCCTAATTATATAATACAGCTTCTACGTCTGCATACGCTCTGCTATTTAGTTTTTGTGTATTTACCCCCATTTTCTGACATTAATTAGGTAAACAGTTAAGAACTGCAATTATAAACATGATTATGCACGATAGCTAAATATATTTTAATATAATAACATACTTATGATAAAATGTAGCAGACATTCGGCTTTAAATGGTCATATAAAAATATGGGTTTTGTGAATATTATAATTCACTACATAGAATACAAATTTATGAATAAAAACAAGTATGGCAAAGAGGCAGTAATCAGGATCCGTAACACAGACTCAGAGAAGCACATACACATACATACACATATTACTGAAGATAAGTTTCGTTTTTGTTATTATTACTGTCCTGTTTTAATGAAATATAATAACGGTATCACTAAATAAATATATATGTGCCATTATTTTGCTGAATTTGTGACCATTAACATATATAGCGTTCACCAATTTGCACAAGATACGTATAAGTGCTTGCAAATGCACATGCACCACAATGAAAATAAATTCACAGTTACTACTAAATTTTTCCTTACTTCAATCAACAGGCGATTGAAAGATTTCATTTCTGTCGCTAAGTTCAGTTCCAGCCTTTTGATACTTTGCTTTAACACCTCTATTTCTTTTAATCTGACATTCCTTACCATGTCTATATCAAATTTCTGATCCAGTCTGTCTGTTATATCTAAAGTCTTGCTCATGACCTTGGACATATCTTTCATGGTGTCGTACAAACATTTATTCTGCGCTTTGTTTTCTTGCTGCAGCATCTTTATTTCTTTCAATCTGTCATTTTTTACCCGGTCTATATCAAATTGTGTGCCCAGTCTCTCTGTTACACCCAAAGACTTCTTGGTGAGCTTGGACATATCTTTCACGGTGTCGTACAAACACTCATACTTCTTTCTGAGTTCGTCTTCAGCTTTTTTCAATCTGGCAGAAAGATCTGATATTTTCGTTTTTAGTTCTTCCAGTTGAAGATTACAGTTCTTATGGAAACCTTGTAGTATTTCCGGCGAGATTTTTGTCATAAAGTTTAGGAAGTCTTGTTTCATCGGTACGCTGGTTTCTTCGGAAAAAGATACTACATTCATTTGATTTGGTAGAAACAGTATTTATCAGTACAAGATACTGAAAACTTCATTATTTCCGGAAATGTATTAAGCTGTTCCTACTATAAAAGAAAGAAGTGAAATGTTATTCATATTAATAATGGTGATGAAGATGATTTCATATGAAATAATAATAATAATAATAATGATGATGATGTTAATAATAAGCACAACAACAACAATAACAATAACTTAACTGAAATTAAATTGCCTGTGTAAATAAAAATAACCTAATAACCAATAATTAAGAATGAATAAAACAGTAGTCGTCTACGAGATATCTCAACTTTATCTTTAGGGCAGACTGCATCTCACCTATAACATGTCGCAGTAACCAGTATATATTAACACATATATTTGATATAATCTGTCATGTCATCACCAAAAGTGCTGGCTAATGTTTTATATATTTGAATATCAATTGGAATATTATTTTTGTTGTTAATAAATAAATTACTAATATCATTCCTATACCAGTTTTGTTGTTGCAGCTATTAATATTGGTAACAATAAAACAAAAAAAACTAAGTAACTAACTAAGTAAACAAACAAACAAATGTTACTGTTACGACTATTAAAATTAAAAGCGATAAAAATAACTGAGTAAATAATTAACGTTGTAATACTATATTTGTTAGTAGCTACTAAAATTAGTAAAATAAAATAATTAACTAACTAACTAACAAAATAAATAAATAAAGGAAAAATGGAGAAAAAATCATTGTGCGTTATATATATAAAACTAAGGTAAAATTATTATAAAATGCAAATACTTTTTTTTTTTCGTTATGAAAGTAAAATATATAGTAATAATTAGGTCAAATGATATTTTACATAGAAAGCTGATGAATTATATTTAGCGAGTTTAAAAGCTGAAATTAAAATATACGTGTAAATAAATATTACTTTGTGTGGCATTTAAAAATGACTGTTATGATTTTGCTAATTATTTGATCTCTAAATAATTTGATAATAATCCAACACAACTTACTTTGTTAGAAATATTTCCTTATTGGGCTTTTCATATGATATTACAATAAACCGTTACTAACCAGAAACTGATGCGCTGATACAGCAACTGTGTATTCTGTTTTCAGTGCTTATTTACTTACGTGTCTGTCAGTTTTACAATTTTTTTTTAATTTTTTTTATTAATTTAATTTATTATTGTCACTTTATATATAACTACTTCTGTTGCTAAGATTACCAATAATATTAATTAAGAACAAAAATAATAATAATAAAATAATTTATAATGATACTGTATTTCTCTATTAATAATTATTAGATATGACTTCTATAAAGGTGTTGTAATTTCCTCTGTAGACAATAACAGATAGAGGAAACCCGCTTCAGACCAGCATGAGTTACTGCGCCTGATTACAACAAAGGTTATTTTACGTACCTTTGGCTTTTAATAAGGCGATGGTGAATTTCTAATCTGAACTGGAATTATCAGTGCTCCTTATTAATTCTGTTACTTTTTCGGATGTTCTGATAATTATTTAAATCATTATTTAAGAATTCGTAATTTTTAATGATAATTTATAATTATCCTATGCACATTCAATTTTATTACTTTATTTTATTGTTACATTAAAAGCCGTTATTTGATTTTTTAAATAATACCTACACGTAGGTTGTTGAAACAAACTGCATGATTAGGCGGCATAAAATGAATAATAAAACTAAACCAACAGTTTGTATAAAAGTACTAAGTATTTAACACATTCATTCTTATTCATTCTTTTCCTATTTTACAGCAACTACATGATAGCAGCAGACTGAAAAACACTTTAAAAAATGTATTATTAATTTAATAAATATATTTGTTTATATTTTGCCATTGATTTATTAAAGCAAAACATTAGTTGCATTTATGTTTATTTCAAATATTTATTTATTTATTTATTTATGTTGCTTTTAATGGTGGAAAAAAGAAAAAAAAGGTGCCCTGAAAACATTGAAATTGTCCCTAAGATGTTTTGTCTACCATGACTTGTCAACGAAAACACTACATACTATTATTATAGTTTAATTTTTCAATTATTCATCATATTAGTAAGATTCAACAGTTATATAATACAGATTATTCGTAATACCTAATAATCCCATTTAAAATCGAGGAAAAAAATACATCTAGTTGGGTGGCGAGTGGTATATGGTGGCAGCGGAGGTAATGGCGAAAGGCAATTAACCCTAGTTGTCATATAATCGTAACGAGAATCTCATCTCTTTCCTTCCCCAAAACTCTTTTTCTGCGACAAACGTAGGCAGACCAAAGAGGAGACCCATCTCGTTTTCTAACGACCGAGCTGCCTCAACAGCGTGGCCCAAGACAAAAGGGTAATGGCCAATTGCACAATTATTCACGAAGGGAACGACACAACTGATCGGCCAACCCCTTCTAAAGTTCTATCAGCTTCGCACTGGGTGCATGGCAAGGCAGAACAAGCGGGAAAAGGTGAGTTGAATATTACCAATGTTGAAATAGGTAGATATCGTGCTTTCATTACCTTTGTCAGTTTGTGGAAATAGGGGTCAATACACCACAAAAATTGCGACAAAAATTATGGGATGGTAGTAAGTCCAGCGAAAAGAAATGGAAGCTAGTCAGGGTGGCGTAGGCGACCTGGTTTTGGAGGGTGGAGGGAATTGGTGGTCAAAAATAGGGAAAAGGGCGGTTCCTTTACATCTATTCACGCATGGTCGTCAGCGTTCATGATTTTCGTGAAAATAGGTAAAGACATTCTGTTAGGGAGGGGGTGCCAGGCACATTAACAGGTCGTCCATTTGAAGTTCCTGTGAATTTCCCCTCTGAGATTGTTAGCAAAAAATGATGGAGATTTCAGAGATATTCACCATCTTTCCTATCCAGACCTAGATTTAGTAAATAATCATATTGATCCAAGTGTTTGTTCTGTACATTATGTCAGTATGGATGTTGCAAAAATTTAGATGGTAGGTCAGGGATCCCTGTTAGGAAAATCTGATAGAAACTCAGCATTCGGGCTACTACCAGTATTTCCAGGGGATTTCAATTTATTAGGGTTTAAAATGGATGATCTGTGCAACTACAAGTGTTCACCCATGGGTGCATCAGTCAGCTGTGCTTTATTTGAAAAGTTTTCCACTTTTATTCAGTGAGAAGCTGAGAGGCTATGTTTCCATGACTGGCTGTTGTGTTACACTACCTGGACAGTTTTCTTTTTTGGGGAGTGGGGCAGGCTCAAATGAATGTCACAAGGTAATGGGAAGTTTTCAGACAGTGTTGCCATTTGGGAATTCCCACTGCAGAAGAGAGAACTGTGGGATTCAGAACAGTTCTAATTTTTCGCGGTATTGAAATAGATACAAATTATATGGTATTGCACCTGCCTCTGAACAAATTGTTTGAATTAAGGAAGCTCATAGAGATTAATCTTATGAAAAAAAAGGCTACTTTAAAAACATTGCAGTCACTAACTGGGTCCCTAAATTTTGCCTGTCAAGTAGTTCAACCAGGCTGTGCTTTTATTAGACAGATAATTGATGGAACAAGAGGAATTACTAAGCCACATATTTATATTCGCACACACACACACACATACACATATACACATATACATGAATAATATTTATTAACAATCTGCCAATATGTAATATATGATTGTTGTTCATATTTATGCTTTTCTTAATTAAAGTTCGCAACAAATCTAATAACTTTTGTAATTACAGATGTTATCATTAATTTATATAATAATATTAATATGGTAAAAAAAGTGTATGTATCTTATAGTTTAATCTAAAAAATTACTCAAACATTATTTTTGGAGGTATAATTTCTGACATATGCTGAGTATTATGCTCTAGACTGGTTAAGATTACAGAAACACTGAAATATATAAATATTGTGTATGTTTGTTGTACTGGAAATGTTATGTTGTGCCTCATAAAAACAATAACTAGTTTATAAACCTATGCAGTAACCATTGCTCTAGTGCAAGTTAATTTACAAACAAAAGATTGCAGATAATCACCAGTTTTTTAAATAAATCAATATTAATGGTATATTTTAAGGTGTGTATCGAAGGATTATTAATGTTTGTGAATGTATGCCTCTTTGCTTCTTTACTGGCAACAGTTATATGTATCACAGGAGTTGGTGTGTTTTGTGGAACATCATACAAAGCCCTCAGTCTAATCATTAAAGATATTCTGAATGATCTGTTTCTGTTTAATGTTAGCTGGTTGGTATTGTACACAAATATTCATATTAAACTTAGTATGATTTTACAGCTCTGCTTACTGAAACAGTAAATCAGTAAAGAATTGCCAATAAACTTTTATAAAGTCAGAAAAAATATGTTCAATATTTATAGGGTATCAAATCTTGTTGTGTATAATTTTTTTTTAAAGACTAGGAAAAATATAATAAATAAGAAAATTTAAGAAAATTACCAAAATGTAACACAAAATAATTGATTATAGGGAAATACCTTCTGGGTTATTTCTGTAACAACAGTAATGGCTAATTGTACTCTAAATAAATATTAAAATGATTATGTTTAAATTTAATTTTTAATTTTTCTGTTTGTTTATGACATTTAGGCTGGAGGTTATCCAGGTGGTTTTTGTTGTTATTGCTGTAGCAATGGCTGTGTATGCTGTTATCTTGTTGATATTTGGATTTCTGGCAACTGGTGCAACACGACAGAATGTGTATTCTGGTGCAAAGTGCATTATGGGAGAAAGAGTGTCTGCAGCATTTGTTAGTATCTAACATATTTATTTAAATCTATCTAATGTGTTTTTATTTGTATGCAAAAGTCCAAATTTTTACAATATTTTGAATTTATGTTTATATAGTATTTTTTGGTTATAATAATAAAACTGAATCATGATTGATAAAATCTATGAAATGTTGTCAATCCAGTATTAAAAAAGGCAAAACATAACACTGCCCCGAAAGAAAAATTAGTATTAACTTTTAATTACAAGTATCAGAATATGTTTAATGTATGTATGTTATTTTATGATAGAATAAGAATTATAAAATTTATTCTTTTATTGTTAAAAGTTTACATATATTTCATACTAATTCTGAACATTTTTATATTTCTTGTAGTATGTTCCCTAAAAAGTTAACATTACTTTTCATTTTTTTTTTTTTCACTTATGCAAATTAAATATTATTATATTTAGTTTGTGGAAGTTTGGTAAAGATTGTTTTGGGGGAGGAATTCCACTAAAAATAAATGTAAATGTGAAATACTAATAATTATCTCTGTTTATTTTTTCAGTTCACTGTTATCATGTACATTCTCAATCTTGGCTGGATTGTAATAATGTGTATTTCTGTCATCCCAGTTATTCTGTATGCTTCTATTTTTTCCATCTGTGACAATGAAGTTTACAACAGAAACACAAAACACTTGCTTACTGCTTCAACCTAACTCAGTTTGGTAAGACATTATACAGTTGTCTCTGTTTGTCTTGTATTCATATAATTTACAATTTATTTTTTGTGTCGAATATATTTTTGAAACAGAGATTGAATTTTTTTGTAAATAAATGATAAAATTGTTTTCTTTATGTTTACATATTAAAAAATGTATTTTGTTTCCTTCAAAATGCAGTGAAAGTAAAGTTCCGAAAATACTATAAAACCTACTTTAATATTACTTTAAAAAAACAAAAACAAAAAAACAATAAAAATAATCACAACAAAATTACATTTATTCTCAAGTTTTACAAATCAGAGAAGATGAAAAAACATGCTACTTTATAACAAACTGTTTCATGAAACCTATTTCTGATGAGCATGAATTTGTACAGTTTATAAATTTATGAAGATAATTTCAATTAAATTTACTAACAGTAGTCATTTTTAAGGCCTGTTACATACATTGTTTTTTTAATGATTTTTTCTTTTTCACATTTAGGTGTGTACTGAGGTTCTTTTTATCCAGTCAGTTTTTCAACAACTGGAAAAGTTAAAATGAAGATGAAGTTAAACAAATGTGTGATACAGTAAGTTAATTAACACGTGTAAACATATTTACTGCACTAAATATTAATGTAAACAAACAACACAGATTGTTACGTTCCTCTGTGATTGCTGTAATTATTTGTAAAAATAATTTTCTTTCTCAATTATTTAAAATATATATAGATAATTTTAAAATGAATTAACCTCTATAAAATTATGTACTACTATGAAATTTATAAATATTGATCTGAATTGACTAATATTTCAGCATATATAACTAAACAGTATAGATTGTTACATATTTCTGTCATTGTTATTATTTTAAAATTATATATCAGTTTTAAGTTTAATAATTACATTCTGTTCATAATGAGAATATCCAAACCTCTCAAGGGAGCTAACTAGAAGTTTTTATAGGCAATGTTGTTATTTTATGAAATTAATTTCCTAGCAAACTTTTATAAATTATTTTTATTTATTTATATTTTTAGGTGATTGAGGCTGGTCCTTTGTTTTGTGTTGCTTCCATAGGATCTTTATTCATTGTTCTTTGAATGGTGAGATTCTAAAAATATTTAATTTTACATTTTAAAAAATAAGTATTTTTTAAAAACAATAGTGTTGTTTCATATGTGTTATGTAAGTATTAATCTTTTAGATGGGTGTAAGAAAGTACACTGAAATAAAGTAAATTATATAATATTATACATGTAAGAGGTAAACCTTTCAAAATTCTCAAAAGGCTTCTTCTTGAAATACAAATCTCTAGATGAAAATAACAAACAAATAAAACCTTCAAAAGTCAGTTTTCTGTATATTACTTTGAAGATAAGCCATATTTTTAGTGATGAATAAATTATTCAGAAATGTTTCATCTTAAATTGTGAGTTTAATTTATCTTATCAAATTAAGTTAAGTAACTATAGTCTCACATGTGGCCTAGCATTTTTTTTTCATGGTCCTGTTCAGCTGATAACCATAACTGGTTTTTCCATGGTTGCATGTCTGTATATAAATGAATTTAAATATATACATTTTTTTCTAGACCCTCTTCATGACTTGTCTTGCAGCAGACTATACACGCATTAAGATTTCAAAGGAGTTGACCGAGTACCGAGATGCTGTTGAAATGGAAGAACTAGAACTGAACAGCATTCACGACAGAAGTCAGAAGGGACCTCCACATTATTTAGGCCGTTGATGGAATGTTCAAGAAAAAATATAACATTGATGTGAAAACATTTCAAAAACAGTTTCTTTTGAGATGAAATTTTTTTTAATTCCCTTCTACTTAGAGAACAAGTAGCCATTAATAAGACAGTGAACTCAAATTATCCTGTGATCCTCTACACACACATCCAAGGGTTAAGTAGTTACAACTGGCAGAACGTTTTGTTACAGAGTTTTAGTAATTTTAATTATGAGAATCAAACTTTATTCATCACTCCCTGTTGATTTTATATTTCTTAGATGAATTATAACAAGTAAATTTTATAATTTTGTAGTGATTACTATATCATTATTATTAAAATCAGGTGTTAAATGGAGACAGATGAATAAAAAACATATTTATACATCTCTTTTGATTTATAAAATTTTCAGCAATGCTTCTTTACTTTCATTTTTTAATTTAGCAGTGGCATATAGTTTAGCTGTTTTTTTTTTTTTTTTTTAAAGTTCTTATACAAAAAGTGACTGGAAAAATGTTTGACTGCTTCCAACCAATAGAATCACACAAAAGGTGACTCCTAATGCCTACGTATTTTGGTGATTAAATGCCCCTAAACCTTCATTCTTTATTCATTTTGTACATAAAAGAACAAAGTGAAAGAAACATTATTTCAACTTATTAATATTACTGAATTATCAGGTCACTTATTTTTATTAGCATTTAATTTTTATAGTATTTTTAATAGATGATTTAAACTGTAAAAAAAATTTAGAAAAAACGTTTTAAAAATTAACATAGAAATTTAATATTTCAAAATATTTTATCAAATATATTCCAAACATTGCACTGTTTGTTCATATTTTTTAGTATATATTTATTTATTTTAATGCATTTGTTATTTATGAATACATATATACACATTTACAAAACATAAATTGTTGTGACAGAACAAAACACCAATAATGTATAGTGATTAAAATGATTGTTAAAGATTTATTTATATTTATCATAATTTACTATATTTTAATAATTTATACAACTTTGATACTTTCTTGCTTTATTATGTTCGTATTTTGGTGGAAGTGATTTTATTGATCATATATTTTTCACATATTATAATATCCTGCTTGAGAAGACAGAATAGTTGATCAGTTACTAAAAGAATATTCAGGTCAGATATCATATATATGTATTACTAAATAATATTAATTTTAAACAACACTACAGATTTAACATCAATTGGTACTATTAATATTCCACAGTTCTCCTGATGTTTGGCCAAGTATTCTTTTAAAAACATTTTATATGTACATTTGTATTCTTGTATTTCATCATGGGAAAACAAATTAAAACTATTATTAAATGATAAAATGTATTATTTTTAAAAGAAATATTAGATTTTCAGAATAATATAATAGTTAATACTTTCTATATGATATTGCAAAATTCTTAAATTAATAGTACTTTTTATTTATTTATTTGGATTTAGGATGCTTGACATGATTATTCAACAGTGAAATTTATTACAATTTTGAATGCCATTTATTTTTTTAAATATATTTTATTTAATTTTATGATATATACACTGAAAAGATAAACCTAATCATGTTTTTATATTAGAATATTAGTGAATATTAATAATTATTTCTCTTAATATATTCCAAAAGTTTGGTTAAATTGCAAGTTGTTATAAATTTAGGTTTATGTATTTGGTATTAAATGTTTCAATGTTAGAACGTAAAGTTTCTAAGGAAGAAATGATTAAAATATTTACATATTTAAATTTTCGAAAATATCTTTTATGTCACGATTATTTACTATTTGTAGATTTCATTAAAAATAAACCTTTTAATTTTAGTTTAATAGTTGCCTAATATTTACATTTTCAAATCTGTTATTTTAGCAGTTTGTTTTAAAAATATTTGTAACTGCACAATGAATGAAAGATGAATTTACATTTTTGGAATATTGAGTTATATAAATATTATAAAGAAATCTGATTTCATCAGCTTCATTTTGACACCACTCCATTTTCCAAAGCTTGTTTGATTGCAGAGATATGTTAAATATTGGTAATCATCGAAAAAAGTGGCCAAATTTCTTCAGTCTGCTATTTTCATTTCACATTTTGGAGATAATGAGTTATGTAAACATTGATATTTCTTAAGTCTTAAGCTTGTCACTCTTTTTGCCACATTCTGCATAATTGCAAAGGTTTGCTGAATTTTCATAGCTGACTTCTGATTTCAAAAACAGAAATGCTTGATTTGTTATGTTTACAAAATCTCTTATTTCAAGAATGAAATCTATGATTTTTGTTTTTTGATGAATGAACCGTGACTTAATTGCTGATTCAGTTTGCAGGATCCAGTATGTTTGAAGTAATTAGACTGGCATTGTTACAAATACATACAAGAAAAATAACATTCTATATCAAATGACCTGACTCTGGTTTTATGTCAAAGTTGTTCTTTTTTCACATGCACACTTGATAACGTAGGGTCTATGAATAACTTAATTTGTTTTTTATAGAAAGACAGTAATAAAATTTGGCTAGTCTTTGTATCTTTTATAATATTCAGATGTTATTATATAGTTGTATTAACATTTTTAAATGCATCTTTTACATAATACATAGTTTTTATAAATAAACTTTTTTATATGGCATTTCATGTTTTTGATTCTTTATTCTCATTTCAGAAAAAAATAATAATTATAAAAAATACATTGCATTCTGATTAACTGAAACACCTATACAACAAGTTAAAATAATTTATTATAAAATTCATCTTTTTAAGCCATCATAAGTCAAATTTTCTCTTTAAGTTCAACCTCTCTTCACTGATTTTGAATCTTTGTCACAAAATGTAATTCACCGATGACTCATTTTTAATCATTTTAATATTACGTATCTAGTTTCATTCATCTCATTAAGGAGCATTGTTTTAGACAAAAACTTTAACGATACAAGATACTTTATAAATAATAATAAAACAAATCTATAAAAAATTCCATATTAGTAAAACACTATAAAAACATTTTTTTTTTAGTAGTCAGCCATAATTTGAAAACTGTTAAACATGAATAATTGATCACTGCCCATTAACCTTTAAACAAATTCAGTATTAATATATCGGATTTTATAGAAAATAAATAGTGACAAGAGGAATAATAACATAAGAATAAAGGAACTTAGCTCAAAATCGGTCTTAGTTCTTTGTATTTCACTTTCCAGTTGTTGCTCATATTCTTCCCTGCTTAGTGTGTCCGAAACAGGAGTCAGTTTGTTCAGTTCATCTTAAGAAAATACAGAAAAAAAGAAGAAAAAAGTGTTTTCGCACACACAAACACACATACAGAGAGAAAATAAACAAAAACAAAAATTTAACTTAGGAAGTGAAAGAAGAAAAACTCAACAAAATAATAATAATAAAATTAAATAAATTAAATAAATCATATATGACAATTTCCTCTTACATTTTGCCACTCAATATTATGTTGTTGTTATTTTGTCGTAACGAAGCTTCTGTCATCTCAAAAGTTATGTATAATTTCATGTTTTTTTTTTTTTTTTTTTTTCTTCTCGTGGAACAGATCATGATTCCCTTTCAGAATAAAAAAAAAAAAAGTAATAATAATAACAAAAATATGCATAATCTTACCTGACAGTATGTTAGCAAGATGATTTTGACCTGATTTGGTCAAAGCTTCCACCAAGCAGTCGAAAGCTTTCTCTCCAAACAGAGGAAGGGTGTCGACGAGACGTCGAAACTTTTCTATTCTTGTCTCTGGACTGAGAATGTAATCAACATCACAAAGTGACAACACAGCTTTGTCACGCAGGTATATCACTACATATTCTACAAATATGTCCTTTGCAAGTCTGCTGTATGCCTTTTCAATAGCTGTGCTGTGATCAGAAGGCATTAAACCATCTTTGCAAAAAAAAAAAAAAAAAAATAATAATAATAATAATAATAATAATAATAATAATAATAATAATAATAATAATAATAATAAAAGTAATAATTATAATAATAATAATCAGATTTATGTTAAATAACACAAGAAAAAAGAAAGTAATTAGACAAACTAGCAACAAATGTATTTCACTGGTAATAAACAAGTCTTACCGTAGATAGATAATCTTTGACAAGCGGAAATCAAATCAGCGATGGACTGACGTTTTGTTCCATTCGTACAGCACCTCCCAGAAAACTTTTCCATTTTCTTCATTAACTATTTTCTGCACTGTACAGCTGTTTAAGCCTAGAGCTAAACCAAACTTCATGACTTTATCTTTGTCGTCTGGAAAAGCACGTGAATAATTAATTAAAACAAAGAAAAAATTATAAATAAACAACAACGACAAGTACCAAGAAAGAAAAAAAAACAACAAACAAACAAAATAGAACAAACAGCAACAGAGTTTATAACACCCAATAAACAAATTAATAAATATAAATTATATCAAATACAGAGAAACGATGTAGCAACATATCAAAATGAAAAGGTAATAATAATCTATAGTGTTGTTATCATTACTGTATGGCTTTTGATTCCATTACTGCTGATTATTATTTGTTTAGTTGTAACACACATTTATTTATTTTTTATTTATTTATTTTTTTGAAATGGAAACGTTTGGTTTCGTAACTGATTCTAAACATACCGAACTTTTTTTCAATTCGATATGCAAATCCTAAAATATGTGCAGGCAGATAGTTCCGATTCTCATTTGATCGTTTACTTTCCTCCTTTGCCAAAGTCAGCAGTTCTGTTAACTTGCTGCTAGTAGTTTCTGTTGATGCCAGCAAACTACGTACTAATCTAGCACATTCGTCTTGTTTGTTCAAAACAGAAGATATATTAATTTCGTGTACCTGAAATTAAATTTGAACAAATGAAATTAATATTTTCCGTTGTATAAAGGAAACCTCCCACTAGCTTTCTTCGTTAGAAAATAAATGCTTTATTACTGATATTTGATTCCAGATTTTTCTCTTTATTTACTGCTGTAGTAACATCATACAGTAAATTATTGGTTTAAAAGTCAACAAGTCAACTGACTTCATTTTTAGCATATACTAATTCCATTAGTTCTAAAGTAAACTTTTTTGTTTGTGTCGTCCCTAATTTATTTCACGTACAGGCTTTCATCGTGTAATTGTTTAGTGATCCTAACTGTATATCATTTCTATAAAACATCACTATTGATTATGGCAAAGGACCTTTTACAAAAAAAACAAAAAGAAAAATAAAGTATTAAATTTTACATTAAAAATAGTGAGCATATAAAATTGAAAAGAATAAACTTATAGAACTATAACATTAAAATATTATCCTTTTTAAACGTTTATGACTTAAAGTGTTTCGGCAACAGTGGACAACACTTCAAATATGTGAGTCTGTTAAATCGAGATGCTACTGTATTTGTGTTACTTTATGAGCTTATTGAGACAGAATCAGAGAAGCACATACATACGCATATACATATTACCGAGGAAAAACATATTAACAGATAAAAAAATATAATATTTTTACTTCAGCAGATGACTAAATTGTTTCATTTCATTCTCCAACGATTTACATACTATTGATTAAGGTTTCCGTTTCTGAATATTTATTATTAATAACAAAACCGAGAATACAAGATTCATGACGTTATCATACATAGTGTTGACCGATCTGCACAAGATAAACATAAGTGCATGCAAATGCACCGGAAGTACAATAAAAGTAACTAACTAAACAAACAAACAAATAAATAATGTTACTGTTGCGACTATTAAAATTAAAAGCGATAATAATAACTAACTAAATAAGTACTGCTATT
>CM022670.1:36591767-36604488 GCA_012295275.1 Chrysomallon squamiferum | reverse complement strand
GGACAACGTGGACGTTTCTGGCCGTTTCAAGGTTTCAGAAAACATCAATGGACTCTTTCTCGTGTGAATCGTAGTATTCTTTTTCTTTTCTTTTAAATTGTATATCTCTCTTTAACAGAAACTGTTCATTGATGCCCCTTTCCTATAAATAACTCTCGTCTACCGCTATCTATGTCATAAATTACAGCGGTAATATTTTGTATGTTTAATAGTTTAAACGTCTCATGCTTTAGCTTAATGCTAATAATAATAAAATATAAATATAAATAAATAAATATAAATGCTATATATTATTATTGTTTGTTTAGCTTTTATACATAACTGTGTTGGTACGAACATATTCCCCCTTACCTATCCCAATTTTATTTTTTTAAATCCTGCGAAATCACTCAGTAATAAAAGGGACTTTTGTATTTACAAACACTTGTGTGTGTGTTTGCCAATCGCTCCAATAATCCGTCTATGTTACTGCGTAATTTTATCTTTCACAGTCACGTTTTTCTCTTCATGAACAATCTTCGTCTAAGGTCTGTTATGAAACAAACAAACAAAAACAAATAAAAAACCCGAAAAGTATGAAACTTAGCTGCTATCATTTGATAGGACTGAAACATTAACTGTGTTGATATGCATTTGGTTCTCATATTTCGTATTTTTCTAGACTGAAATTCAATTCATTTTGAAAGTTATATCTTTCACAACATGGTTTGGACCTCTTTTTAGATATCAAAGATCCAACCGGCTTGACATCTGAATAACAAAAACCACTGATGCTGTCAACAACAACAACAAAAACACCCAATCAAAATTAAATAACAAAGGTGCAGCAGTACATAATGTTATTTACTGAATTATATTTAAAACTATTTAAAACACGACTATATCCCATAAAAGTTCAAGTCTGGGAATTCAACTGAAAATACAATCAGTGTGATAAAGATTTGGTTGGGAATACGATCCGAAACCTACAAATTGTAATACAGATGTTTTGACGATTCTGCCAAATTATTAAGAGTAATTGAATATGCCTACACTTTTGGTTGCTCCTGTGCATACCCAACAACATTAAATAAATTAATCTGGAAATATTTAGCTCGTGTATTTATTAAACTTTTAAAAAAAAAGAAAAGAAAAAAAAAGAAGATATTTTTATGAATACAGAGCGCAGACATTGCTTAAAATAAACACCTATTCATTCGGTAGTCACGCAGTTTCCGACGGGTCACCGATTGTTAAATGTACTTAGAGCGGAAAATGTTATGTATATTACTCAAGCACTCGTTTGTTATCGCTATAATCATACAGCTTTGTGAATATTTTTATGTTCTGCTTCAGTGAGCAGCAATGTCTGTTTGGGCGAAATAAAACCTCTTTTATGTTATTACTGTTAATTATTAGTTGAAAATGCACGACTAATCTTAATGGTATTTAAGCACCAGACATACGATCAAACTTGTCTTTGGCATAACTATTTCTATCATAACTAAGTTGTATTTCATTTTATTTATAATTAAAGTGTTTTTAATGATCTATAAGACTTCGTCCCGCCTCTGATACAACTATTGTAACTATATTTTATATATCTAGCTGTCTGACCTCGATAACAGATTGTTAAGGACATTATCACAGCTGCTTACGGTAAAAGTGTTGTATAATTAATGATGCAGAACTGTAAATAATAGACAAACAGCGACTGAAGTAATCGATCGATTCGGATTAACTTGACTGGTCCCAAATTAACTTATTACATTAATAATATACTGGTGCGGTTAAAAGAAAAGTCCAAAAAAAAAAAAAAAAAAAACAGACGGTAAAAAAAAAACGTGATCAGAATGGCTAAATAAATTTTAAATAATATCAAATAATAACTATTTTCTGTTGTGATTTTCAAAACCCATACTAACAATAATTATTTTGTTTTTCTATTTCATTTTTTTTTTTTTTGACCTCTTAGATATCTTTTGTGTTTGTGTTGTTACTTTTTCTTTTAGTCGTAAATTCTGTTTCAAAGACCGTTAGCAATCAGACATGTAGGATGAATATATTTTTACTATTTATTTAAAAATAATAATAATAAAAAAAATAATAATCTCTCCCAACCCCATCAAAAAAAAAACCTAGACATATTCAAGTAACCGTCTACAATAAAAACTAGATTTTATAAGATAAACGTGACCTTGCTATTTTTATTCATTTATTTATTTATTTATTTATTATTATTATTTTTTTTATATACACCATCTCGAATTGTACATTAATGACGAAAGAACAAACAACATGCAGTTATTCTGAAATTCAGTAAGGGCTTAAACTGCAAAGTTACCATATCAGGTACTGTTTTCTGCACGGTCCGAACTCTAGGAAAGGTGTTTTGATAAAAAGTACCAGTCGAAATTACGTAAAGTATAACTTTTATACGTAACGCGACTGACTTTTCAGTTTTTAAAGTTTCACAACTCAGTGTAATTATATGCAATAAAGAGTTACTTCCCATTGCGCTTTTCGTCTTCTCTTTTGGAATTAAAGACGTATGCTTGAGTGATTCGTAACAAAAATTAAATTACTGAGTTCCGTTGTCAAAAAGGATCAAATTCAAACTGTGAACACGCACAATAATAAAGTAAAAAGAAATTACAGAATCAAAAATAATTCATTTGACGTTTATCTAATGTTGTTTATCGATAATGTTATAAATAAATCATCCAAATTCTGTTTTTATAAAATTTACAAGTCAGCGTATCAATATTAAGGAGATAAATATTTTAGAAAACATTTTCTAATGATTGTTGCACAATGCTTTTCTGTCTGATGAATTATTTGATGTAATAAAACAAACGGTCGATTTCATTCCTTAATGACTAAAAAATAATAATTAAATACATTATAACCACTGCGATAAATTTGTAGTATCAGTAATACTCTCTATATTCATTGTGCATTAATTCACTGACAGTAACTACTGGATCAAAAAGGTTTTTTGTTTTTTTTGTTGTTGTTTTCATAATTTGAACAAGTCAAACCACCCACATCGAAATAAATGAAACATAGATCTGTTTTGGAAGTACAGCTGCATATTTGCGGTTTGGTCGTCATCGATAATTCCTTTCTTCATCCATTCCTCTATCAGTTTTACATGCTGTTCTTTATAACTCACGAGAACGCGTATTCCTCCACCGAAAACTCCCCCAGCCAAAACATTGACGTTTTTCTTGTGAATATCGTCTACATCTATGGAATTTAGCTGTAATAACATTACTTTATCGTGATATTTGATCGCTGGTTTCCAAATACCATCTGACGGATAGACGTTTTCATAATGGCCTCCATTCTTGCTCTGTGTTTTAGTAAGGAAGATCTCGCAGCTGGATTGGTAAAATTAACGTCCTGTTCTCCCTTCCTCGCCTCATCCACTCGACAAATGGTCGTCCCTTGGTCTCTATGAACACAACGAGGTTGACGTCAAGTTTTAACAGCTGAGACATAAACATCAGATAGTCATTGTATGTTCTTTTCTGAGCGCTCCAGTTTCCACGTCCTATGTCTATGAGTGATGTGACAACAGTGAAAGTATAGGAACCTGAAATAAATAAATAAATAAGTAAATAATTTTTGTGATTTTCTAAAAACTATAACATTCAATTTAATAAACATACACCGTTATAAAATTATATTAAAATTACAGTGTTGCAATATTATGATATTAAAAGTATTAAAATTAAGAAAAAATCAATTTTTTTTTTACAATATTATAATATTCAAAAGATTAACATTATTAAAATTACAGTGTTACATTAGAAATATTAAAATTATCACAACTGCAGTTTTACAATATTATATTATTAAAATCATTAAATTTACAGTGTTACAATATAAATACCAATCAATCTTATTAAATTTAAAACATATGCAGTTAAATTAACTGGCATTCATAGACACCTTTGTTATTCTGTTAATCAAGGTCCTATTCTGGTTTTTAACTCTTGAATGTTGTGTTGAAGATAAAGAAAATAAATCCGAAGACCACACACACACACGTACATCCATACTTACACATACATACATAGGCACACACACACTCATAATTATAAGACATTATTCAATATACATGTATAATCGGATTACATTATTTTAAATATTTTATGCAAGTAATATTATCTTACCGTACACCGTATTTCTGTGATAGCTTTAGTATAAACTAATTATCAAATACAAGTCTTATTAGCTAAACAGTAACATTCAGTGAAAATACAATTCAAAATCGAATGTAACTAATATGCAAAATGAGAGATAAGATGAATTACATTCCATTTTAAAATTTAATATGGATGTGTATAAATAGTCTGAATTTATCACCAGAAAGATAAATAAATAAAATATCCATAAAGAAACACCACGAAAACAATCACAGTGAGATTGTAATAGACTTAATAAGAGTAGAAGGATTCTAATAGACTTAATAACTGTAGTTGTAGGAGGATTGTACCATACAATAACAATAGTAGTAGTAGGATTGTAATAGACTTCACAACAGTAGAAGGACTGTAATAGACTTAAGATCAGTAGTAGTAGGAGGATTGTAATAGACTTAATAACAGTAGTAGGAGGACTGTAATAGAGTTAGTAACAGTAGTAGGAGGATTGTAATAGACTCAATAACAGTAGTAGAAGGATTGTAATAGAGTTAAGATCAGTAGTAGTAGGAGGATTGTAATAGACTTAATAACAGTAGTAGTAGCACGATTGTAATAGACTTAATAACATTGATAGGAGGACTATAATATACTTAATAACAGTAGTCAGAGCAGTATTGTAATATACTTAATAACAGTAGTAGTAGTAGTAGGATTGTAACATACAGTAACAATAGTAGTAGTAGGAGGATTGTAACAGACAATAAAGTAGGACTGTAATAGAGTTAATAACAGTAGTAGTAGGAGGAGTGTAACAGACTTAATAACTGTTGTTACTTTAGGATAATAATCAAATTAACAGTTGTAATAGTAGGACTATTAGCCATTTAGATCCTGGAGGTTCAAAAATAAATGTTCTATAGAGTATTGTTACTGAATTGTCAAAGTGTTTTCTGTGGTTACTTCAAGGCTGAACTAACCACTAGGTCGTTTCCTGTATATATTTACAATTCTAATATTATTTTAGATTCACTAATGGTAATAGCTGTTGCTGAATAGTTGAAGTAGCAGCAACAGCAGTAACAGTAGTAGCAATAGAATGGAGAGAAGCAGTAGACTTAGTAACACCTGTAATAGTAGGAGTAGAAGTATTATAACAACAAATAGAGATAGTAGTTGCATTAGTAATAGTAGTGGCAGCAGCAGAGGTAGTAGTAGTCAAGACGAGCCGAGAAGTTGATTTGAACAAAATTTTATAAAACGAACAAATAATACTACATCCAATTAAAAACGATAAGAATAGATTCTTAAACCAAAAGTACTACAGCAACATAAACGATGGTAAATATTGTTCGAGTAAAGAGCTGTAACTAAAACAAACACAATCCCGACCATGAACATCACTTTCGTGGTTAAAGTGAAACGTGAACGGTTAAACGAAATCATTCTGAAGATCCTTCCGATCCGCTGGAAAACAAATACGTGTAGGTATGTCAATTTACAGATACCCGAATAAACTCGCCGTGTTAGCACAGCACTTTTTTTTTTATATCACTGTTGTTTTATTTTGTTTTGGATTTTTTACGGCCTGTGTGGATGTTGATCGAGCACCTGGTCTTCAGAAAACCATCAAATATCACGTGGAAACGCTATGAAAGATTTGGTTAAATCGGTGCGACGTGGAAATGCTGAATCGCTACCAGTTGAGAGATTTCTAAAGAATACAATTGTCACGCTTTGATGACCGTCGGACTTTTCGGCCGTTTCCAAGGTTTCAGAAGAACATCAACAGACTCTTGTAATAATTGTCAGTACACTCGTAGTTTAGAAAAGATAATTATGCTATAGTTATCGTACATTATCACTTTCTCGTCGTGCATCGTAGATTCTAGTTGGATTTTTTTTTTTTTTAAATCATATATCTGTCGTTAACAGAAACTGTTCATTGATGCCACTTTCCTATAAATAACTCTTATGTATCGCTATAGTCATAAATTACAGCGGTAATATTTTATATGTTTAATAGTTTAAACGTCTCATGCTTTAGCTTAATAAAAAATACTACTAATAAAATATAAATAAATAAATAAATAAATAAATAAATAATAAGAATAAGAATAAAAATAAAAATAAAAAAGTTATCCCGAGGTTCCTTTTGCTATATATTATTATTGTTTGTTTAGCGTTTATGCGAAACTGTGTTGATACGAACATATTCTCCCTTACATATTCCAATTTCATTTTAAAAATCCGGCGAAATCACTCAGTTATAAAAGGAACTTTTGTATTTAGTTATTATTTTGATAATCATTAAGGAACGAAATCCACCATTTGTTTGATTACAGCAAATAATTCATCAGACAGAAAAGCATTGTGCAACAATCATTAGAAAATATTTATCTCCTTAATATTGATACGCTGTCTTGTAAATTTTATAAAGACAGAATTTGGATGATTTGTCTATAACATTATCTTTAAACAATATTTTATAAACGTCAGATGAATTATTTTTAATTTTGTAATTTATTTTTACTTTATTGTGTGCGTGTTCACAGTTTGAATTTGATCCTTTTTGACAATGGAACTCAGTAATTTAATTTTTGTTACGAATCACTCAAGCATACGTCTTTAATTCCAAAAGAGAAGAAAAGCGCAATGGGAAGTAACTCTTTATTGCATATAATTATACTGAGTTGTGAAACTTTAAAAAAACTGAAAAGTCAATCGCATTACGTATAAAAGTTATACTTTATATAATTTCGACCGGTACTTTTTATCAAAACACCTTTCCTAGAGTTCGGACCATGCAGAAAACAATACCTGATATGGCAACTTTGCAGTTTAAGCCCTTACCGGATTTCTGAATATCTGCATGTTGTTTGTTCTTTCGTCATTAATGTACAATTCGAGATGATGTACATAACAAAATAAATAATAATAAATAAATAAATAAATAAAATAAAATAAAAATAGGGAGGTCACGTTCAGGGGGAAAAGTCTTATAGATCATAAAAAACACTTTAGTTATAAATAAAATGAGATACACCTTAGTTATGAAAGAAATAGTTATGGCAAAGACAAGTTTGATCATGTCTGTCTGGTAAAAACGAAAAGTTTTATTTCGCCCAAGCAGACATTGCTGCTCACTGAAGCAGAACATAAAAATATTCACAAAGCTGTATGATTATAGCGATAACAAACGAGTGTTTGAGTAAATGAAAATAATAATTATTGTTCTAAGTATATTTAACAATCGGTGACCCGTCGGAAACTGAGTGACTACTGAATGAATAGCTGTTTATTTTAAGCAATGTCTGCGCTCTGAATTCATAAAAATATCTTCTTTTTTTTTTTCTTTTTTCTTTTTTTTTTTTTTTTTTTTTTTTAATAAATACACGAGCTAAATATTTGCAGATTAATTTATTTAATGTTGTTGGGTATGCACTAGAGCAACCAAAAGTGTAAGCATATTCAATTACTCTTAATCATTTGGCACAATCGTCAAAACATCTATATTACAATTCGCAGATTACGGGTCGTATTCCCAACCAAATCTAGTTGGGAAAACGAAATTAATTCTTCATCACGCTGATCGTATTTTCTGTTGACTTCCCAGACTTGAACCTTTATGGGATATAGTCGTGTTTTAAATAGTTTTAAATATAATTCAGTAAATAACATTATGTACTGCTGCAACTTTATTATTTAATTTGTTTGTTGTCGATGTAGTCGTTGTTTTTATTGTTTTTGTGAACATTTTTCAACTATTAGAATGGTTATCGTCATTCTGTTGTTCTAACTTAAAAAATGAAATCGTAAGCTTATTAAAACTAATATATTTTTCAAAGTTATTTTAAACGTTTATTGTGTATTTCTATTATTGATGGTTTGTTCTTTTTGTTTGTATGTGTGTGTGTGTGTGTGTGTGTGTGTGTGTGTGTGTGATTGGGTGTGTTTTTGTTGTTGTCGCTGTCGGCATCAATCTTTTTTATTTATTTTTCAAATGTGAAGCCGGTTGGATCTTTGATATCTGAAAAGAGGCCCAAACCATATTGTGAAAGATATAACTTGCAAAATGAATTGAATTTCAGTCTAGAAAAATACGAAATATGAGAACCAAATGCATCTCAACATATTCAATGTTTCAGTCCTATCAAATGATAGCAGCTAAGTTTCATATTTTTAAGGATATTTTTTGTTCTTTCTTTCTTTTTATTTATTTTCTTTTATTTGTTTTGTTTCACTTACGTGCCAGGGGCTAGATACTACAGTATTAACGATACTTCAAAACATAACTACGACCTTAGATGGAGATTGTTCATGAAGAGAAAAACGTGACTTTTAAAGATACAATTATGCAGTAACATGGCTTATTGAAGTGATTGGCAAACACACCCACCCACCCACCCACACACACACACACACACACACACATTGTAAATGATTTTAAACGTGACTTCTGAGAAAACCACTTTGATAAATTTGTAGTATCAGTAATACTCTCTAAACTGATTGTGCATTAACTGACTGACAGTAACTACTGGATCAAAAAGGTTTTTTGTTTTTTTTGTTGTTGGTTTCATAATTTGAACAAGTCAAACCACCCACATCGAACTAAATGAAACATAGATCTGTTTTGGAAGTACAGCTGCATATTTGCGGTTTGGTCGTCATCGATAATTCCTTTCTTCATCCATTCCTCTATCAGTTTTACATGCTGTTCTTTATAACTCACGAGAACGCGTATTCCTCCACCGAAAACTCCCCCAGCCAAAACATTGATGTTTTTCTTGTGAAGATCGTCTACATGTTCCCATTCATCTATGGAATTTAGCTGTAATAACATTACTTTATCGTGATATTTGATCGCTGGTTTCCAAATACCGTCTGACGGATAGACGTCTGCCTTTCCATGGCCGTATCCACCATCAATCCAGAAAAAATAAGTCGAATTAAAAGGGTTGAGGCGGATTGCCTCCTGGACTAAATGAATTTTTGAAAGCTGGACGATATCATATTCTGGAACTGTTGCCTCGCAATGGTCGCCATTAGACAGCAGTTCGTTGTCTCGTTTGTATTCCGGACTCTTCATAATGGCCTCCATTCTTGCTCTGTGTTTGTAGTAAGGAAGATCTCGCAGCTGGATTGGTAAAATTAACGTCCTGTTCTCCCTTCCTCGCCTCATCCACTCGACAAATGGTCGTCCCTTGGTCTCTATGAACACAACGAGGTTGACGTCAAGTTTTAACAGCTGAGACATAAACATCAGATAGTCATTGTATGTTCTTTTCTGGGCGCTCCAGTTTCCACGTCCTATGTCTATGAGTGATGTGACAACAGTGAAAGTATAGGAACCTGAAATAAATAAATAAATAAATATATATATATTTTATTTATAAGATAAGATAAGATAAGATAAGATAAGATAAGATAAAATAAAATAAATAAATAAAACATTTTTGTCATTTTCCAAAAAGTGTAACCTTCAATTTAATAACACCCTAGAGTGTTATAAAATTATAGGAAAATTACAGTGTTGCAATATTATGATATTAAAAGTATTAAAATTATAGTGTAATAATATTTAAACAAAACAAAAAAAAAGTTAAATTATAATATAATATTCAAAAGATTAACATTATTAAAATTAGAGTGATACATTAAAAATATTAAAATTATTACAACTGCAGTTTTACAATATTAAAATCATTAAATTTACAGTGTTAGAATATAAGTACCAATCAATCTTATTAGTTTAAAACTTTTGCAGTTAAATGAACTAGAACTGATAGACACCTTTGTTATTCTGTTAATCAAGGTCCTATTCTGGTTTTTAACTCTTGAAGGTTGTGTTGAAGATAAAGAAAATAAATCCGAAGACCACACACACACAGACATACATCCATACTTACAGATACATACATAGGGACATACAACCACACACACTCATAATGATAAGACATTATTCAATATACATGTATAATCGAATTACATTATTTTTAATATTTTATGCAAGTAATATTATCTTACCGTATACCGTATTTCTGTGATAGCTTTAGTATAAACTAATTATCAAATACAAATCTTATTAGCTAAACAGTAACATTCAGTGAAAATACTACAAGTCAAAATCGAATGTAATTAATATGCAAAATGAGAGATAAGATGAATTACATTCCATTTTAAGTATAAAATTTAACATAGATGTGTATAAATAGTCTGAATTTATCACCAGAAAGATAAATAAATAATATATCCATAAAGAAACACCACAAAAACAATGACAGATATGTGTGTGTGTGTGTGTGTGTTTGCGTGTGTGTTTGCGTGTGTGTGTGAATATATATATATATATATATATATATAACACAGACGCACACACACACAAAAAAAGAAATCATTATACCAAAATAATTTAAAAGGTATTTTCAAACAACCATGAGATTAATAAAAAAGCATATATATTTTTAAAACATCCGGAGGGGATTTTTCCCAAAGATGCCAAGAAAAGAGTACAGTTAAGAAGACCATGGTTAGTTCATACCCTTGTATTCATTTATTAATCATTGTGTGGAGATAACAGCTTTCCTTTCAGATATGATCTTTGTACAAGAAATTATAGGTAACATTTAATAATGTTGCTCAGTATACTTGTATGTGTTTATATATACATACCCCCGACACATTCACACATACATACATAAACACACACACACATGCATAAACACACACACACACGCACACACACACACACGTTTCTATAGGGAGTAATTTTTCTCATACCTAGGGGGTAAATTGTTTGATTCAGGATTTGTACATATTCTGGTTTATCTCTGTCTGTTTATCCTTAGTTGCCCATAAGCTAATGATATAAATATATTAAGAACAATATTTTTAAATTTTCCCTTCTCTGATTCCCTAAATATGGTGAAAGGGTAAATATACTTCTGAAAGTTGAATATGGAATAAAAAAATTAAGTTTCATACCAATTCATTTTTGCATGTATTTCATTTTATTAATATGTTCTCCATTGCCAATGATATGCTTAAAAAAAAGGAATGAATCTGTTTAGCAAATAAATAAATAAACAAATTAATTAATAATGAATGAACAATTAAACACATAAATAAATGAACAAGTAAACAAACAAACAAATAAATAAATTGATTAATTAATGAACAAATAAATAAGTAAATAAATAAATAAATTAATAAACTAAACAAACAAATTAATTAATTAATTAATTAATAAAATAAACAAATAAATAAGTAAATAAATAATTAATGAACAAATAATTAATTAAATAAATAAATAAATTAATTAATTAATAAACAAACTAAATAAATAAAATAAAATAAACAAATTAATTAATGAAGTAATAATTAAATAATTAAATAAATAAATAAACAGACAGACAAACAAAAGAAATTCATTTTCTCAAAGATCTTCAAAATGACTAGACAAAAAACTCTAACACATCTGATAACCTAACATGTAATGAACACATACCTGAAGCATTATGAGCAGCTCAGACACACCATATATGGAAACAAAAAAATTATAATATAAACACAATGATAAAATAAGTGATTTGCTATTTTTGAATAATATTCAGCAGATACATTTTTATTGTCTTTCAAGGAGCAAGTACAGTTGAAACAGTTAAAAATCAAAACTACAGTGGGTTTATAGTCAGAATGCACAGTGCAGTCAAGTATGCAGTGTCTCTTGGCAACAAGGATAAGAAATACAGATGATTTAGATAAAGTAATCATGCTTTTTTCCCAAAGATCATTACGGTGACTGACAGTAATCTTGAGCAGGGGAGAACTAAGGATTAATAGGACAACAAACTAGCACTGTGTCAGTGTGAAAAGAATGCTAACAATGAATGACAACAAAAATGGGACCATTAGAATATTGAATTACAACAGTAATAAACATCCTTGATCATTGCAGTAATTGTATTATATCTTTTTGCTTTTTTTTTTTTTGCTTTTTTGCTTTTTCTGTAGAAGCAGAAGTACTGAGCACATTAAAAATATAAATGTATAAACTTAAATCATGTAAACTTTAGGTTTACTTACACACAACATACTGACACATTTGTGTGCATATGCATAAACACACATAGACATAAAAATAAACATTAAGATAACAGATAACATGAAAATGTAGGTAAAATTAAAATGTAATAGCAATAATAGTAGTTGTAGGAGGACAGTAATATACTTAATAACAGTAGTCATAGCAGGATTGTAATATACTTAATAACAGTAGTAGTAGTGGGATTGTAACATACAATAACAATAGTAGTAGTAGGAGGATTTTAACAGAGTTAGTAACAGTAGTAGTAGTAGTAGTAGTATGATTCTAATAGACTTAATAACTAGTTGTAGGAGGATTGTAGCATACAATAAAAATAGTTGCAGTAGGATTGTAATAGACTTAACAACAGTAGAAGGATTATAGTATACTTAATAACAGTAGTAGGAGGATTGTATTAGAATTAATAACAGTAGTAGTAGGAGGATTGTAATAGACTTAATAACATTGGTAGAAGGACTGTAATATACTTAATAACAGTAGT
>CM022670.1:36556767-36586767 GCA_012295275.1 Chrysomallon squamiferum | reverse complement strand
TTTGCGGTTTGGTCATCATCGATAATTCCTTTCTTCATCCATTCCTCTATGAGTTTTACATGCTGTTCTTCATAACTCATGAGAACGCGTATTCCTCCACCGAAAACTCCCCCAGCCAAAACATTGATGTTTTTCTTGTGAATATCGTCTACATGTTCCCATTCATCTATGGAATTTAGCTGTAAGAACATTACTTTATCGTGATATTTGATCGCTGGTTTCCAAATACCATCTGACGGATAGACGTTTTCATAATGGCCTCCATTCTTGCTCTGTGTTTATAGTAAGGAAGATCTCGCAGCTGGATTGGTAAAATTAACGTCCTGTTCTCCCTTCCTCGCCTCATCCACTCGACAAATGGTCGTCCCTTGGTCTCTATGAACACAACGAGGTTGACGTCAAGTTTTAACAGATGAGACATAAACATCAGATAGTCATTGTATGTTCTTTTCTGAGCGCTCCAGTTTCCACGTCCTATGTCTATGAGTGATGTGACAACAGTGAAAGTATAGGAACCTGAAATAAATAAATAAATAAGTAAATAATTTTTGTGATTTTCTAAAAACTATAACATTCAATTTAATAAACATACACTGTTATAAAATTATAGTAAAATTACAGTGTTGCAATATTATGATATTAAAAGTATTAAAATTAAGAAAAAATCAAATTTTTTTTTACAATATTATAATATTCAAAAGATTAACATTATTAAAATTACAGTGTTACATTAGAAATATTAAAATTATCACAACTGCAGTTTTACAATATTATATTATTAAAATCATTAAATTTACAGTGTTACAATATAAATACCAATCAATCTTATTAATTTAAAACATATGCAGTTAAATGAACTGGCATTCATAGACACCTTTGTTATTCTGTTAATCAAGGTCCTATTCTGGTTTTTAACTCTTGAATGTTGTGTTGAAGATAAAGAAAATAAATCCGAAGACCACACACACACACACACGTACATCCATACTTACACATACATACATAGGCACACACACACTCATAATTATAAGACATTATTCAATATACATGTATAATCGGATTACATTATTTTAAATATTTTATGCAAGTAATATTATCTTACCGTACACCGTATTTCTGTGATAGCTTTAGTATAAACTAATTATCAAATACAAGTCTTATTAGCTAAACAGTAACATTCAGTGAAAATACAATTCAAAATCGAATGTAACTAATATGCAAAATGAGAGATAAGATGAATTACATTCCATTTTAAAATTTAATATGGATGTGTATAAATAGTCTGAATTTATCACCAGAAAGATAAATAAATAAAATATCCATAAAGAAACACCACGAAAACAATCACAGTGAGATTGTAATAGACTTAATAAGAGTAGAAGGATTCTAATAGACTTAATAACTGTAGTTGTAGGAGGATTGTACCATACAATAACAATAGTAGTAGTAGGATTGTAATAGACTTCACAACAGTAGAAGGACTGTAATAGACTTAAGATCAGTAGTAGTAGGAGGATTGTAATATACTTAATAACAGTAGTAGGAGGACTGTAATAGAGTTAGTAACAGTAGTAGGAGGATTGTAATAGACTCAATAACAGTAGTAGAAGGATTGTAATAGAGTTAAGATAAGTAGTAGTAGGAGGATTGTAATAGACTTAATAACAGTAGTAGTAGCACGATTGTAATAGACTTAATAACATTGATAGGAGGACTATAATATACTTAATAACAGTAGTCAGAGCAGGATTGTAATATACTTAATAACAGTAATAGTAGTAGTAGGATTGTAACATACAATAACAATAGTAGTAGTAGGAGGATTGTAACAGACAATAAAGTAGGACTGTAATAGAGTTAATAACAGTAGTAGTAGGAGGAGTGTAACAGACTTAATAACTGTTGTTACTTTAGGATAATAATCAAATTAACAGTTGTAATAGTAGGACTATTAGCCATTTAGATCCTGGAGGTTCAAAAATAAATGTTCTATAGAGTATTGTTACTGAATTGTCAAAGTGTTTTCTGTGGTTACTTCAAGGCTGAACTAACCACTAGGTCGTTTCCTGTATATATTTACAATTCTAATATTATTTTAGATTCACTAATGGTAATAGCTGTTGCTGAATAGTTGAAGTAGCAGCAACATCAGTAACAGTAGTAGCAATAGAATGGAGAGAAGCAGTAGACTTAGTAACTACTGTAATAGTGGGAGTAGAAGTATTATAACAACAAATAGAGATGGTAGTTGCATTAGTAATAGTAGTGGCAGCAGCAGAGGTAGTAGCAGTCAAGACGAGCCGAGAAGTTGATTTGAACAAAATTTTATAAAACGAACAAATAATACTACATCCAATTAAAAACGATAAGAATAGATTCTTAAACCAAAAGTACTACAGCAACATAAACGATGGTAAATATTGTTCGAGTAAAGAGCTGTAACTAAAACAAACACAATCCCGACCATGAACATCACTTTCGTGGTCAAAGTGAAACGTGAACGGTTAAACGAAATCATTCTGAAGATCCTTCTTCCCACCCGCTTGAAAACAAATACGTGTAGGTATGTCAATTTACAGATACCCGAATAAACTCGCCGTGTTAGCACAGCACTTTTTATTTTATATCACTGTTGTTTTATTTTGTTTTGGATTTTTTACGGCCTGTGTGGATGTTGATCGATCACCTGGTCTTCAGAAAACCATCAAATATCACGTGGAAACGCTATGAAAGATTTGGTTAAATCGGTGCGACGTGGAAATGCTGAATCGCTACCAGTTGAGAGATTTCTAAAGAATACAATTGTCACGCTTTGATGACCGTCGGACTTTTCGGCCGTTTCCAAGGTTTCAGACGAACATCAACAGACTCTTGTAATAATTGTCAGTACACTCGTAGTTTAGAAAAAATAATTATGCTATAGTTATCGTACATTATCACTTTCTCGTCGTGCATCGTAGATTCTAGTTGGATTTTTTTTTTTTTAAATCATATATCTGTCGTTAACAGAAACTGTTCATTGATGCCACTTTCCTATAAATAACTCTTATGTATCGCTATAGTCATACATTACAGCGGTAATATTTTATATGTTTAATAGTTTAAACGTCTCATGCTTTAGCTTAATAAAAAATACTAATAATAAAATATAAATAAATAAATAAATAAATAAATAAATAAATAAATAATAAGAATAAAAATAAAAATAAAAAAGTTATCCCGAGGTTCCTTTTGCTATATATTATTATTGTTTGTTTAGCGTTTATGCAAAACTGTGTTGATACGAACATATTCTCCCTTACATATTCCAATTTCATTTTAAAAATCCGGCGAAATCACTCAGTTATAAAAGGAACTTTTGTATTTAGTTATTATTTTGATAATCATTAAGGAACGAAATCCACCGTTTGTTTGATTACAGCAAATAATTCATCAGACAGAAAAGCATTGTGCAACAATCATTAGAAAATGTTTATCTCCTTAATATTGATACGCTGTCTTGTAAATTTTATAAAGACAGAATTTGGATGATTTGTCTATAACATTATCTTTAAACAATATTATATAAACGTCAGATGAATTATTTTTAATTTTGTAATTTATTTTTACTTTATTGTGTGCGTGTTCACAGTTTGAATTTGATCCTTTTTGACAACGGAACTCAGTAATTTAATTTTTGTTACGAATCACTCAAGCATACGTCTTTAATTCCAAAAGAGAAGAAAAGCGCAATGGGAAGTAACTCTTTATTGCATATAATTATACTGAGTTGTGAAACTTTAAAAAAACTGAAAAGTCAGTCGCATTACGTATAAAAGTTATACTTTATATAATTTCGATTGGTACTTTTTATCAAAACACCTTTCCTAGAGTTCGGACCATGCAGAAAACAATACCTGATATGGTAACTTTGCAGTTTAAGCCCTTACTGGATTTCTGAATATCTGCATGTTGTTTGTTCTTTCGTCATTAATGTACAATTCGAGATGATGTACATAAAAAAATAAATAATAATAAATAAATAAATAAATAAAATAAAATAAAAATAGGGAGGTCACGTTCAGGGGGAAAAGTCTTATAGATCATAAAAAACACTTTAGTTATAAATAAAATGAGATACACCTTAGTTATGAAAGAAATAGTTATGGCAAAGACAAGTTTGATCATGTCTGTCTGGTAAAAACGAAAAGTTTTATTTCGCCCAAGCAGACATTGCTGCTCACTGAAGCAGAACATAAAAATATTCACAAAGCTGTATGATTATAGCGATAACAAACGAATGTTAGAGTAAATGAAAATAATATTTATTGTTCTAAGTATATTTAACATTCGGTGACCCGCCGGAAACTGAGTGACTACTGAATGAATAGAGGTGTTTATTTTAAGCTATGTCTGCGCGCTGAATTCATAAAAATATCTTCTTTTTTTTTTCTTTTTTCTTTTTTTTCTTTCTTTTATAAATACACGAGCTAAATATTTGCAGATTAATTTGTTTAATGTTGTTGGGTATGCACTAGAGCAACCAAAAGTGTAAGCATATTCATTTACTCTTAATCATTTGGCACAATCGTCAAAACATCTATATTACAATTCGCAGATTACGGGTCGTATTCCCAACCAAATCTAGTTGGGAAAACGAAATTAATTCTTCATCACGCTGATCGTATTTTCTGTTGACTTCCCAGACTTGAACCTTTATGGGATATAGTCGTGTTTTAAATAGTTTTAAATATAATTCAGTAAATAACATTATGTACTGCTGCAACTTTATTATTTAATTTGTTTGTTGTCGTTGTAGTCGTTGTTTTTACTGTTTTTGTGAACATTTTTCAACTATTAGAATGGTTATCGTCATTCTGTTGTTCTAACTTAAAAAATGAAATCGTAAGCTTATTAAAACTAATATATTTTTCAAAGTTATTTTAAACGTTTATTGTGTATTTCTATTATTGATGGTTTGTTCTTTTTGTTTGTGTGTGTGTGTGTGTGTGTGTGTGTGTGTGTGTGTGTGTGTGTTTGTGTGTGTGTGTGATTGGGTGTGTTTTTGTTGTTGTCGCTGTCAGCATCAATCTTTTTTATTTATTTTTCAAATGTGAAACCGGTTGGAACTTTGATATCTGAAAAGAGGCCCAAACCATATTGTGAAAGATATAACTTGCAAAATGAATTGAATTTCATTCTAGAAAAATACGAAATATGAGAACCAAATGCATCTCAACATATTCAATGTTTCAGTCCTATCAAATGATAGCAGCTAAGTTTCATATTTTTAAGGATATTTTTTGTTCTTTCTTTCTTTTTATTTATTTTCTTTTATTTGTTTTGTTTCACTTACGTGCCAGGGGCTAGATACTACAGTATTAACGATACTTCAAAACATAACTACGACCTTAGATGGAGATTGTTCATGAAGAGAAAAACGTGACTTTTAAAGATACAATTATGCAGTAACATGGCTTATTGAAGTGATTGGCAAACACACCCACCCACCCACACACACACACACACACACACACACATTGTAAATGATTTTAAACGTGACTTCTGAGAAAACCACTTTGATAAATTTGTAGTATCAGTAGTACTCTCTAAATTGATTGTGCATTGACTGACTGACAGTAACTACTGGATCAAAAAGGTTTTTTGTTTTTTTGTTGTTGGTTTCATAATTTGAACAAGTCAAACCACCCACATCGAACTAAATGAAACATAGATCTGTTTTGGAAATACAGCTGCATATTTGCGGTTTGGTCGTCATCGATAATTCCTTTCTTCATCCATTCCTCTATGAGTTTTACATGCTGTTCTTTATAACTCACGAGAACGCGTATTCCTCCACCGAAAACTCCCCCAGCCAAAACATTGATGTTTTTCTTGTGAAGATCATCTACATGTTCCCATTCATCTATGGAATTTAGCTGTAATAACATTACTTTATCGTGATATTTGATCGCTGGTTTCCAAATACCGTCTGACGGATAGACGTCTGCCTTTCCATGGCCGTATCCACCATCAATCCAGAAAAAATAAGTCGAATTAAAAGGGTTGAGGCGGATTGCCTCCTGGACTAAATGAATTTTTGAAAGCTGGACAATATCATATTCTGGAACTGTTGCCTCGCAATGGTCGCCATTAGACAGCAGTTCGTTGTCTCGTTTGTATTCCGGACTCTTCATAATGGCCTCCATTCTTGCTCTGTGTTTGTAGTAAGGAAGATCTCGCAGCTGGATTGGTAAAATTAACGTCCTGTTCTCCCTTCCTCGCCTCATCCACTTGACAAAAGGTCGTCCCTTGGTCTCTATGAACACAACGAGGTTGACGTCAAGTTTTAACAGCTGAGACATAAACATCAGATAGTCATTGTATGTTCTTTTCTGAGCGCTCCAGTTTCCACGTCCTATGTCTATGAGTGATGTGACAACAGTGAAAGAATATAAACTTGAATCTGAAACAATAAAATAAAGTGAAAAAGTGTATTATCTTCCAGAAAAAGGTAAATATAAAATAATGGAGGTAATAAAAATGCTAAATACTATCAAGGATATATATATATATATATATATATATATATAAATATTTCTTCTTTTTTTTTTCTCAGTATAATCAACAAAAGTTCCGTATTCCAGAAAAGCTGTGTCAGGAAATATTCTGGAAATACTAACAAAGCTTACTAATATTTAATGCTTATTCTAACTGAGTCGTATTATCAGAAGAAATGTCTGCGATATACCAGTGTTTTTGTTTGTGCATGTATGTATGTGTGTGTGTGTGTGTGTCTGTGTGTATCTGTATGTGTGTATGTGTGTATATGTGTGTGTTTGTGTGTGTGAGAGAGAGAGAGAGAGAGAGAGAGAGAGAGAGAGAGAGAGAGAGAGAGAGAGAGAGAGAGAGAGAGAGAGAGAGAGAGAGAGAGAGAGATAACTGGTTACTGTCTTAAGATATCGGCTTTTTCCTGCGAAAGTAAGAATGCGGAATAGCAAGAAGTTTAAAATACACATACGAATGGTGACAAAAACTAGAATACGTGCAGTGACACTTCAGAATATTTCATCGGTTATTGAAGATTAGAAATATAGGCGTATACCGCTGGATATCTCCTGGAGACTGACCCCAAAAACGGTAAATTATATGTAATTTTTAAAGTAAAATTGTGACTTCCAAGAGCGAAATAATTATTATCTGTCATGTGTACATATTTAATAATGCTGTAAGTACAACCTATGTAGTGGAAAACAATACATGCACGCACTATTGACATACTAAACATTTTAGCAAAGAAGGCAGGCCTTTTCATGAATTCAAAGTATTTGTCAACCGTATTGTAAATTCACCGATTTATGAAAATTGTAATTAATTGGCAAAACATGAAAATCTGCAGTTTGGACTATACTTCTGGTAGACACTACATGTACATATCTATTCCATGAAACTAAATCATTTAGTCGAGCTACTTAATACCACAGTACAAATTGCCTGTCTGTCTATAATGAGATAGTAAATATACTGGTGCCAGGCGATCTGTTCCTATTAGCAGTAAGGTATCTTATATATTGTATATAAAAAGAAGGAAAAAAACAGAACTATTTATATTATTTTAACGCTTTTCTGCTTCACATAGTCTTTTACACAAAATCGCTGTTTGAAAATTAAATGTTAATGATGCTAAATATATACATACTTACCAGATATCTTGACTCAGTGTATTTATAATGTCAAATGGTCTGTACAAGCAATCCAAACATTTTGATCATTTGAATGACTTTTATACAGTACAAATACGATGAATTATGGTAAGTCTATTTACATATTAATCCGATTTGAAAACATTTCATTTGTGTGCCCCAACTTGCTTTCGGGACAACCAGTAAAAAGCATTTGTCTTAAAACGGGAAGCTTTTGATTTTTGTTTTATTATCAGGCCTGTATAAAAAAAAAAAAATTCTTGGGTTTTTTCTTTCTTTCTTTTCACGCCTGCATTTGATGTTTTAGTAACGATGTTCACTGAGTTAAGAAGATTTTTTTTTTTTTCAGACTTCTTTTTGGAAGACAAACACATTAATTTTAATTATCATCAAAGCGAATGGATGTCCTGGTTCTACTGATTGTGGAAAACAAAACTTGGATTTAATTTTAAAAAATTGTTATGTAGTTTCATAGCTACTACTTCTTCCACAACAACTGTATACTACTACAACTACTACTATAATAACAACAACGAGAACAACAATAAAAAGTAACCTCGCTCGGGTCCAAAACCTTCCCAGCGGAAAGGTGTACTGTAAAGATTGTCACAATACAGAAACTGATGAGAATCACGGATAACATATAAAAGTGGTATTAAAACACTAAACAGAATCGCAGTCAACAAGTATTTTCTGGAAATGCACAAATGAAACCGTGAATGGCTAAGGAAAATACCTCTCGACATTTTTTGACCACTCTTTTATTTTTTTTATTTCTGTGTATAAAGTACTTAACAAAAATTATCTAAGGTTTCCATTTGCTGTGTATTATTATTGTTTGTTTAGCGTTTATACAAAACTGAATTGGTACGCACACGTTCCCCCTTATCTATCACAATTATATTTGTTAAAATCTGGCGATATCGCTAAGTTATAAAATGTCAAGTATAAGTAAGGAATAATGAGAACCTCCATAAATTTAAAACGACTTTTGTATTTACAGACACTGGTCAGAAGACAAGTTTAAAAACATTTACAATCTGTGTGTGTGATTGTGTGTGTGTGTGTGTGTGTGTGTGTATGTGTGTGTGTGTGTGTGTGTGTGTGTGTGCCAATCACTTCAATAAGCAGTCTATGTTACTGCAAATTTTTATTTTTCAAAATCACGTTTTTCTCTTCATGAACAATCTTCGTCTAAGGTCATAGCTATGTGTGAAGTATCGTTAATACTGTGAAACAATCAAACAACCCCCCCCCAAAAAAAAAAAGATGGAAAAGTATGAAACTTAGCTGCTATCATTTGATAGGACTGAAACATTGAATATGTTGAGATGCATTTGGAATCATATTTCGTATTTTTCTAGACTGAAATTCAATTCATTTTGAAAGTTATATCTTTCACAATGATGGTTTGGACCTTTTTTTAGATATCAAAGATCCATCCGGCTTGACATTTGAATAACAAAAACCACTGATGCTGTCAACAACAACAACAAAAACACCCAATCACACACACACACACACACTGGCACACAAACACACACACACACACACACACACACACACACACACACACACACACACAAAACAAAAAGAACAAACCACCAATAGTAGAAATATACAATAAACTTTTAAAATAACTTTGAAAAAATATATTAGTTGTTATAAGCTTACGATTTTATTTTTTACGTGAGAACAACAGAATGACGAGAACCATTCTATTTGAAAAATGTTCACAAAAACAATAAAAACAAGAACGACAACGACAACAAAAAAATGAAATAATATAGGTGCATTGGTACATAATGTTATTTACTGAATTGTATTTAAAACTATTTAAAACACGACTATATCCCATAAAGGTTCAAGTCTGGGAAGTCAACTGAAAATACGATCAGTGTGATGAAGAATTAATTTCGTTTTCCCACCTAGATTTGGTTGGGAATACGATCCGACATCTACGAATTGTAAACAGATATTTTAACGATTCTGCCCAATGATTAAGAATAAATGAATATGCCTATACTTTTGGTTGCTGCTGTGCAAACTCAATAACATTAAATAAATGTTATGTAGTTTCATAGCTACTACTTCTAGTACAACTACAACAACAACAACAACAACAACAATAAAAACTAACCTCGCTCGGGTCCAAAACCTTCCCAGCGGAAAGGTGTACTGTAAAGATTGTCACAATACAGAAACTGATGAGGATCACGCAGAACGTAAAAAAGCGATATTAAAACACTAAACAGAATCGCAGTCAACAAGTATTTTCTGGAAATGCACAAATGAAACCGTGAATGGCTAAACAAAATTCCTCTCGACATTGTTTGCCCAGTCTTTCATTTTTTTTGTTTTCTTCTTCTGTGTATCAAGTACTTAACAATGTGATGTTACCTAATACATTATTTTAATCGACATCTGTAAATCAGTAAAAGTTGTAGCTTTAAGAAATCAATTAGGCTGTCGGTTACTTAGATGTAGTTCCGATGAGTCAGTTTTAGACAGGTCGTAAGTCATCATTTTGCCCCAGAGCCCGAGGATTAAGACGGATGAACACGTTTTGTAATTGACGGTGATAAGCACTAAGAAAGATTGATTGCTAGTGTCAGTCAGCTGTTTCTCTTAATCTAATTTTTATTGACTCTCAAACAACTTTTAATTGATAAATTAATCAGGGTTAGAACTTTAATGCAAAATATTTGCGATTATGATCTGCATTAGAAGTTATACATCCATATCGATATGTTGACCAGTATCAAACGATCGAGGAAGTACGAACGTGACGAAATGAAATGATATTCTTTATGCCAGTATTATTGAAAATTTAGGTATAAAATTATACTGATAATAATAATTTTAATTCAAAATCGTCAGAGCCATGGGTAGCTTAGCCAAAAAGGCATAATAATGTTTAACATTACTTCACACATGACACAATTTCACATTTTGACCAATTACAAAGTCTTCCTACGATTATGCTTGCAACTCGGCGATTCTCGAAAGCCATATGAGTCTAACCCGTCGTTACTGTTTTAGTTCAATTGTTCCCGAATAACAACAACAAAATAAATTAAAACACACACACACACACACACACACACACGTACTTATATATATGTTTCTGTATGTATGTATGTACATACGTAGACTTCAGTATTCTAAATCATAATGTTACAATGTATTTAAAATAGTCTTGTGCATTTCATGAATGAATTTTCAGGTTTGTGATATATACTCATAATGCCGTATCTAGGCAGTAAATAAATATGTTAAAAGTACTTAAGCATGTTGCGCTGTGATATGAAACTGGAAGCCGTATTTTATAAGTGGTTCACGTGTTACTGTTACATATGGCCTCCAGATAAATCTCAGCCATTAGGATATAATTAATTTAATGATCTATACATATTATCACCCATACGAGTTAACTTCGGAAGAATATTTTATAATTTTAAATTAAAATAAATTTAAATTAAATATATAATGTGCATTGCCATTAGAAATTTAAATTGTTATGTATAATGTCCGTCCCCTGTTGAACTGCATCGTATGATTTACGAGTTCTTTTTTTCATCCATAAAAATGTTGTTTATAAAGCCATGAAATATTTATTTGTAATTCTCTTCATAATTATTAATAATCAGTGGAAAATAGTATGATGTTTACTTTTCAAATGTTACAAATTCATCTATGGATGGATACTCATATATATATATATACACATTATTCCACCATAATATCTGTGTATTGGTTTTTATAAATGGCTGCCTAATTTGAAGAACTTGACACTTAGTTATTGTTGTATGGTTTCCTTTGCAGTGGGAGGTTGATTTATAATACATAAATACAGGTGGTGATCTTATTTTATCCTGCGACTGTAGCGCATGCGCATAGAAACGGATCAATAGACCGGATTAGTTTTGAATACTCCTGACTTAGCAAGTAACAGTGACCATGTAATATATTACTACTATAAGAAGTTCCTTACAAATGTTCAAGGCTGAATATACAATAATAAAAACTCATGGAAATGAATTAAACAAATACTTAAAACGATAAATGTTCAAAAAATACCAACAACAACAACAAATGGAAAAAAAAAAAAAAAAAAAAAATAATAATAATAATTAAAAAAAAATTAAATTTTTTAAAAAAAAAAACACCAACAGACAATAACTACATAGTAAAGCACATAAAAAGTTATAATTTTAAAATTATCAAACGGATTTTTCCTTCAAATTTTGAGTGAATAAAGAAAACAAATTGTTCTATCAACAATTTCAGATCTGATCAGTGTTTGTACTTGGCATTTATGCGACTGATTTAAAAGCTAATATGCAGCTGTGGTATTAAACTAGCAGTTGAACTAACACTCTAACAGTTTCACATCCAAAACGTGATTATCTACTAGTGAATCAGACACATATAGTAACATTTGTGATTTGATAGTTGTATTTTGATTTTGTACTTTTCAATTAATTTCAGATGACATTCTACATTTTGTTGCTGGACATTATATTAGATCCAAGTATATTTCTTGAATTTCTTTTTGTAACTTCGATTTTGAAATAAAATAATCTGGTTCAGTTATTAACAATGAAAGAGAAAAAAGAAGTATGAGTTATAAGGCTGATTTTAAAATATTGATCAATGCCTAACTTTCGTGGCGATATTAACTGGGCGAGATCGCCGGAAACCCTCAAGTTGAAAGGGTAAACCCCAAAAATTATTTTAATATATAAAGCATATTTGTTTTTTTTTTTCATTCCTAAACAAAATAAAAGACTTATATATAATAAAATATCAAATCCGCCACACACACACACAGGGGAAGGGTACATGTATTGAACCCCCTAACTTCTGATCTTCATTGCTTAGAGCAGATGGAGACTGCTACGTCACAAAATTAGTAAAATAAAAAGGAAGGAAGGAATAAACATCAATTCAAAATAGCAAATTTATTGTGCCAGTTATACTGTCCAGAGCCTCATATAAGTTGATCGTGATTTTTGATCGCAGCATATCTGTCTGTGTCGACCCGGAAGTCAACTGAATGTCCATCCTCATCACTGATAGTATTCTGGCTATTTACGGCTCAATACAAGCATCGACCATACGGATTTGCTGGTAGTAGTTTCAAAGAGGTAAAAGGGTGTTAGTGGTGCTGACGTCGGGTCCTTGTGGGGCACGGTGCTCTTCTCTCTGGGACCACGACTCAAATTCAGGTTCGGAATTTAAGGATTGGGGCGGAGCACAGTGCTGTTCAAGTTCGGGTTGATTGCCAGGTTCGGTAGTGTTCGTTGCTGTTTTCACGATTGTGACTACATATGCACCTATATATAGCATTATACACCTTCATAAATAGCCAAAAATTACATTTATATGGGCGAAATACGATTTTCCCTCATCTTTTTCACCTGGGTTGATCGTCTCCTATCTTTACTGTCATAAAATGCACGATGTCGACCGAGATATCACATAGCTGTGGCAAAACACCTTTCAAACAATCAGAGGCTGAGAAATGCCAGATGTTCAATATATTTACACGTCCCCTATACACACACAATAATTTGATAAAAAAAAAATAATAATAATAATAAAAATAAAAATGAATTCTCGAATAGGGTTATAAAAAAAAAAAAAAAAAAAAAATAAATAAATAAATAAATAAATAAATAAAATAAAATAAAATAAAATAAATAAATAAAAAAATAAAATAAAAAAATGACTTAACGAGATGGTGCCGAATTCGATCAAGAGCAGAGATAGAATTCGCCGATAAACTGTACTGTGAGCTCGACGCCATTTTGAACACAACAATCGTCTGTCTGTCTGTAGTGACAGTTGTTATATTGGAAATAGCCGCTGCCCCGGTGAACATTATGCTTAGTCTAAAGTGTCATTCTAAAGGAAACTGGACACGCTTTCGAATGATACCAGAGATGTGGGATCTAAATTCACTGAATTACATCGCAGTTTAAGTTTGAAGCCGATTTTCGAGCTATTCTCGTCTTATTACATATCATTACAATTTGGAGTATGGCTTTCGCTGTTCATGCTCTATCGGCTGTGTTTAAAACATCCTGTTTTTAATACGGATTACAAATTCACTGAATAACTCATATACTTCAACAGCAAATCTTAATCTTTATTTCCACACAATTCTTAATGTTACAGGTTGCTTGAAACCCGAGCTAAAACGTTAAAAAGCACCGATTGGAAATAATTAAATTTATCTAATTACTGAAATCTAAAATATTATTGGAATTTTATTAAATTTCCCTTGTTTTCGGCCCATTATAAATTTTTTTTTTTTTTTTTTTAACGGTTTATTTGACAGTTCAGAGTAGTACACTGTAAGCGGAATGTAATAAAACTAATTAATTAAACTGTTATTTCTATTTTCCAATATACGAAAAATTGGGTCGGTGGCTCCGTAAACCGAGTTACCAAATACTTTCAGATTTCAGTTTCCTGATTAAACGTGGTATCACCCACAGTCTAATGAGCATTACAGATTAGATCATGAGGGCAAAAACCTAATCTTCTACTTTAAATCAACTTCGAAAATTTTAGATGTGAAATTAGATTAAGTTGGTAGGACCCTCATTTATGGGCATTCGACTGAAACTGCCACACTCACAAAAAAAAAAAAAAAAAACCCCCAAACCCCCAAAAACTATTGATCCAAATTTATTTGACAATTCAGTGTTATAATAATAATAGGGCTAATATTAATACATCTATGGATTTTACATGACAAATTTCAGCTGCCATACTTTCTTTAGTATTTTGAAATATTCATGTTATTTTCTTCAGTATTTTATCAACACCGCTTTGGGCTAAATTAGACTTAAATACATTTTTGTTAGTTTAATAACAAATTACTTTTTAATACTAATATTTAAAAACCAATCTTTGCTAATAATGAAGTACAATAATAATAAACCTCCAAACAAACAAAAACATTTCATTCCTTTCTACTTGTTTACTTACGATGCCAAACAGTAAAGATAATATTACAGATAACTAGAAAGAAAAGACAAACAATATGAGATATATATTTCAACATTTATTATGCCTGTGAAACTAAAGTAACAAGTATTGCAGTTATTTTAATTCTATAATATCAAGAAATACTGTTGTCTTTTATTTACAAAATAATATTGATTTGTTACTTCTTGTTTGGCAAAGAGTTCCTGTGTGTTGGTGATATTTACAGTGTGATTTAACATTCAAAATTCACTGAACCACCAATCACAAAACTGTTTGCTACACAGCATAATAGGCACAACACTTTAGTGTTTGAAGTGATTTTTAAACTTCATGAATTTTTTTAATTATTATGGTTAAAAACAACAATGTTAGGCATTTGACTTCGTCTGCCACTGAATAACAAACAATACCCATGCTTGGGTTCACACAATATAAACCAGCAGATTATTTTTTAAAAAACCCTCCCAAAAAACAAAAACAAACAAATAAATAAATAAATAAATAAATAAATAAATAAAATTACAAATGATAATCCAAATACTTATGAAACTATTGTTTTGATTGGTTTTGTTTATTGAACATTACATCAAAAGTTCAATGGAACATACCAATTTTAACATTTAAAATTTGTGGAACTCTTTTTTTTTTTTTTAAATAATTTTAAATAAAATAATAATGCACTAAATCCAGTAATTTAAAAAATATTTCTGGAATAACACACCCTTTTAGATAAGCCAGATAAATCCTTGTAGAATTAACATGAAATATTTATAAATATCTTGAGTAAACACAAATCTTAGTCTAAAATTTTGATAAAATTTCATTTGCATAGCACAACAACCCTTCTACATTGCTAGCAAATAAATGATTCTCTTTTCCTAAAAGCAAAATACTAATTTCAAAAACAGGTTCTGACTGTTCTTATCTTGAAACATCTGCACTGAAAGACATGCTGACATAAAACACAGCCTGTAATCCTCATGCATCTGTCTGATGTTTTGAATGCTCACATTTCAATTTCAGATTAGTTCAAACTTCTGTTCGGAATCTCTAATATAAATAATGTGGGAGATATTTGTAATTCTAAGCCAAAGTCCAGTATTGTACACACCCAGTCTATCTCAGCACATTATCTCATGTTTATTTTCACAATATATTTGTAATTTTTTACGAATTAATATGAATCCACCTTTATACATTCTCAAAAGAGGTAATAATAATCTTCAAAATAGTTGTCTCTTTATATTCATATAAATATATTTATTACATAACGAATAATAAAATTTAACACTGCCAACTTGATCTGAGTTTGGTGGAATGATTAAGTAAATTTTGTAAAGAATGCCAATCTGAGATTAAATATTACTTACTACAAGATGATGGATATTATTTTTTTTTTTTTAAATTAAAGTAAATTTTTTTTTTTTTAAATAATTTTTTTAAATTAAAAGTGAGGATATCAATAACATTCACTACAATAACAGCATATTTGTTTTTGAATTATTATTTTTTAACACTGGATTGTCCCAAGTTCAAGATGTCTAGTTAAAGAAATGAGTAAGTAAAATATTTAAGACAGAATCGTATCTACAAGTCTGGAGTCAAATGTATCAGTTAAACACTTGAGTTAACAATAAAAATCACTCTTTGCTCCTGTTATTTTTTCACACCTAATTCTATAATTAATGAATAATTACTTTCAAAGAATACAATCAAACATATTTAAAAATAGAATAAGTAAATAAAAATAATTATTAAAAAGTGCACAAAAGTTATGTTACACTGTCATCAAACCACCACCTGACAAATTTCAGTTGTGAAAATTCATTTCATTAACTGTTTTTCAGAATTTAAAAACAAATTAGTATCATTATAAGAAAACAAATTATCTACAGAAATAATTATTTATTATTACTATTTTTTTATTTTTTTTTTCCTATCTACAAATTTAACTGGAGCTGAGAATATCATTTTGTACAAATTTTTATTGTTTTAAATAACAAACAACAACAACAACAATAAAGTAATAACAGAATGTTGTGAGAAATATCACATTTCACGAATTAGTCCTTAGCTTCTGTTTTAATAGCACCTGAGGGAACATCAGTTTTCACTGCTGAGGTTTGAGAGGCTGGCTCTGTTTTAACAGAAGAGATCTGCTGAATGACTGAAGTAATTGCACTAGTCTGCTCACCACCGACTGATTCAGAAATTATCATTTCCACAGCAACTGGTTCTTGTTTCACAACAACAGAAGCAGCACTGTGAGGTATGTCACTGGCCAGTTCTGATTTAGCAGAAACATCAGCGTCTACAGGTTCCTGTTTAATCTCGACCGATGAAATGTCATTAGATTTTACAAGTTCTTTCTGCTGAATTTCTGGATTTTCGGTTTTCGAAATTTCTGACTTCTCTAAAAGAGTGCTCTGTGGCAAATTGACATCTTTAGGATCCTTCGACTCCTCGTTCTTAATTTCTGATGACAAAGGGTTAACACTGAGATCTGTCGTAGGAGTTGGGGTTGACTCCACAATGCCACCCTAAAAAGACATAAGATAATACATACATCTTTTTTTTTAATTTAACTTTTGAGAATGTAAAATGTTAAAATTTCTATAAATGCAAAAAAGAAATATATAAAATGTAATTGATCAAATCCAGTAAATTTGCTGTTACACTGAATTTATGCGAGAAATGGATATCAAATTATTAATAATTATTCAAAGCAGTTTTGAAATAAGTATAGCATGTGAAGAAAAACCAGAAAACTACAACATTTAATTTAAAAATGTGCTAAAACAAAAATAAGACTTCTTTAGTAAAATTTGAGCATGAACTAATAATAATAAAAATAATAATAATAATAATAATATTAATAATAATAAATGATGTGTATAACTGGATATTGCATTACAAGAATGGAAATTTTGGAAAAAAAAAAAAAAATAAATAAATTAATGATATGTAAACATAATGAATTCAGCATCTTCAAATTATATCTATGAAATTTAGACAACATTAACCTCTTCACGTGCATCTTCATAGCAGACTGGGTGGTATATTTTGTTGTCAACTCTGATAGCATCTCTCAAATGCCAGTCTTCCTTTTCTTCATGCCAGTACTGATCAAATGGATCTCCACAAATACAGCAAATCTGAAGTATATTTAATATAATAAAAATACTTTGTCATAATGGATCTGTGAAGTTATTATAAATAAATATTTTAATTAAATCTCAATGAATTATCAAGATTTTTTTTAAATACCGACATCTGTGAAAAAATTCACAACTACATTATGGTTTTTTTGAGAATGTATGTCTTACGTGACAATGCATTATAACTTTATAAAAACATTTTCTTGTTCATATTTTCACTTGTATTATCTTTATCAGTACAAGATAATTATGTTTCAGCAGCAAATATTGTTGGGAAATTTGTTTTTATTCTATATATTGTGTTGTTTTATCATTTATTAAACACTAATAATATACTCTACTAAATAAATTAGAAATAAAAAAAACAATGCAACCAGTTATAGTTCTTTAATAATTTATACATATTCTTTATTTCGTTTTTCTAAATTTCACTTGCTCTCAAATGTTTCAAATTCTACTAATCTTCTTAAAAAGATGATTTGGGGTAGGAGCAATTGAAAGAAAATAAAAAAAATAAAAAAATAAAAAAATAAAAAAAATAAAATAAAAGTAATCAATAATTTACAAATCATTAAACTTACATCACCACCATCTTCATCTGATGCTGCTGGACATTGGTCAACAACAGAACCATGTGGCAGACTGACACTGACTGATGTTGATTCCATTGGTGTGTTCTGCATCATCTGCTCAAATATCTGACTGCGACCTGAAACAAACATTAACATTATTGTTAGATTTAACTAAATGGCTTTTCCCATAAAATTTTACATGGAAGGAAAGATATTAAAAAAATATTTCTTCTGATTAATGATTTTTTTGTGAAGTGAATCAAACTATTTTGTGCAACAGGTTAAACTAATATTAATGAATGACCAACCTTTTTCTTCTGATTCTTCTATTTCTTGATACTGAATCCATTCCTGAAAATTGAAAAAAAAATTCATTAGAGATAAGAAAACAAAACATCTGATAAAATAAATTTCTTTACAATTAATGAATATAACTCTTTAATAATTATATCATTCTTCTCTTGGTTAAAACATAAAATATTTGGAAAAAAATCAAAGCATAATTAAGACATCTTAAAATAAGCAAATAATTAAAAAAAAAAAACCATTGTATAAACAAACAAACAAAAAACAACAACAATAGTTCAACTCACATTTATCTTAAAATACCAGTCTCGGTTTCGTGCCACCTTCAGGTCGTCCATGCCTCGTTTGTTTTTGCGGAAATGCCAATCAAGATGTTCTCTGTATCTTTCTGTCTGAAGGAAACTAAAACGTTCCCCACATGAAGTGCACTGTAATCCTGTGTACAGCTCCTGAACTACACCCTTGTATGGTCTGTAAATAAAAATGACATTACCAGTGACTTATTTCTGAAAACGTTTTAAAAATATTTTATATAAAAAATTTAATGCAGCAATTATAATATACATCACACTGACAGTAATCCCTTATTAATATTCAACAAGCAGGAAAGTGAATTTAGTTTGACATTTTTCATCTTTCAGTACTAATTTTTGAACAATGTTATTACAGAATATAACCAAGGTAACAACATTTCTAATGAACGAACAGTTTCAAAGTATTGTGCAAAAAAAGCAATAATAATAATAATAATGGTAATAACAGTGCAGTTATCAGAAATTTGTATTATATATATATATATAATGTATTCTCATAAATTAAAATTCAGATTCTCAATAGTGTAGAAAAAGGCAACATCTTCAACAATTAATTTGTCAACATCAGAAGGACTTGGGGAATATTAAGTAAGTAACAAGTAATGAAAGTAAATGTATTGTATATGCTTTAATCATGAGAAAAATAACTTAGAAAATGACATCAACTATAATCAGTAACATTTATCAACAGAAAATGTTTTGAAGCAAGGATACTTGTATTTAACCAAATTTAACGAAACAGATTAACATACTACTAAGAATGAAAATAAATATTTAACTTACTTCTTGAAATCTTCAGGTTTGCTAAGTGAAAGAGGTGGAATCTTTTCGATAACTTCTTTCTTAATTTCTGGCATCTGAAATTTAATTAATGTAATAAAATTCATTAAAAATACAAATATTTAGTAAAAAGCTGGAAAACATTTAACTGATGTACTTGATTGTATCATCTCCATTCATTTAAAAAAAAAAAAAAATTCTTGCAAGTTTCTTTCGAGATAAGATAACTGCATTACTTATTAAAAAAAATTAAAAAAAAGGATTACATACACTCAGAACAAATAAAAGATACAAAAAAATAAATAAATAAATAAATAAATAAATAAATAAAAAACATTATGAAAAATTAATATATTCCAGTATCTGTTTGTACCTTGAATTTCTGGTCTTCTGTCTGTGAAGGTTCTTCAGTCTTCGTTTCTTCTTTTTTGTTTTCACTGGACTCGGCAGATTCTGGTTTCTTTATGATGCCAGTTGCAAGAAGTTTTTGGAACAGTGAGTTGATATCGATTGGTGGGGCTGAGGCAGGTGTAGTGACTGCAAGTTATTACAATATAACAATTATTTCTTTATGCTAAAATTTTATATCAGTTATATTCAACCACAAGCATGTAATTATTTTAATGTGATCTATTTATACAAGATAAAGTGTATTTTTATGAACTACAATATATCACGTAATAAGATGATAAATTAGCGCTGTAAATATGAAATTCTAACATTACTGCTACTAATTTTCTCCTTTATTAGAAACAACTTATTGTTATTTTTAAAAACTTGTCTTCAAATTGTTTTGAAATGGAAAAATATTCAACATTCTGTAGCAGGATATTAAAGTTTTATTAAACAGAACTGCCAACTCACCTGCAGCAGGAATGAGATTGGACAGTACTGGTACCCCAAGTGTTGACGTAGTTGCTAGAGCTTAAAATAAAATATTAAGTCCCTTACATAACCACAGTCTTTAAACTTTTGAAAGATCATAATAAATATCAGTAAATCAAGTATGCTCTAGTAAGCCCAAAACAAAACTGCATTTATTGCCTGCACACCCCCACACTTAATTAAAAAATAATAATAATAGTAATAATATAGATAATAATAATATTAAATAAAAAGAATAAAATAGAAACTTACCATTTTGTTGAAGGAGACCACCAATTCCCAAGCCCCCATACTGACAGGCAACAACTGCTGCTGAAGCTGCAGTTGATTCAAATTTTGAAGTCCAGCCATTATCATGCCAGGCATTTGTGACTGAATTTGCATCTGTTGTGAGACGAGTGGATTAAAGCCTTGCAGTCCAAGTCCTTGCTGCAAACCAGCTGCGCCAAGCTGAGGCATCATTCCTGCCTGTGGCATAGTTCCAGGCATTGCAAATCGCTGCTGCATGCCTTCAGAAACCATTGGTCCTCTTGGGCCTGATATCATACCATCTGGTCCTAGAGTTCTAGGACCTTGCATCATAGGATTTGGTCCAGGTCCTCTAGGACCCTGCATCATGCTATCATGATTTGGTTCTACTGGCCTTTGAATATAGGCCTCAGGCCTGGGTCCAGCAGTTCTAACAGGACCTATCATTCTGTTTGGAACAGAGAAACTAGATTCCTCTAAGTGATGAATTCCTGGTGACCTGAATGCATGTTCTCTTGATGGCAAAGGAGTCTTCATCATTTCTTCATATCCTATTGGTATTTCATCAAGGATCTTAACTGTTGGGCAAGGCCCTTCCAATCTTACGGAGTGAGTATTGTTGCCCAAGAGAATTTCTCTAGGAACATTATCAAACTTCACTTCAAACCATTTTCCATCTATGATAATTTCATGAGCTGGACCACCAAAAGCAAGATAATGTGGTCTGTTTCTGATTTTAACCCTCACTGCATCATCCATTGGAACAACAAAAAAAGGAAAGTCATCAATGTATACAGTTCTAGGTGGTCCATCAAATCGAATGCCATGAGGACGACCTTTATAAATTACCACAGGTATTCTTCGGTCAAGTTTAAGTTCACAGAACTGACCATCTATTAAAATCTCCCTTGGCAGTGGATCAAACCTGATTTCATGTTTTTTATTATTTAGTATTATTTCCCTCGGTGGACCTCCTAAAGTGCCCTTTTCCATTCTGTCCACCAATATCATCATATCTCTGCCATCTATTTGAAATCCATAAGGTATGCCATCAATAATAATACGCTTTGGTGGAGCATCTATTCTCAATTCATACTGATGTCCATCAATCCAGAATGTTCTTGGCAGACCATGGAAAAAAAGTTTTACAATTTTACCATTTATGTTTACATCCTTCACAGGTTCACCAAACCTATACACTAATTTACCATCTATAATAACACCTCGTTTAACAGGATCTACATAGAGAACACAGGATCTTCCTGGACCTATTCTAATCTTTCTGGGCTGTCCTCCAACTTTAATTTCATATGGTCTTTTGTCAATCATAACTTCTTCCTGCATTTCAGCATTGGTCATTCCACGCATTGTAACCCAGCGAGGATCATCATATCTGTCAATATCAGATCTTGTGTCCTCTGGTTTGGAAATAGACAAATTATGATAATCCTCACTAAAACTATCATATGGTGAATGTCTACGTGGTCCGTACATATCTGCTTTTGGAGGCCTTTTAGTAGGGAAATAAGGTCGAGGTTCATGGAAATTTCGTTCATCAAGAACATCATGCCTCTCTTCAATACCAAACTCAGGACAACGACCCTCATTTCTATGAGGAATGGGCCTCTGATCATATCTTTCCAGGTGGTGTCGTTCTGGGTGTCTGAGCATCTCACCCCTGGCTATATGTGACTCATGTCTGAAGTCATGATCAATGAATTCTGATGGTGGATGTCGACGGAAATCACGATCCTCAGAGAAGTCCCTATCACTTGCCCAGTACCTTTCATCCCCATTGACAGGATTTCTATTTCTATCAAAAGGCACTCTGAGATCCTTATCCATTGGATGTCTTCCTGATTGTGGATAATTCTTTGATTCATTAAGCAGTGGATCTCTGTCAGATCTACCAGCAGGTATCCTGAGATCTTTATCAACAAGAACATTTGAATCTGAATCAACATCCATTTGCTGGTTTGGATGAACTGCGATTGCTTTTCTGAAATCTTTATCTTCATTTGACTTAGAATCCACACTAGTTATCTGCCTGGAATCAATATCTGTTGGAACTCTAGGATCAGTAATCATGGATGATTCTTTTTCCTTGCTAACTGGAACTGATATTTTTTCCTTTTTTATTTCAGAGGATGGAATAATTTCAGATGTACTTGATGAAACTTTGTCAACCTGTCTTGCATCTGTATCTTTTGGTAAAACCAATTTATCCTTTTTAATGTGTCTGTCATCAACATCGGATGGCACATCATCTTTATTAACTGCACTGATAGCAGGATCAACAGCTTTTGATTCTTCAGGATTTTGTTCAGTCACAATCTTCTTCCGATGGTCAATATCAGTAGCTTCAGGATTGACTTCTGATTTGGGACTTTGCTCAGTTTTATCTTCTGTTAGTAGTTTTCTGGCACTTAGTCTTGGATCACGATTTATTCCACCACTCTCAATTTCAGCCCAACTTTTTTGCTTTGAAGCTAGTCTTGGATCTCGTCAATTTCTTCAAATTTTGCAGGTGTCAAGGATTGATTCTGAAGAGATCCAGGTGAATGCATCTCTCGTCTCTGCAAACTGTACACTTGAGATAATTGTTTGAGCAAATTCTGATGCTGGTCATGACTCATTTTACCAGATTCCAGCTGCTTATGAGCCTGAATTAGGATCTCTTCCTGGTGGTCTAATCGCAATGCCTTAGGTAAAGACAGAGTAAGAGGAGTGGTTGCTTTTTGAGGTGATGGTGAAAAGGGTGACAAGGGAGGCATTTTCCTCATATCCACATCACCAGGTGTTAAAAGTTCTGGGGTTGTACTCTTAGAACTCAGTTTCTCCATTTCTGGACCATACTCATCAGGGTGAGATGCCTTGAATGTATTCCACTGTGCTTGAAGTGGGCTCTTCATTGGAAGAAGTCCAGATGTTAAACGGTGAGTCTACATCCTCACCTCCAAATAGATCACTTTAAAGAAGAAAAGATAATTTTAAAGTAACGTCATAGTTTATTATTCAAGGTTTAGAACAGAATTCTTGTGTAATTATTATATATAGTAAACATTTCATTTTTTTTAAATTAATTTATTTTGCAGTATCTATTGTAATTTTTTTTTTCTTAAAAAATTGATTATAATTTTAAAAATATGGAAATATTTACTTTTAACATTTTCAAACAGATTGTGACATAGTGATATAAAAATTATAAAACTTTTTCAAATGTGTATGTGATTATTTACCTCAGGTCTGATGAAGGCTTTGGCATCATCAATTTCAGTGGATCCATTCTCTGTCTCTTGTCATCAGGACCAGGAATTGAAAGATTCCTTTCATCAATATCTAAATGTTCAGATGATCTCTTTGATGGACGCATTTGTTTTTCTGATTCTTTTGGCAGCAGAAGATCTAAAGGCATTTCCATTGCAGGCTGATCAATATTTCGTTTCTTTGCATCTGTGAGAATACTAGCTGGTGGTATAGGAGGCATTGGGACGTCGTCAGTTTTAGTTTCTGATTCAACATCCAATTTCCCTACCTTTACAAAAGCTTTATTTGCATCAGATTTGGTCTTTATTGCCTCACTACTTGGTACTTTGCGAAGGTGATCTCCTCCTGGTGACCTGGATCTTGAGGGTGATTTGTCCATTGTGTCATGAATGTCCCGATGCTTACTTCTATCAAAATCTCCATGATGAAAATCACCTCTGTGCCCTCTAAATATTGGTTTACCTCTGTCTCTTATGTGCTCGGTTTCTCTAGACCTTCTTCGAGAATATTCACTAATAGGTCTTCGATCACGCTCTCTTTCTTTTGATGATTTTCTTTCATGTCTGGGTTTGGGATCTTTGGATTTATCATTTTTATGTTTGTCTCTTGGACTTCTACTTCTGCTTTTTGTATGATCTTTAGTCTTAACATCTTTATCTTTAGATTTAGAATCAGTACTTCCAATCTTTGACAGTCTGTCAACCTCATTTTTCTTTTTTTCATTTTCATTAGAACCAGTTATTGGGCTTTTACTATCACCATCTTTCTTTTGCACCACTTTTTGACTACTGTCTTTTTTCAGTGGTGTGTTCTGTTTATCTGAACCTTTGGTAACTGCTCCAGTCTTTGCTGTACATTCTTTGTTGAAAGACGTTTTTGGTTGATCAGCATTCTGAGAACCTGTAATCTTTGCTGGTTCAACTTTGTTTGAAGATGGATGCTTACTATTTGTTTCTGAATGAGCTGGTGTAATTCCAGTTTTAGAGAAGACAGTGTTCATAAACAATGGGAGCTGAGGTGGAAACTGTGGTGCAAAATTTTGAGATACTTCAACAGAATGATTTGGCTGTATAGGCTGATTCACGTTCATTCCTAATGGAGCAGATGATGATATACTGGGCTGCTTTGATGGTTGTGAACCAGAACTAGCTGTAGTAGATGCTTTTGCTTTTTCAGTTGCAGCTATCTGAGCTTGAGTCCTTGCTTTGCGAGGATCACGAGAAGCCAGTCTAGGATCACGTTTGATGGCTGGTTGTGGCTTTGTTTCTGATGTTGTAGTAGTTCCAGATGAAGAGGTTAATGGATTAATTTGAAGTGCCTGCCAAATAGATCTGTCTGAATCTACTTTTTGGGTTTTCTTTGATTCTTCAAGCTAAAATTTGAGATAAAAAAAAAAAAGGCATTTTAAATAAATAAATAAATAAATAAATAAACGTTCAATGTATTAAGAAATATTCATAATAAAATATAATTAAACATCTAACTTCAAAATAGACATTTAAAATAATTCAGTGTCAGAAAAAAAAAATGAGGTTTATTTTTGGTTAAATAATACAAAGACCAACAATAGAAGAAATTTTAAAATTTTCTTTTATAAATACAATACAGTAATTAATGTTCAATTATAAGGTTTCTGTTTATCCATTAAATATTTTTTGGGAAAATGTTTTTATAGAATATACTTTAATTCCTGCATTTAAACAACCACTCAACTAACTAAAAAAAAAATACATTTTATTTAACTACCTGTTTTCTTTGGAGTTGTAACTTTGCCTTTGTTTCTGCTAATTCAAGTTCTAAGCGCATTTTCTGAAGTTCCTGCTCCTTTGCTATCAGTTGTCTCCTCATTAGCTCTTCTTCATCTGTGGGTGGGGGTGAAGCTGTTGTTGGGGAAAATCTGCCTACTGCAGCTTTCTCTTCCATTTGCTGTTGAAATAATTATCGTCTTTTATGTTATATTCTATTCCAATTATTTATCACTATTATATTTTTTGTAGCATCGACCAGCATCTCAATTATAAAAATAGATTCAACTGCAGTTTTCCATAGAACATTTATTTATTTTGTTTGCAATCATCATTAGTATTGGGAATAAAACATCTTTTATGTTAAAAATATTTTTATTTACTCTTTTAGTTATTTCAATGTGACCTAAACAATATTAACCATGTCTAAAACCTTTTCATTCATATTTTATGTATGCAATAGAATGTCAACATGCATGAAAACATTTTTTTAAAAGAGTCAATTCTAAATTAATTGTTATCGTAACTTTCCAGTCATTCTCTAAAGAATTTACTTCATGTACCTATGGTGCGTTTCAGTTATGTGACTTAATTATAGCACATACAAATCTTTTAATGAATAAAAATTCTTAACAGTCATTGTTTTAAAATCATTTTAAACAATAATAAAATAGAATTATTTCAAGTACTAGGTTCTGTACGAATCTTTATTGCTTTTATTTTATTTTAAAAAAAACATAGAATGTTACTTTTCATTGATAAAAAAAACTGTTGATAATAGTTTTAAAAAGTTGTTTACTATTAGAGTAATCTGTGTACCCTAATAGTTTCCTGTTTTACCTGCATGAGAAACTTCGGATTAACATGTATTGTGGTTTGCTCAGGAGCATGAGCAGTGATTGGCCAAGCAGGATCTATCATGTTTACACGGACATCAAGTGCATATAACTTCTTGTTGGGTAAAATATCTTTCCAGGTTTGTCTCAACTTGAACATCTGCCCTCTTGTTCTTTCGTCCACCTGTTGAGAATTGAAGTCCATATTTCACAATAATAAACAAATACATGCAATAGAAAATAAATGCTGGAAAATTAAAATAGTAGGCTACTGTGACCACAAATTATTTAAAACTCTGGTCTTTTTTGAAGCAATGTTTCTATATCAAATGTCTAGTTTGTGCTTGCAAAGATGTTTTATTCGTATACCAAAGCTGTTCAATAATTCATGAGAAAAAAAACACCCATCAAGTTTGAAAAATGAAACCAGTGGTGAACTGAAGCATTTAATGCTTTTCAGGTTAATGTTAAAAGAACCCTATTTGATATTACTAAATTCAACGGTGCAGTTTTAAAATTCAATACCCTTGCCAAGGATAATTTTATCCCACAAAACACCAATTTATTTCAGGAAAAACAAAGCATGAAAAACTCAATTACATTGAATTTGTTTACATCAGTATATTCTCTCCTTTCTTTTAAAACATTTGATTTCAGTGTTTTGTTCTAAAATCCTAAAGATTATGTGAGAAAGATCTTCCATCCACACTTGCAGTTAAAAATGTTCATTAATTTGTTTATTACCATCTTTCAACAGCCGTGTTTTAAATTACGTCAAGAAGTTATTTCATTATGGCTGAGGCTACAGCTTTACCCATTTTATCTCACAGCTCATCCCAAGATTTCAACTGGAACACCTTCTCTAAATTTTAATGCAAACACAGCAGGATAAAAAAACACCAGTTCTCCGAGATGAAGTTGTAAATGAATGTGTATATAATAAAAATAAAAACCACAAACTATTATAATTAAATTGAAAAAAAGCTTTCCCTCATATTGTTTGTTGCGTGTATTCTTACAACTTCCAAAAGGTTTTTGTAAATGTTTAAGGCATTTTCCACGAGCAAACATTTCACATTTCTCTTTTTTCTTTTTCAAAAATCAGTACAATTCATTTCTACCCTGCTTAATGTCATTTTAAAAGTTGACAGAGGTTTTTGGGGGGTTTGAGATCTTCTAAAGAAATTCATCTTGTACTTAGATTACGTGCATATTACCAAACAACTGGTAAACCACACTGCCCTATCCCTCTGAAATTAACAAGAAAAACTCATAACATCTTCTCTCTGAAAATAATTTCCATTAATTTTATTTTATGCTCTATTTATTAACCCTTCAGTGGTCTCCAACATGACCAGAGCTGCTTTTACCCATCTTCATACCATTTTAATAAATCATTACAATAATAAAATAAATCAACAATTTAACAAATACACACACACATATTTTTTTAATGTTAAAGTTACATTTTAGTAATGATCTTATAGTAGTTCCCTTCTGTTCCACTCTTCTGATGCAAGTATTTTTTCCTGACTGCAACCAAAAATTCATCCCATTTTCACCAGGCTGTTTATTATGCAATCTTCTGAATATGATCATTTGACAGCAGCAAGTTCATATTTATTTTTTCAAATGTTTATATCACATAAGCAAATGTCACAAAAAGAACATTCATCACTTACCTAAAATCCAGCAAAATCTATTTTTATTTAGCATTTCACTTTTTAATGCACAAAACTTCATAAACCATTTTTATCTGGCAAAATGTCAAGTACAGATTTGGACAATTTATTAATTCAGCTCCAGTCATGTTGGAATAGTAATGTGCAGCATTATATGACAGCAGGAAACCATTTGGTTTTCTCATTAACTTACCTTTAAATAAGGTGACCCAATTAACTGAGAAATGTTGAGAAACATGCAATAAAAGCAAAAATAGAATTTATTTTTTATTATTTTTAAATCTACAGACCTAAACAAATATAACCAACTATCAGTATAGTTTTTTTAGTCCAGCTGAAAATGTTATTTGTCCAACGCAGCAAGTTCGTATAACAATAGATTAAACGAAGTCAGCTTTTATGTGACAATATCAATTCTGTGAACAGTAACAATAAAGAAAAATAAATGAAGTCATAGTTCTAAAACTTTATTATGTATAAAACACATCAAGTTGATACTAATGGGCAAGTGATGTGGTAAAATGTAAAAATAAATAAATAAAATAAAAAAAATAAAATTGAGAATAAGAGTGATTTATAGATTTCTTTTCCATTCAAGTCATTCAAATACAAAATTTCTTTTAAATATATAACCAAATTCTATATAACCTGTTCAGACTGGATAGCTGTGAAATGAACTACATATTCTTAAGTTTGTGAAGAAAACATTTAAATATATTCTCAAAGGGGACTTTGCTAACCTCTTCAAAAAACTGAACAAAACATCTGGACAATATTTTGAGCAAAAAAGCTTGGATACAACGTTGATGTAAGATTCTTTATTATGGAGTCAATGAGGTACAGAACTGGCAGCTTGTAGGCAGTCTTCACCTGCATTAAAAAATAAATAATATATTAATCAAAATTTCATAAAATATATAATAATCAAGAGTTTTTTTGTTTGTTTTTTTAAAAGTCAAATTATATATATATATATATATATATATAATAAAAAAAAATAAAAATAAAAAAAATTAAACTAATAATCCAACAATGAAATCCAATCATGTATATATCAATAAGTCCAAAACAAAAATAAAGTAATAATAATAAATAAATAAATTAATAAATAATTTAGCTGTTGAACACCTGTTAACTTAAATACTTACCCTCAGTGTCAAATGAGATAGCCGTTTTAAATTCTGTATTTAAAAAATTATCTAACTATAAAGTTATCAAATGTGCATAGCTTTTTTTTTTTTTTTTTTTGAACCTTTTTAAGTTTATATATCTGACATATGCCAATATTAAAGAAAATGAATAAAAAAATATCCAACATAAGGAAAATACAATTTATGTGAAGAAAATAATTATTACTATAGATGAATCTGATTTATACCCATGCAGTAAATATTTTCACCTTTAGCACATTGTTTTACATTAAATATTTACTTCTATTGAAATGCTGCATCGTTCTAATTCACTTTTTTGACTGATGGTTACAGAATGTTCCAGCTTTGTGCTGTTTACTGAAAATCATCCA
>CM022670.1:36388084-36556567 GCA_012295275.1 Chrysomallon squamiferum | reverse complement strand
CTAGATTTAATATTACAATATATTTTACATCTAGGCCCTTTAGAACACAATTGTTTATGAGATGCTATGTTTTTAAAAAATTAACATTTCTGAATAATATATTTTTCAGTAAATGGTTTGACCAAAACAGTTTCCACTTGCATTTGTTAAATATGAGATACATTCAACTACAAAGAATAACTTCACATGCAGAAATATTAATTTTTTTTTAAAAATAGCCCAAAGAAAAATCTCACTTATGCGTTATAGCTATAAAACTAAGGTACAATTGTTTTAAAATGCAAAGGATTTTTGTTTCGTTATGAAAGTAAAATATATTGTAATAATTAAATCAGGTCAAATAATATTTTACACAGAAACCTGATGTATTATATCTTAATGTATTTACGGAGATCAAAAACTGAATTTAAAATATAGGTTCAAATAAATATGATTTTGTATGGCATTTAAAAACGATTGTTGAGATTTTGCTAATTATTTGATCTCTAAATATTTTGATAATAATTCGACACAAGTTAGCTTCTTAGAAATATTTAATTGTGTTTATTGGGCTTTCCACATGATAACAAAATAAACCAGTTACAATTAAGAAATTGATATATGAAACAACATGAAATATTCTATTTATTTACGTGTCTGTCAGTTTTATAATCAACTTTTTTCTTGTTATTAATTTAATTTATTGTTGTGATTTTATGAATAGTTTCTACTGTTACTAAGACTACCATTAATTTTAATTAAAATAATAATAATAATAATAATAATAATAATAATAATAATAATAATAATAATAATAATAATAAAACAATTTTAATGATACTGTATTTCTCTATTAATAATTATTAGACATTATTAAAGATGTTGTAATTTCCTCTGTAGACAATAACAGATAGAAGAAACCCGCTTCAGACCAGCACAAGTTACTGCGCCTGATTACAACAAAGGTTATTTTACGTACCTTTGGTTTTTAATAAGGCGATGGTGAATTTCTATTTTTGGCTAGTTTTGATAATTATTTATGAAGTCTTAATTTTTAATTGCAATTTATGATTATTCTATACACATTCAATTTTATTACTTTATTTGTATTGTTAATTTAAAAGTCGTTATTTTATTTTTTAGTTTAAATTGTCACAAGTATTTTGTTGAATGCATTTAGAATTATATGTAAATAAAAATAATCTTAACTGTTTTCGTTAAATATAATTTTTATAACGACTATGATGTGATTATTATTATTATTATTCTTATTATCCTTATCGTGATATGTTCCATCCTAATAACACAGCCGAATTAAAATGTAATATAAACTAGTGGAAAGTATTTTTTTTAAGAACTTGCATCTAATGGATTTTCTTGTAATGAAAATTTTAATGAACAAATCCATTGCAGCCATTTCTTGAGTATTCTTCTTGCGGTATTATTATTAATACAACAATACTCTAAATTTATCTTTCATTCGTTTTCCTTAAAAACAGTGATGTTGATGATGATAATAATACTAATAACATTCCGGAATCATGTTGAAATTCGAGCTATGTAGTAGTCTACACGTATGTTGTTGAAACAAACTGCATAATACAGCGGCATAAAATGAACAATAAAACTAAATCGACAATTTGTATAAAAGTGTTACGTATTTACGAATGAGAATTCACTCTTATTAATTCTTTTCGTATTTTACAGCAACTACTACATTATAGCTGCAGATTGAAAATAAAATTGATTATACCTTAAAATTAGTATTCCGTTTTCTTTTTCCTTACAGTGGAGTACTGCTTTAGCGCCAGGCTACACAAAAAATGACTCGTGTGATACAACAAACTGTTAGCAGATGACAGTCTGATAACATCTGTTCGTGCTGGGTTTTGTGGTAATGATCAATGGTTTTGTGTTTTGTTTTGGTCTTACGTATTATTCACGGATAATGTTTAATCACAATGATGTAAGTGAGCAAAGACCTTTGCGTGTTTGAACGGTTAGATAGCTGGTATTTACTAAACAACCAGTGCACCTTTTGTTAAGCATCTTTCTGACCTCGTATACCTCCGCTCTCGCAGTCAGTGAACATGATATACAGTAATTCGCTTGGAACAGTATTTGTAACAGATTGAATGTATTTGAAGTCAAAGCTGTACCCAGTGAACATTCAGTGGTTCAGACACCTGCGGACTATTGGGTTACGCACATTTTACACTGCTAACAATAAAAAATATTTATTTTTGGTTTTTGTATTGACAGTCCTATAATCAGACAGTCATTTGTGTCATTCTTTTTAAATCTTTATCACAAAATTTAATTCACCCATAATTAATGTTTTAAATTTTTATATATCTAGCTCCTTTCACTCCATAAAGGAGCATTGTTTCAAATAAAAACTCTAAATGTACAAAATACATCCTGGTAAATAATTAAATAAATAAAAACAACTTCTTTATTAGTAAAATATATAATAAAACAGTAAACAGTGTTTTGGTGTTCTGTCATTAACTGGTAACTTACAACTGGTTGTTAACATTTGATATTTACCATTAATCCTTAAAGTTAAATATTAATATACTTCACAGAAACATGTCAGAAATTATTAGAGGATACTTAAATAATGGCTTTTTAGAAAAATAATAAATACATGCACCTGTGTGTTTATGTAAATATACGTATCAAAAAATAATTAACTTGAGCACAATATATATATATATATATATTTTTTTTTTTTTTTAGAAAATGTCTCAACATCTAGTTAGATATTTTACACCCAGTCAGTTAAAATAAATAAATAAAAAATCTAAATAAATAAATAAATAAATAAAGAATTAAATAAAGAAATAAAGAAAGAAATAAAATAAAGAAAAAGCTACAGAAAGTAACAACATCGAAAGCAAAAGAATTTTAAAAAGATAAAAATGTACACTTAAAATTACTGTTTTGTATGTATGTATGTATATGTGTTTGTGTGTAATTTAATTTAATAATTATAAAAATTGCGGCAAATTTACTTTCCAAGTTAGTGTATTAGAAATTGTAGTAAGTAAAAATAATAACAATCAGGTATTTGTTTTAATAATGTGATAATGTTCTTTGAGTAAGGGACTCATATAATCAACCATGGAACTAAGGCCGTATACTACGCACTTATGAGATAATTCGATAGACATGGTCTACTTGATTTTTGGCGTTATGTCAAAACTATATCTTTAATAATATAGATTTTTATAATGTTTTAAAATGTTTGTTTTTTTTATACTGGTTTTAAATTTTAGTGCATATTTGTTTTGTTTGTTTGTTGTTTTTTCGTTTTTGGTTTTTTTTTAATACTAGCCCTCCCAAGATAGATTATCAAAGTATTTTCATCATTGTATTATTAATTGAATATTAAATATTCACGAGAGAATAAGATTATATAGTTGTATATATATATGTAGAACTAGAATAAGAGTTATAACAAAATAAAACACTAAATTGTTATTTTTATTATTATTATTATTATTAAATTTAATCACACACACACACATATGCACACATATTTAGGGGTATATTTACTCTCTTTTAAAAATTATTTTGCTTTTTTTAATATTTTCTGGGGATATTTCATTATTTTGTAGTTTATTTATTTATTTACATTTTTCATTTATTTATTTTTAATTATTGTTATTATATATATGTGTGTGTATGTGTGTGTGTGTATATATATATATATATATATATATATACACACACACATACAGGCATATATTTCTTGTTTGATGTTGAGTGGGTGTAAAATATGTCACTACGTGTTGAGAGTTTTTCTAAAAAAAAGTTTAAAAGTTTTAAAAAAAATTCCATATTTCGTTATGAACTTATTTTGTAATTATTTTGTATACGTATATGGTATATATTATTTTTCTATAAAGCCACTATTTAATTATCCTCTACATAATCTGACATGTTTCTGTGATACTACTGATAGTTAACTTTAATGATTAAATATCAAAGGTTAACAACCAATTTTAAGCTATTAATTAATGACAGAATACCAAAACACTGTTTACTGTTTTATTCTATATTTTACTAAAAAAGAAGCTGTTTTTATATTTTTAATTATTTACCAGGATGTATTTTGAATCGACAGACTTTTTACTTAAAACAATGCTCCTTTATTAAGTGAAAAGAGCTAGATACACAATAGTATTAAAATTATTAAAAATTAATCATGGGTGAATCAAATTTTATGATAAAGATTTAAATAGAGTGACACATCAAAACCACAAAAAAACAGCACGAACTGGTATTAGCACACTGTCGTCTGCTGACAATTCAACATATCACGCGAGTCATTTTTCTTCTGTAGGCTGGCCCAAAAAAGAGTACCCGACTGGAAGGAAAAAGAAAACGGGATACTAGTTTCAAGGTATTATCAATTTTATTTTCACTCTGCTGCTATAATGTAGTACTTGTTGCAATATATAAAAATAATGAATAAGAATGAATGTTCATTTGTCAGTATTTAGTACTTTTATACAAATACTTGGTTTAGTTTTACTGTTCATTTTATTACGCCATATCATGCAGTTTATTTCAACAACCTATATTTGTTATTATCCTATTACGAATGTACATAGCTCCAATTACAACATAATTCCCGAATATCATTATTACTATCATTATCATCTTTTTTTTCTTTTTAAGGAAAACGAATGAAAGATAAATTTAAAGTATTGGAATAAAAACGAAAATGTTTTATTCAAATAATAATAATAAGAAGAAGAAGAAGAAGAAATACAATAAAGAGAAATTTCGTCAACAGCAAACAACAACAGTAATAATAATGATAGTAATAATAAGAAGAATCCATAAGAATACCCAGCGAATGGATTTGCTCATTCAAATTTTCATTACAAGAAAAACAGTTAGATGCAAGTTCTTAACCAAATACTTTCTCCTCGTCTATATTATTACATTGTGTGACTGGGCTATTTTATTAGGATGGGATATGCCACAGTGATGATAATAATAATAATAATAACAACAATCATATCATAGTCGTTATAAAAAGTTCATTTAACGAAAACAGTTAAAATTATTTTTATTTACATATAATTATAAGTACATTCAACAAAATACTTGTAAAATTTTATAATAACAACTTTTAACGTAACAATATAAAGAAAGTAATAAATTGCAATGATCTCTAAATACTTTTTAAATAAAAAATAAATTATCATTAAAAATTATGATTTAAATAATTATCAAAACTAACGAAAAATAACGGAATTAATAAATAATTAAAACATGGCTTCAGGAACAGTTCAGATTAGAAATTCATCATCGCCGTATTAAAACCAAAAGTACGTAAAATAACCTTTGTTGTAATCAGGCACAGTAAGTGATTTATTTAAATTTTTTATTTATTTATTTTAACTGACTGGGTGTAAAATATCTAACTAGATGTTGAGACATTTTCTAAAAAAAAAAATAATATATATATATTGTGCTCAAGTTTATTATTTTTTGATACGTATATTTACATAAACACACAGGTGCATGTATTTATTATTTTTCTAAAAAGCCATTATTTAAGTATCCTCTAATAATTTCTGACATGTTTCTGTGAAGTATATTAATATTTAACTTTAAGGATTAATGGTAAATATCAAATGTTAACAACCAGTTGTAAGTTACCAGTTAATGACAGAACACCAAAACACTGTTTACTGTTTTATTTTATATTTTACTAATTAAGAAGTTGTTTTTATTTATTTAATTATTTTCCAGGATGTATTTTGTATCTATAGAGTTTTTATTTGAAACAATGCTCCTTTATGGAGTGAAAGGAGCTAGATATATAAAAAATTTAAACATTTATTATGGGTGAATTATATTTTGTGATAAAGTTTTAAAAAGAATGACACAAATGACATTGATTCGGTCGGATTATAGACTATCCATACAAAAGCCAAAAATAAATATTTGTTATGTTGCATAAATCCAATACTCCGCAGGGTGTCTGCACCACTGAATGCTCACTGGGTACAGCTTTGTGTTGAATCATATTCAATCTGTTACAAATACAGTTCCAAGCGAATTACTGTATATCATGTTCACTGACTGCGAGAGCGGAGGTATACGAGGTCAGAAGGATACTCAACAAAAAGTGCACTGGTTGTTTAGTAAACACCAGCTATCAAACCGTTCAAACAAGCAAGGGTCTTTGGTCACTTATTTAATTGTGATTAAAGATTATCCGTAAATAATACGTAAGATCAAAACAAAACACAAAACGATTGATCCTTACCACAAAACCCAGCACGAACAGATGTTATCAGACTGTCGTCTGCTAACAGTTTGTTGTATCACACGAGTCATTTTTTGTGTAGCCTGGCGCTAAAGCAGTACTCCACTGTAAGGAAAAAGAAAACGGAATACTAATTTTAAGGTATAATCAATTTTATTTTCAATCTGCTGCTATAATGTAGTAGTTGCTGTAAAATACGAAAAGAATTAATAAGAGTGAATTCTCATTCGTAAATACGTAACACTTTTATACAAATTGTCGATTTAGTTTTATTGTTCATTTTATGCCGCCAAATTATGCAGTTTCTTTCAACAACATACGTGTAGACTACTACATAGCTCGAATTTCAACATGATTCCGGAATGTTATTAGTATTATTATCATCATCAACATCACTTTTTTTAAGGAAAACGAATGAAAGATAAATTTAGAGTATTGTTGTATTAATAATAATACCGCAAGAAGAATACTCAAGGAAAGGCTGCAATGGATCTGCTGATTAAAATTTTCATTACAAGACAATCCATTAGATGCAATTTAAAAAAAAAAAAATACTTTCCACTGGTTTATATTACATTTTAATTCGGCTATGTTATTAGGATGGAAGATATCACGATAATGATAATAAGAATAATAATAAGAACAATCACATCATAGTCGTTATAAAAATTGTATTTAACGAAAACAGTTAAGATTATTTTTATTTACATATAATTCTAAGTGCATTCAACAAAATACTTCTGAAAATACTTGTTACTTTTAAATTAACAATACAAATAAAGTAATAAAATTGAATGTGTGTAGAATAATTGTAAATTGTCATAAATAATTATCAAAACTAGCCAAAAATAGAAATTCACCATCGCCTCATTAAAAACCAAAGGTACTAAAATAACTCATGTGCAGTAACTCATGTTTCTCTGAATCGGGTTTCCTCTATCTGTTATTGTCTACAGACGAAATTACAACATATTTATAGAAGTCATATCTAATAATTATTAATAGAGAAATACAGTATCATTAAATATTGTTTTATTATTATTATTATTATTATTATTATTATTATTATTATCATCATAATTAAAAATAATGGTAGTCTTAGTAACAATAGTAGTTATTCATAAAATCACAACAATAAATTAAATTAATAACAAGAAAAAAGTTGATTATAAAACTGACAGACACGTAAATAAATAGAATATTTCTTGTTGTTTCATATATCAATTTCTTTATTGTAACTGATTTATTTTGTTATCATGTGGAAAGCCCAATAAACACAATTAAATATTTCTAAGAAGCTAACTTGTGTCGAATTATTATCAAAATATTTAGAGATCAAATAATTAGCAAAATCTCAACAATCGTTTTTAAATGCCATACAAAATCATATTTATTTGAACCTATATTTTAAATTCAGTTTTTGATCTCCGTAAATACATTAAGATATAATACATCAGGTTTCTATGTACAATATTATTTGACCTGATTTAATTATTACAATATATTTTACTTTCATAACGAAACAAAAATCCTTTGCATTTTAAAACAATTGTACCTTAGTTTTATAGCTATAACGCATAAGTGAGATTTTTCTTTGGGCTATTTTAAAAAAATATATATATATATTTTTGCATGTGAAGTTATTCTTTGTAGTTGAATGTATCTCATATTTAACAAATGCAAGTGGAAACTGTTTTGGTCAAACCATTTACTGAAAAAATATATTATTCAGAATACTTAAACTGTGTACTCATTATATGCTTTTTCAGTTCAGTTTAGAAGTTATTTATACGGCAAGTTAAATAATAAATTATATATGTATTAAAATCCAAGATGGCAGCATTGAGAGTGGAAATAATGTAGTTGTTTTTTTCCCATTTTTTCTTTCTTTCTTTCTTTCTTTAGTTAGTTAATTATTATTTTTTTACTAATTTTACTAGCTACCAAGACGTATAGTACGTTCATTTTAATAGTTGTGACAGTAAAATTATTTGTTTGTTTGTTTGTTTAGTTAGTTATTTAGTTACTTAGTTATTTTTACTGTTACCAACCTTAATAGCTGCAACATCAAATCTACTACAGGAATAATAGTAGAAATTTATTTATTCACAGTATTATCCATTTTTATATTAAAATAAACAAAACATTTCCCAGCACTGCTGGTGATGACATGACAGATTATAACAAATATATGGTTTAATAGATACTGGTACTGCGACATGTTATAAGTGAGTTGCAATTTGCAGAAAAGATAAAGTTGAGATTTCTCCTAGATGACTACTGTTTTATTTATGTTAAGTATCGGTTACTGGGTTATTTTTATTTGTACAGGCGATTTAGTTTTTGTTAAGTTTCATTTAAGTTATTATTATTATTATTATTATTATTATTATTATTATTATTATTATCTTTCATTATAAATCATCTTCATCATCATTATTAATATGAATAATATTTGACTTCTTACTTTTATAGTTTTACAGCTTGATAAACTTCCGGAAATAAACAAGTTTTCAGTTTCTTTGACTGATAAATACCATTTCTACTAAATACAATGGCTTCACCATCTTCACTCGAAGAAATGGACGAAACGGCGAAACAAAATATCCTAAAAGTTATGAGAGCAATCTTGCCGGAATTTATCGGATCTGTCCAGCCGACGTTTGAAGAAATGCTAAAACATTCGGAAACTTCGCATTCTTTACCTGAAATACAACGAGATGTCCATGAGAACAGTAATATTCAACTGGAAGAACAAAAAAAGGAAATATCAGATCTTTCTGCCAGATTGAAAAAAGCTGAAGACGAACTCCGAAAGAAGGATGAGTTTTTGTACACCACCGTGAAAGATATGTCCGAGGTCACGAATAAGTCTTTAGATATAACAGAGAGACTGGGCACAAAATTTCATATATACATGGTGAAGGATGATAGATTGAAAGAAATACAGAAGTTGAAGCAACAATGCAAAGCGCTGGAAGAGTCCTTAGTGGCAGAAGTGAAATCTCACAATCGCCTGTTGAAGAAAGTAAGTAAAAATTTAGTAGTAACTTTGAATTTGTTTTCGTTGTGGTGCCTGTGCACCCACTTACACGTGTCTTGTGCAAATCGATCAACACTATGTATGATAATGTCACGAATTCAGCAAAATAATGGCATCCATATATTTTTTTCAGTTGTATTGTTATATTTCATTAAAATTGGACAGTAAATAATAATAATAATAATAATAATAATACCGGTTGACATTCAAAAATCCGGTTCCTTCAGATTTCCGGCATGGATTTCGGAGCCCATTTTTAAATTTACCGTGTTGGCGCGAAACTGTTTTCTGGAGGCGCCGTTTATGTTTTGATGGTTCTGTACTCCAGAATCAGCTGTTGGGTCTTGCTTGCACCTGCTAACAGTTATTCCTGCTCATTCCTTCTTATTTTATCATTTGTTTGCTGCTCTACAACACCATTATGGATTCAGCAAAGAAAAGAGGTGGCGTAAAATGTAAACATCGTGTGTTGTCGATCGCAGAGAAACTGGAAAACCTAAAAAAAAAAAAATTAATATCGACGTGTCTGTGCAAACCACTGATATTACATTGGATTGGTTTCAGATAATGTTTTTGTTGTCTACCTCCCATCCTAATGCACATCACTACTTCAACCATAGGACAATGGTATTATACGTTCAATGAAGTGTAAGTACCGATGCCTGTTAATGAGGCGCCTAGCGAGTTCACTTAATTCAGGCACCCCAGTTCAGAATTCATAAACGAATTCAACATTACGGATGCAGTGTACTGTGTTGCCAATTCATGGAAGTCTGTGAAAACATCAACACTGAAAAACATCAACACTGAAAAACACTTTTAAAGATTGGATGGATGTTGATGGCAATGTGCCTACAGTTCATCATTACACTGATTCTGAAATTGTAGTTATGGTTAAAAGTCCGGAGAGAAATGCCTGTACGTGATGAAGATGAAAGCAGTGATGAAAATGAGGAAGATGTGAGAGAAAGAATCTCTATTGACAGGCTAATTACGTTGACAACTGAACTGCTGGCTGGACTAGAGCAATAAAGTTTTGTAAGTGAACAGGAAATTGTGAATGTTTACTTGTTCTAAGATAAACTTATTACAGAAATACCCGAGTATATGAGGCAACAGACACTGCACGATATATTCAAGAAAATAGCTAGGAACCAGGAAGAAGCAGCAGCAGTGTCCACACTTGATACACCACTGCCATCAACTTCAAGTCAACCAGATGTGCAACCACCATCAACATGTTCCTATTGCTGAGAATATTGTCAATGTCAGTGATGAAGATGCTGATCCTGCTATTTAGCCCATCTGCTATTTAGCTTCTTTTCGAGGATACAGTAATGATTAAAATTCAGAGAAACTATTTTATTTAGTTGAATTAAAATTCTGTAGAACTATTGTATTTTGTTGGTGAACATTAAAATTTCATTTGCTTTTCATATAGAGTTCAATTTTCTTTCTTTAAAGGAGTAAACAGGTACTAATTTTCTGTTAAATATACACAGCATATAAAACCATAAAAAATCCGGCATTGTTGAAAATGAGCACTTCTTACATCCGGAGGCTGCCGGATTTTTTAATGTGAACATGCAATTATAATAATAATAATAATAAATGATAAAAAAATAAATTAATAATAATACAGCGGTCCATTTTTGCTTTGAGTTGCGAATCAAGATCCGAGTTACGAGCGAGCTTCAGAAACGCTGCCGTTAATTGGCGCAACGAACAACACAATATCAGCCCAGCATCCCGCGTATCACTCGTTTGCTTTACGTGCTTATCTCACAGCTGAAGCATCTCTGTTGTGTTGTGCTCGCATTTTTGTGCAGTATTTTCCTAAATTTCCATGGATCCTAAGAAAGTGTTGAGAAGAAGAAAGGACAGTGTTGAGAAGAAGAATAAAAGCATGAAATCATAGAAAAGCATGAGCGAGGTGTGCATGTAGTCGACTTGCCTAGGCAGTACGAGCGTAGTACTTTTACGATATATACCACACTGAAGCAGAAGGAGCCAATAAAGGCTATAACGCCAGCCAAAGGCATTAAAATAATTTCTAAGCTGCGGATCTCTGTCCATGAAAAGATGGGTAAACCCTAACCCTGAACACTTTACAATTTATTTCTTTACATTCTCTTTTATATTGTTTTTTTATACAATATTTGTTATTTATACATACATTTTTCTTTTTTAAAAATACTTTTAAAAAATTGGGTTTGTTTTGGGGGAGCTGGAACGGATTAATGGTATTTCAATTATTTTCATTTTGGAAAATTGATTTGACGAGCAAACTGAATTACGAGCACGGTCAAGGAACGAATTAAACCCGTAAGTCACGGTATCACTGTAATAATAATAACAATGATGATGATAATGATGATGATAATAATAATAATAATAATAAAAAGTAAAAGTTGCAAATGTAAAAATATATTTATGTAATAATATCTATATGTGTTTGTGTGTTTCTCTGTGTCTGTGTCGATAGTGATGGTCAAATATAAATTGACAACTTCTATATTAGAAATTGTAACAAACGGAGAGAGAGAGAGAGAGATGTCATTTGTTTACTGGTTCAGTGTTTTATAAAAATGTTATACAGTTAGGATAACATGATGAAAGCCTGTACGTGAAATACATTATGGATGACAGAAATAAAAAGTTTACTTTAGATCTAATGGAAATAGTCTGCTAAAAATGAAGTCAGTTGACATGTTGACGTTAAACGAAGAATTTACTGTATGATGTTACTGCAGCAGTAAATAAAGAGAAAAATCTGGAATCAAAGATCAGTAATAAATAATTTATTTTCTAACGAAGAAAGCTATTAAAAGTTTCCGTCTACGTGTATATTATGGAAAATATTAATCACATTTCTTCATATTTAATTTCAGCTAAAGAAAATTAATACATCTGCTTTGAAAAGTCAAGAAGAATATAAGGAAGCAATACGTAGTTTACAGGAATCAACAGAAAATACCAGCAGCAAGTTAACAGAACTGCTGACTTTGGCAGAGGAAAGCAAACGATCAAATGTGAATAGCAGCCATCTGCCTGCACACATTTTAGGATTTGCAGTTCGAATTGAAAAAGAGTTTGGTATGTTTAGAATCAGCTTCGAGGTTAAAAAATTTAAACTTAAAAAAAAAACCAATAAAAAGTGTGTTTGGGTGTGTGTGTGTGTGTCACAACCAAATAATTAATAATAATCAGCAATAATGGAATCATAAGCCATGCAGTAATGATGATAACACTACAGATTATTATTACCTTTTCATTTTGATATTTTATTACAGCGTTTCTCAGTATTTGATTTAATTTATATTTATTTATTTATTTATTTATTTATTTATTTGGTTGTCGACATTGTTGCTGAATGTTTTTTTTCAGGGGGTTGTCGTTTTTTATTATTTATAATTTTTTGTTTGTTTTAATTAATTATTCAGATAACAAATATAAAGTCAAGCAGTTTGGTTTAGCTCTTGGCTTAAACAACTCTACAGTGATGAAAATAGTTAATGAAGCAAGTGGAATAGGTTTCTGGGAGGTGCTGTACGAATGGAACAAAACATCACAGTCTATCGCTGATCTGATTAACGCTTGTCAAAGATTATCTATCAGTTCATTCTCCGGTAAGATTGGCTTATTATCAGTGAAATATATTTGTTGCTCGTTTCTGTCTAATTACTATTTTTCATGTGTTATTTAACATAAATCTGACTATTAGAAAACATTTTTTCTTGTTGTTGTTTTTTCCATTGAGACTATTTCAGGGTTTTTTCAAAGAAATTGTAAAACAGAATATAGCAAGAATCGTTGAATGTTCACAAATTCTTACCGTTTTCTTTTTTAAAACAGATTATTATTTTCTAAACTATTTATTATTATTATTATTATTATTATTATTATTATTATTATTATTATTATTTCAAAGATGGTTTAATGCCTCCTGATCACAGCACAGCTATTGAAAAGGCATACAGCAGACTCGCAGCAGACATATTTGTAGACCATGTAGTAATATACCTGCGTGACAACGCTGTGTTATCAGGTTCTGATGTTGATTACATTCTCAGTCCAGAGACAAAAAAGGATAAGTTACAACGTCTCGTCGACATCCTTCCTCTGTTTGGAGAGAAAGCTTTCGACAGCTTTGTGGAAGCTTTGGCCAAATCAGGTCAAAATCATCTTGCTGACATACTGAAAGGTAAGATTATGCATATTCTATTATTATTATTATTATTATTATTATATTGAGAGGGAATCACGATCTGGTCCACGATCACAAAAATGTAATTATACATAACACTGAATATGACAAACCTCGTTACGACAAAATAACTATAAAATATAAACAGCCAAAATTTTTAGAGGAAATTATCATATACGACTTATTTCATTAATTTAATTTATTTCTATTTTTTAAATATATTTAGTTATATCTTATATTTATTTTTGTTTTTTATTTTATTTTTTTCAACTTTCACTTATTGAATTCATTATTTATTATTATTATTATTATTATTATTATTATTATTTGTGTCTACACACACGTTGTTCCTTTTTTTTATTTTTTTTTTCTTCAGTTGAATTAAACAAACTGACTGCTGTTTCAGACACACTAAACAGCGAAGAATTGGAGCAACCATCGCAAAGTGAAATGCAAACTAATGATGAATTCCACAGTTTGAATGAAAGCGATCAGACTGATTTTGTTATCAACAACCTAACTTTCTTTATTATTATATTACTATGCCACATTGCAGCTATTTATCCTCTACAAAATCTGATATACTAATACCGAGTTTATTTAAAGGTTACAGGCCAATGATCAATGATTAACTATTATCTATTGCAGTTTCCAGTCTATTAAACATTACCAAAACAATTTTTACTTTTTTATCGAGTTTTACTAATACAGAATTTTTATAGTTTTATTATTACTTACCAGGATGTATCTTGTACATAGAGATTTTGTTTAAAAGAATGCTCCTTAATGAGGTGAATGAAACTAGATATAGAGTGGTAATAGCATTATTAAACATTAGTCATAGGTTTATTAAAGTTTGTGATAAAGATTCAAAATCAATGTACAAACATGATAAAGCGATTGAATTTAAACTGAAAATATGACTTATGATCTCTTTAAAAGATGAATTTTATAATATATATATTTTCACGTTGTGTGTATTTTTTTTTTTAGTTACTCAAAATGCAGTGTATTTTTTCTGAAATGAGAAAAAAAATCACAAACATGAAATGCCATATAAAAAATGTTTATTTCTGAAAACAATGTATTATGTAAAAGATACATTTAAAAATGTTAATACAACAATATATCAACATCTGAATATTATAAAAGATACAAACACTAATGACATCTACAAATAGTGAATAATCATGCCATAAACTGATAAAGATATTTTCAAACATTTAAATATCAACTTTTTTAAATCATCTCTTACTTGGAAATTTTATCTTCTAATGTTAAAACATGTTATCCAGTAAGTATAACAAATATCTATACCTAAATTTATAACAACTTGCAATTTAACAAAACTTTTGGAATATATTGAGAGAAAGTATTATTAATATTCCCTAATATTTTAATTTTAAAACTTGATTAGGTTTATGTTTTCAGTGTATATACCATAAAATTAAATAAAATATATTTAAAAAAAATAAATGGCATTCAAAATCTGTAATAAAAGTAACTGTTGAATAATGATGTCAAGCAAATAAATAAAAAAATATAAAAATAAAAAGTATATTAGTTTAAGGCTTTTGCAATATTCTGTAGAAAGTGTTATATTATTGTGAAAATGTAATATTTTCTTTCAAAAATCATATATTTTATCATCTAATATGAGTTTTAATTTTGTTTAACATGATGAAATACAAGAATACAAATGTATATATAAAAACATTTTAAATTAATAAATAAATAAATAAAAAGGATAAAAAATGTTTCTTTTATTTTAAAAAAATTTTTGGCCAAACGTTAGAGCAACTATGGAAAAATAATACTATCAATTGATTCTAATAACTCATCAAATATTCTGAAGCAGTACATTATGATATGTGAAAAATGTATGTTCAATAAAATCACATCCACCAAAACAAACATAATAAAGGAAGTAAGTATCAAAGTTGTTTAAAGTATTAAAATGTAGTAAATTATGATGAATATAATAAATTGTTTAACAATCATTTTCATCATTATACATTATTGGTGTAATGTTCTGTCACAACCATTTATGTTTTGTAAATGTGTGTATATGTATTCACAAATAGCAATAGCATAAACAAATTAATTAATTAAAAAAATAAAATAACAAAATAATAAAAATATGAGCAAAAAGTGGAATGTCTGGAATGTATTTGATAAAATTGTTAGAAATAATAAACTGTTATTTTTGTTTTTCCCCTCAAGTTTAACACTGGAATCATCTATTAAAAATAAATGAGGCAAATTAAAAAATAATAACAACAAGTGACCTGATAATTCAGTTATATTATTAACTAGACACATTGTTTCTTTCACTTTTTTCTTTTATGTACAAATTTTCCACTGTCAAATTACAAAATGACACTAAATAAGCACTGCTGAAAATTATATAAATCAAAAGAAATGTATAAATACATCAATCAAAGACACATTTTTATTCATGTGTCTCCATTTAACACCTGTTTTTAATAATAATGATACAAGTAATCACTAATAAATTTATAAAAATTTACTTTTCACAATTCATCTAAGAAATATAACATCTACATGGAGTGATGAATACAGTTTGATTTTTGTAATTAATTATTAAAACTGTGACAAAAGGTTTTGTCAGTTACAACTACTGAACCCATAGATGTGTGAGTAGATGTTCATACTCATCTTGTTACGGGATAATTTGAGTTAATTGTCTAATTGATGGCTACTTGTTCTGTAAGTAGAAGGGAATTAAGAAACTTTTCATCTCAAAAGAAACTGTTTTCAAAACATTTTCACGTAAATGTTATATTTTTCTTGAACATTCCATCAACGGCCTAAATAAGGTGGAGGTCCCTTCTGAGTTGTGTCGTGAATGCCGTTCAGTTCTAGTTCTTCCATTTCAACAGCATCTCGGTACTCGGTCAACTCCTTTGAAATCTTAATGCGTGTATAGTTTGCTGCCAGACAAAAAAAAAATTATATATTTAAATTCATTTACATACAGAAATGCAACTATGAAAAACCAGTTATGGATATCAGCTGAACAGGACCATGAAAAAAAATATGCTAGGCCACATGTGAGACTATAATTACTTAATTTAATAAGATAAATTAAACTGACAATATAAGATGAAACATTTCTGAATAATTTATTCATCACTAAATATATGGCTTATCTTCAAAGTAATATACAGATGACTTTTGAAGATTTTATTTGTTTGTTATTTTCATCTAGAGATTTGTACATTAACTTTATTTCAAGAAGAAGCCTTTTGAGAATTTTGAAAAGTTTACCTCTTACATGTATAATATTATATAATTTACTTTATTTCAGTGTACTTTCTTACACCCATCTAAAAAAATTAATACTTACATAACACACATGAAACAAAACTATTGTTTTTAAAAAATACTTATTTTTTAAAATGTAAAATTAAATATTTTTAGACTCTCACCATTCCGAAACAATGAATAAAATCCTATGGAATTTACACAAAAAAAGTTTGCCTCAAAAACCTAAAAATAAAAATAAATAAAAATAATTTATAAAAGTTTGCTAGGAAATTAATTTCATAAAATAACAACATTGCCTATAAAAACTTTTAGTTAGCTCCCTTGAAAGGTTTGGATATTCTCATTATGAACAGAATGTAATTATTAAACTTAAAACTGATATTATATAATTTTAAAATAATAACAATGACAGAAATATGTAACAATCTATACTGTTTAGTTATATATGCTGAAATATTAGTCAATTCAGATCAATATTTATAAATTTCATAGTAGTACATAATTTTATACAGGTTAATTCATTTTAAAATTATCTATATATATTTTAAATAATTAAGAATGAAAATGATTTTTACAAATAATTACAGCAATCACAGAGGAACGTAACACTCTCTGTTGTTTGTTTACATTAATATTTAGTGAAGTAAATATGTTTACACATGTTAATTAACTTACTGTATCACACATTTGTTTAACTTCACCTTCACTTTAACTTTTCCAGGTGTTGAAAAACTGACTGGATAAAAAGAACCCCAGTACACACCTAAATGTGAAAAAGAAAAAATCATTAAAAAAACAATGTATGCAAGTGGCCTTAAAAATGACTACTGTTAGTAAATTTAATTGAAATTATCTTTATAAATTTATAAACTGTACAAATTCATGTTCATCAGAAATAGGTTTCATGAAACAGTATGTTATAAAGTAGCATGTTTCTTCATCTTCTCTAATTTGTAAAACTTGAGAATAAATATAATTTTGTTCTGATTAGTTTTATTGTTTTTTTGTTTTTGTTTTTTTAAAGTAATATTAAAGTAGGTTTTATAGTATTTTTGGAACTTTACTTTCACTGCATTTTGAAGGAAACAAAATACATGTTTTTATATGTAAAAATATAAAGAAAACAATTTTATCATTTATTTACAAAACAATTCAGTGTGTTTCAAAAATATATTTGACACAAAAAATAAATTGTAAATTATATGAATACAAGACAAACAGAGACAACTGTAAAATGTCTTACCAAACTGAGTCAGGTTGAAGCAGTAAGTAAGTGTTTTGTGTTTCTGTTATCAGAATCCAGCCAAGATTGTGAATGTACGTGATAACAGTGAACTGAAAAAATAAACAGAGATAATTATTAGTATTTCACATTTACATTTATTTTTAGTGGAATTCCTCCCCCAAAACAATCTTTACCAAACTTCCACAAACCAAATATAATAAAATTTAATTTGCATAATTAAAAAATTGAAAAGTAAAGTTAACTATTTAGGGAACATAGTACAAGAAATATAAAAATGTTCAGAATTAGTAACATATGTAAACTTTTAACAATCAAAGAATAAATTTTATAATTCTTATTCTATCATAAAATAACACTACATACATTAAACATATTCTGATACTTGTAATTAAAAGTTAATAGTAATTTTTCTTTGGGGGCAGTGTTACATTTTGCCTTTTTGAATACAGAATTGACATAATTTCATAGATTTTATCAATCATGATTCAATTTTGTTATTATAACCAAAACATACTACGTAAACATAAATTCAAAATAATGAATTTAATCATAAAATTTTTGACTTGCATACAAATAAAAACACATTAGATAGATTTAAATAAATATGTTCGATACTAACAAATGCTGCAGACACTTTTCCTCCCATAATGCACTTAGCACCAGAATACACATTCTGTCATGTTGCACTAGTTGCCAGAAATCCAAATATCAAGAAGATAACAGCATACACAGCCACTGCTACAGCAATGACAACAAAAACCACCTGGATAACCTCCAGCCTAAATTTGTCATAAACAAACAGAAAAATTAAAAATTACTGTTGTTACAGAAATAACCCAGAAGGTATTTCCCTATAGTCAATTATTTTGTTTTACAATTTTGGTATTTTTCTTAAATTTTATTATTTATTATATTTTTTCCTAGTCTTTAAAAAAATATATATATGCAACAAGATTTGATACCCTATAAATATTGAACATATTCTTTCTGAATTTATAAAAGTTTATTGGCAATTCTAAACAGATTTACTGTTTCAGTAAGTAGAGCTGTAAAATCATACTAAGTTTAATATGAATGTTTGTGTACAATACCAACCAGCTAACATTAAACAGAAACAGATCATTCAGAACATCTTTAATGATTAGACTGAGGGCTTTGTATGATGTTCCACAAAACACACCAACTCCTGTGATACATATAACTGTTGCCAGTAAAGAAGCAAAGAGGCATACATTCACAAACATTAATAATCCTTCGATACACACCTTAAAATATACCATTAATATTGATTTATTTAAAAAACTGGTGATTATCTGCAATCTTTTGTTTGTAAATTAACTTGCACTAGAGCAATGGTTACTGCATAGGTTATTGTTTTTATGAGGCACAACATAACATTTCCAGTACAACAAACATACACAATATTAATAAATATTTCAGTGTTTCTGTAATCTTAACCAGTCTAGAGCATAATACTCAGCATATGTCAGAAATTATACCTCCAAAAATAATGTTTGAGTAATTTTTTAGATTAAACTATAAGATACATACACTTTTTTTACCATATTAATATTATTATATAAATTAATGATAACATCTGTAATAACAAAAGTTATTAGATTTGTTGCGAACTTTAATTAAGAAAAGCATATATTACATATTGGCAGATTGTTAATAAATATTATTCATGTGTATGTGTATATGTGTATGTGTGTGTGTGTGTGTGTGCGAATATAAATATGTGGCTTAGTAATTCCTTTTGTTCTGTCTAATAAAAGCACAGCCTGGTTGAACTACTTGACAGGCAAAATTTAGGGACCCAGTTAGTGACTGCAATGTTTTTAAAGTAGCCTTTTTTTTCATAAGATTAATCTCTATGAGCTTCCTTAATTCAAACAATTTGTTCAGAGGCAGGTGCAATACCATATAATTTGAATCTATTTCAATACCGCGAAAAATTAGAACTGTGCTGAATCCCACAGTTCTCTCTTCTGCAGTGGGAATTCCCAAATGGCAACACTGTCTGAAAACTTCCCATTACCTTGTGACATTCATTTGAGCCTGCCCCACTCCCCAAAAAAGAAAACTGTCCAGGTAGTGCAACACAACCATCCAGTCATGCAAACATAGCCTCTCAGCTTCTCACTGAATAAAAGTGGAAAACTTTTCAAATAAAGCACAACTGACTGATGCACCCATGGGTGAACACTTGTAGTTGCACAGATCATCCATTTTAAACCCTAATAAATTGAAATCCCCTGGAAATACTGGTAGTAGCCTGAATGCTGAGTTTCTATCAGATTTTCCTAACAGGGCTCCCTGACCTACCATCTAAATTTTTGGCACTGCAACATCCATACTGACATAATGTACAGAACAAACACTTGGATCAATATGATTATTTACCAAATCTAGGTCTGGATAGGAAAGATGGTGAATATCTCTTGAAATCTCCATCATTTTTTGCTAACAATTTCAGAGGGGAAATTCACAGGAACTTCAAATGGACGACCTGTTAATGTGCCTGGCACCCCCTCCCTAACAGAATGTCTTTACCTATTTTCACGAAAATCATGAACGCCGACGACGATGCGTGAATAGATGTAAAGGAACCGCCCTTTTCCCTATTTTTGACCACCAATTCCCTCCACCCTCCAAAACCAGGTCGCCTACGCCACCCTGGCTAGCTTCCATTTCTTTTCGCCGGACTTGCACAATACAGACAAGTCAACATACTACCATCCCATAATTTTTGCCGCAATTTTTGTGGTGTATTGACCCCTATTTCCACAAACGTAATGAAAGCACGATATCTACCTATTTCAACATTGGTAATATTCAACTCACCTTTTTCCGCTTGATCTGCCTTGCCAGACACCCAGTGCGAAGCTGATAGAACTTTAGAAGGGGTTGGCCGATCAGTCGTGTCGTTCCCTTCGTGAATAATTGTGCAATCGGCCATTACCCTTTTGTCTTGGGCCACGCTGTTGAGGCAGCTCGGTCGTTAGAAAACGAGATGGGTCTCCTCTTTGGTCTGCCTACATTTGTCGCAGAAAAAGAGTTTTGGGGAAGGAAAGAGATGAGATTCTCGTTACGATTATACGACAACTAGGGTTAATTGCCTTTCGCCATTACCTCCCCTGCCACCATATACCACTCGCCACCCAACTAGATGTATTTTTTTCCTCGATTTTAAATGGGATTATTAGGTATTACGAATAATCTGTATTATATAACTGTTGAATCTTACTAATATGATGAATAATTGAAAAATTAAACTATAATAATAGTATGTAGTGTTTTCGTTGACAAGTCATGGTAGACAAAACATCTTAGGGGCAATTTCAATATTTTTAGGGCACCTTTTCTTCTTTTTTTTTTCCCCCATTAAAAGCAACAAATAAATAAATAAATAAATAAATAAATAAATATTTGAAATAAACATAAATGCAATTAATGTTTTGCTTTAATAAATCAATGGCAAAATATAAACAGATATATTTATTAAATTAATAATACATTTTTAAAGTGTTTTTCAGTCTGCTGCTATCATGTAGTAGTTGCTGTAAAATAGGAAAAGAATGAATAAGAATGAATGTGTTCATTTGTAAATACTTAGTAGTTTTATACAAACTGCTGGTTTAGTTTTATTATTCATTTTATGCCGCCTAATCATGCAGTTTGTTTCAACAACCTACGTGTAGGTATTATTTAAAAAATCAAATAACGGCTTTTAATGTAACAATAAAATAAAGTAATAAAATTGAATGTATATAGGATAATTATAAATTATCATTACCAATTAGGAATTCTTAAATAATGATTTAAATAATTATCAGAAATTCCCCAAAAATAACAGAATTAATAAGGAGCACTGATAATTCCAGTTCAGATTAGAAATTCAACATCGCCTTATTAAAAACCAAAGGTACGTAAAATAACCTTTGTTGTAATCAGGCGCAGTAACTCATGCTGGTCTGAAGCGGGTTTCCTCTATCTGTTATTGTCTACAGAGGAAATTACAACATATTTATAGAAGTCATATCTAATAATTATTAATAGAGAAATACAGTATCATTATAAATTATTTTATTATTATTATTTTTGTTCTTAATTAATATTATTGGTAATCTTAGCAACAGAAGTAGTTATATATAACGTATATTTTAATTTCAGCTTTTAAACTCGCTAAATACATAAAGATATAATTCATCAGCTTTCTATGTAAAATATCGTTTGACCTAATTATTACTATATATTTTACTTTCATAACGAAAAAAAAGTCTTTACATTTTATAACAATTTTACATTAGTTTTATATATATAACGCATAAATGAATTTTTCTCCATTTTTCCTTTATTTATTTATTTATTTAGTTAGTTAGTTAGTTATTTTATTTTACTAATTTTAGTAGCTACCAACAAATATAGTACAACGTTAATTATTTAGTCAGTTATTTTTATCGCTTTTAATTTTAATAGTTCGTAATAATAACATTTGTTTGTTTGTTTACTTAATTAGTTCTATGTTTTTTTGTTTTTTTGTTATCGTTACCAATATTAATAGCTGCAACAACAAAACTGGTATACGAATAATATTAGTAATTTATTTATTAACAACAAAAATAATATTCCAATTTATATTCAAATATACAAAACATTACCCAGCACTTTTGGTGATGACATAACAGATTATATCAAATATATGTGTTAATAGATTCTGGTTACTGCGACATGTTATAGGTGAGATGCAATTTGCAGAAAAGAAAAAGTTGAGATTTCTCCTAGGTGAGTATTGTTTTATTTATTTTAATTACACAGGCGATTTACTTTTTGTTAAGTTTCAATTAAGTTATTATAATTATTATTATTATAATTATTACTATTATTGTTGTTGTTATTGTTGTTATTATTATCATTATTATTATCATTATTATCATTATCATTATTATTATTATTATTATTATATTCATTATAATTCATCTTCATCATCATTATTAATATGAATAATATTTGACTTCTTACTTTTACAGTTGGAACAGCTTGATAAACTTATTATAAACAAATTTTCAGTTTCTTTGACTGATAAATACCATTTCTACTAAAAACAGTGCTTTACCGTCTTTACCCGAAGAAATGGATGAAACAGTGGAACAAACCCTTCTGAGATTACCCTCGCCGATCAATCTTTTTCAGACGTTGTTTAAAGAAAAGCAGAAACAGTCGGAAACTTCGAATTCTTCCCATGAAATACAACGAGATGTCCATCAGAACTCTAATCTTCAACTGGAAGAACAAAAAAAGGAAATATCAAATCTTTCTGACAGACTGAAGATAGCTGAAGACGAACTCAGAAAGAAGGATGCGTTTTTGTATGACACCGTGAAAGATATATCCGAGATCACGAACAAGTCTTTAGAAATAACAGAGACATTGGATCAGAAATTTGATATAGACCGAGTAAAGAATGACAGATTGAAAGAAATAAAGATGTTGCAGCAAGAAAACAAAGAGCAGAATAATGTTTTGTATGACACCGTGAAAGATATGTCCATAGTCATAAAGAAGTCTTTAGATATAACAGAGAGACTGGGCACGAAATTTGATATAGACCGGGTAAAGGATGATAGAATGAAAGAAATACAGATGTTGAGGCAACAAATCAAAGCGCTGGAAAAGTCCTTAGAGACAGAAGTGAAATCTCACAGTCGCTTGTTGATGAGAGTAAGTAAACATTTAGTAGTAACTTTATTTGCACGCAGTTAGACCTATCTTGTGCAAACTGGTCACTACTATGTATGATAATGTGACGAATTCAACAAAATAATGGTACCCAGATATTTTTTGTTTTGAGTGGTACAGTCGTTACACTTCATTGAATCTGGAAAGTAAAAATAATAAATAAATAAATAAATAAATAATAACAAAAACGAAACTTGCAAATATAAAAATATGCTTAGGCTATTATCTTCAATAATATGTATATGTGTGTGTGTGTGTATGTTCTTCTCTGTGGCTGTCGCAAAAAGCTCAAAAAGTAACACAAATACAGTAGGATCTCGATTTAACGGACTGACAGAGATGAAATGTTGTCCACTCTTGCCGAAACGTTTTTAAAAAATAATGTCTTAATGTTGTATTTCTATTAGTTTATTGTTTTTAATTTTACAGAATGACATATTTTATGTAACATCTATTTCTAATATAAAATATAACATTTTGTTTGTTTGTAGAAGCTCCGATACCGCAGTCGATAGTGGCGGTCAAATATAAATTGGCAACTTCTGTATTAGAAATTGTAACAAACGGAGAGAGAAAGAGATGTCATTTGTTTACTGGTTCATTGTTTTATAAAAATATTATACAGTTAGGATAACACGACGAAAGCCTGTACGTGAAATACATTATGAACGACACAAATAAAAAGTTTACTTTAGATCTAATGGAAATAGTCTGCTAAAAATTAAGTCAGTTGATTTGTTGGCTGTCCAACCAAGAATTTACTACAGCAGTAAATAAAGAGAAAAATCTGGAATCGAAGATCAGTAATAAATAATTTATTTTCTAACGAAGAAAGCTATTAAAAGTTTCCGTCTACGTGTATATTATGGAAAATATTAATTTCATTTGTTCATATTTAATTTCAGCTAAACAAAATTAATACATCTGTTTTGAAAAGTCAAGCAGAATATAAAGAAGCAATACGTAGTTTACAGGAATCAACAGAAAATACCAGCAGCAAGTTAACAGATCTGCTGACTTTAGCAGAGGAAAGCCAAGGATCAAATGTGAATGGCAGCCATCTGCCTGCACACATTTTAGGACTTGCATTTCGAATTGAAAAAGAGTTTGGTATGTTTAGAATCAGCTTCGAGACTAACAAATTTAAACTTAAAAAAACAACAATAAAAAGTGTGTGTGTGGGTGTGTGTGTGTGTGTCACAACCAAACAATTAATAATAATCAGCAATAAACGAATCATAAGCCATGCAGTAATGATGATAACACTATATATTATTATTACCTTTTCATTTTGATATTTTACTACAGCGTTTCTCAGTATTTGATTTAATTTATATTTATTTATTTATTTATTTATTTATTTATTTATTTATTTATTTGGTTGTCGACATTGTGGCTGAATGTTCTTTTTTTCAGGGGGTTGTCGTTTTTGAATTTTTGGGGTTTTTTTTATTGTTTGTTTGTTTGTTTTATTTAATTATTCGCGTGCTTCTGCAGACAACAAAGATAAAATCAAGCAGTTTGGTTTAGCTCTATGGCTTAAACAGCAGTACAGTGGAGAAATTAGTTAACGAAGCAAGTGGAAAAGGTTTCTGGGAGGTGCTGTACGAATGGAACAAAACGTCACAGTCTGTCGTTGTTCTGATTTCAGCTTGTCAAAAATTATCTATCTGTCCATTCTCCGGTAAGATTGGCTTATTATCAGTGAAATATATTTGTTGCTCGTTTGTGTACAGTTACTGTTTTCCATGTGCTATTTATATAAATCTTACTATTTCAGGGTTTTTCTTCAAAGAAATTGTAAAACAGAATATAACAAGAATCGTAGAATGTTCACAAATTTTTGCCGTTTTCTTTTTTAAAACATATTATTATTATTTTCTAAACTATTTATAATAATAATAATAATTATTATTATTATTATTATTATTATTATTATTATTATTATTTCAAAGATGGTTTAATGCCTCCTGATCACAGCACAGCTATTGAAAAGGCATACAGCAGACTTGCAAAGGACATATTTGTAGTCCATGTAGTAATATACCTTCCTTTGTTTGGAGAGAAAGCTTTCGACTGCTTTGTGGAAGCTTTGGCCAAGTCAGGTCAAAATCTTGCTAAGATACTGTCAGGTAAGATTATGCATATTCTCTTATTATTATTATTATTATTATTATTATTATTATATTGACAGGGAGTCACGATCTGGTCCACGATCACAAAAAATGGATTTATACATAACATTCAATATGACACTTACTTCGTTGCGACAAAATAACAATAAAATATAGACTGCCAAAAATATTAGAGGAAATTATATACGACTTATTTAATTAATTTATTTAAATTGTTTTTTTTTTTTTTTTTTAATGTATTTAGTTTTATCTTATATTTATTCTGGGTTTTTTTCTACTTTCATTTATTAAAATTTTTTTTTTTTTTTTTTTTTTTTTTTTCTTCTTCAGTTGAATTAAAGAAACTGACTCCTGTTTCGGACACACTAAATAGGGAAGAATATGAGAAACAACTGGAAAGTGAAATACAAAGAACTTAGTAATTTTTTTAGTTAATCAGAATGCAATGTATTTCATCTGAAAGGATAAAAAAAATCACAAACATAAAATGCCATATAAAAATGTTTATTTCTGAAAACAATGTATTATGTAAAAGATACATTTAAAAATGTTAATACAACAATATATCAACATCTGATTATTATAAAAGATACAAAGACTAATGAAATCTACAAATAGTAAATATTCATGGCATAAACTGATAGATATTTTCAAATCATTTAAATATCAATTTTTTAAAATCATCTCTTACTTGGAAACTTTATCTTCTAATGTTAAAACATGTTATCCATTAAGTATAGACAAATATATAAACCTAGATTTATAACAACTTGCAATTTACAAAACTTTTGGAATATATTGAGAGAAAGAATTATTAATATTCCCTAATATTTTATTTTAAAAACTTGATTAGGTTTATCTTTTCAGTGTATATACCATAAAATAAAATTTATATATATTTATAAAAAATAAATGGCATTCAAAATCTGTAATAAAAGTAACTGTTGAATAATGATGTCAAGCAAATAAATAAATAAATAAATAAATAAATAAAAAGTATATTAGTTTAAGGCTTTTGCAATATTCTGTAGAAAGTGTTATAATTATTGTGAAAATGTAATATTTTCTTTCAAAAATCATATATTTTATCATCTAATATGAGTTTTAATTTTGTTTAACATGATGAAATACAAGAATAGAAATGTATATATAAAAACATTTTAAATAAATAAATAAATAAAATGGATAAAAAATGTTTCTTTTATTATAAAAGAATTCTTGGCCAAACGTTAGAGCAACTATCGAAAAATAATAGTATCAATTGATTTTAATAACTGATCAAATATTCTGAAGCAGTACATTATGATATGTGAAAAATGTATGTTCAATAAAATCACATCCACCAAAACAGGAACATAATAAAGCAAGTAAGTTAATTGCATTATATCAAATGTATTTTTGAGTACTAAAATGAATGAAGAATGAAGGTTTAGAGACATCTAATCACCAAAATACATATGCATCAGGAGTCACCTTTTGTGTGGTTCTGTCGGCTGGAACCATTCAAACATTTTCCTAGTCATTATCCTACTATTTTTGTAAAACAACTTAAAAAGAAAATAAACCAGCTCTGCTATATGCCACTGTCAAATTACAAAATGACGCTAAATAAGCACTGCAGAAAATGTTATAAATCAAAAGAAATGTATAAATATGTCAATCAAAGACGCATTTTTATTCATGTGTCTCAACTTGACACCTGATTTTGATAATAATGATCTCTAATAAATTTATGAAATTTACTTTTCACAATTCATCTAAGAAATTTAAAATCTACAGGGATAGATGAATACAGTTTGATTCTCATAATTAATTATTAAAACTGTAATAAAAGGTTTTGTCGGTTACAACTACTGAACCCATAGATGTGTGAGTAGATGTTCATACTCATCTTGTTACAGGATACTTTGAGTTAATTGTCTAATTGATGGCTACTTGTTCTGTAAGTAGAAGGGAATTACGAAATTTTTCATCTCAAAAGAAAGTGTTTTCAAAACATTTTCACATCAATGTTATATTTTTCTTGAACATTCCATCAACGGCCTAAATAAGGTGGAGGTCCCTTCTGACTTGTGTCGTGAATGCTGTTCAGTTCTAGTTCTTCCATTTCAACAGCATCTCTGTACTCGGTCAACTCCTTTGAAATCTTAATGCGTGTATAGTTTGCTGCCAGACAATTATATCATTTATTTTTAAAAAGTTCAATCCGTATTTCAAAATTCGGTAAATTATACGAATAAAGGACAGACAGAGACAACAATAAAATGACTTACCAAACTGAGTCAGGTTGAAGCAGTAAGTAAGGGTGTTTGCATTTCTGTTCTAAACTTCAGTGTCACAGATGGAGAAAATAGAAGCATACAAATAACTGGGATGATAGAAATACACATTATCACAATCCAGCCAAGACTCAGAATGTACGTTATAACAGTGAACTGAAAACAAACATATAATTATTAGTATTTCACATTCACATATATTTTTAGTGGAATTTCGCGCCCCCCCCCCCGGAAACATTCGTTACCAAATTCTAACTGCTTTCAACACAACACAAAAATTAAAATAATGTCTATTAACATAAGAACATAAATAAGGTAAAAAAAAATGAATGTGTATTGAATAATTCTGAATTATCGTTAAAAGTAATTAATAAGATAGTAAAACGCTGGTCGAGGATGTATTAGGATCAATTATATTTATCGCTTCCACTGCGATAATTCCAGTTCTAACCAGTATTTCATTATCGCCTTATTAAAAATCAAACCTTCGCAAACCAATCACAGCAAATCGTGCTGATCTGAAGCGGGTTTCCTACATTGTCTAAACAGAAGAAATTACAAAATCTTAATAAAAAAGTTACGACATCTTATAACGTTTAATAAAGAAATATGATATCATTAAACATTTTCTTCTGTTTTCATTTTCTTTTTCTTTTCTTTTTTTCTTTTTCTTTTTTTTTTTTTTTATTATGAGTAATCTTGGCGATAGAAGTAGTTATTGTAAAGGGATACTTGCAAACTAAATAATAAAATTTGATTTAAAAGACAGACACGTAACTAAAGTAGGTTAACATAAAGAAGCACTCACAAGAGAATGTCACCTGTTGTTTTATGAGCCAATCAGATCAATTTCTTACGTGACGGTCAAAGGTTTATTTTTGTAAGATATGGGAAATCCATGAGATAACGATCAGGAAGTGATTGCGACAGGTAAGGCTTATCGAATTATTATCAAAATATTTAAAATAAACAACAAAAACACAACAACACTTCATATGCCTCACACAAAAAATTATTTATTTACACCTGCATTTTAATTCGATTTAAAAAAAAAAAAAATTTTGCTGGCTAAATACATTACGATATAATATATAAAGTTTCTATGTAAAATGGCATGTGACCTTATATAATCATCTATTTATATATCAATATATTTACTGTATATTTTACTTACACAACGAACAGAACAGCCTTTACATTTTAAAGCAATTTTACCTTAGATTTACATATATTTTTAACGTGGAAAAAACCGTATAACGGCCATTTTTATTTGTTGGGGTTCTTTAAAAATAATTTGATATCTTTGCATGGGTTGTTACTCCTCGTAGTCGGAACGTGTGTCATGTTTAACAACTGTAAGTAGTAACTCGTGTTCAGCGTTTTGCCAAGGGTCAAACAATCAGTCTTCTTAGGTGCGTTATATAGTTAGTTACCTTTATTGCTAAAATCTTAATAGTTGCATCGTTTATAAATAGTAACATTGTTCATTTATTTATTTATTTTGTTTATTAATTATTTATTTTATTGACAATTCTATTAACTAACAAGAATAGAAGTAATTATTTATTTATTTATTCATTTTTATATTACTTTTAGTGGTGCCGTAATCACATTGCTTTATTTATTTATTTATTTATTTATTTATTTACTGATTTATTTACCTACTTATTTACTTAGTTAATTATTTACAACCATTTTGCCAATAAATCTAGTGTAGTAATTTATTTATTTGCAAAAAAATTAAAAAATTAAAATATTGTGCTGAAATAAAGTGTGTGTTAAAATGAAATAATTCATAACTACAAAAAAAATAATAATAATAAAAAAAAAAAAAAAAAAATAAAAATAATAAAAAAAATAATAATAATAATAATAATAATAATAATAATAATAATAATGTTCATCATTGCATATATATTCAAATATTAAAACATTACCCGCACAATATTTATTTTCCTACCAACTTTTTGACATTTGCGTATGCGCACATGCTCCTTGCCACGTCATAAATATCACCTTTTCGCGTATCTACTTAGATTACTTTGCAGAGCAACGCATATTCAGTGTCATCTCTAGCAACACGAGCAAGGTCCATGCAGATTACTTTGCGGAGTGTGTCTTCCCTAATACTTCATTTCTTTAGTTGCAACAGTGAAGAAATACCATATTTCTTGACAATTAGATATTAGTGTTACATGGTGCCCCTGAAATGATATAAAATGAGTATAACTTTAAATTAGTCATTTTTATATTAATTTCGGTACTGCCATAATCAAATTGCTTTATTTGTTTATTTATTTATTTACTGACTTATTTACTTATTTACCTACTTATTTACTTAGTTTATTATTTACAACCATTTTGCTAAGAAATCTAGTGTTATAATTTATTTATTTATTTAAAAAAGATTAAAATTAAAATATTATGCTGAAATAAAGTGTGTGTGTGTTAAAACACAAATTACAGGGTGGCCCAGAAAAAGTTTCCCTGAGTCCCATCATTGCGAAACCGAGCATTTTTACTTCACATTCTTTTCCTTCTGTATTACAATGACCTTTCTGAACCTTGTCACACTTTGAGGAGCACAATCGGCAAACACTAGAGAGTGACCAAGTAAAAGTGTCCCAAACCTGGATAAACTATTAGAAACGAATTTTTTGTATGGGGAGAAAGGCATCAAAAGCTAAAACAAAACAAAGATAAAACTTCAAAGTGATTAATTTAGTTACGTTGTATTCTTGATAAGTCTACACTGTATCTACTGTTTCAGAGGTGATTATGGTCATTTAAATAAGGCCATGATTTCTCATCCAAGGAAGGTTCCACATTATTTTGCAGAGCAACGCATATTCAGTGTCATCTCTCGCAACACGAGCAAGGTCCATGCAGATTACTTTGCGGAGTGTGTCTTCCCTAATGCTTCATATCTTTCCACACGTCTAGATAAACTATGGTGCTGTTTTATCCTTGGCATTACTTGGGAAGAGTAAAGTATCCATTTCAAACCTCCTTTCTCTCTGTGTGGCTTATCGCTCGCTACCTGAACACACTGGTCGATCTCTACCAACGCCATTTCTGGCCTTAGCTAGTGTTCTAGGTTGGACCCAATGGTTTTGCAACTTGCCAAACATTTATCTTTCTTTCTTTTACCTGTGATTGTGGCCACCCCACTGTACTTACCAAAGCACTGTAGTGCGGATTCCAGTGCCGAATTTAATTTTCAGAGAATTTGCCTGCTTTATAAATGTTCTTAAAGGTTTACCAAAATTGTCCTTGTCGGCAAGTTACGATTTTTCAAAAGTATCAAATTCATTTCTCAGTTCACTGATCAATTCGACTCCATTACCAAGAATACCATGATCACTATTCGGGTGCTGAGCAATGAGGCGATGATCACGATTACGACGGAGAAAGTCATTCTGTGGATTTCGATGCAAGTGGAGGAAATTTATTGCGATGGTTGAGGGAGCAACATCCATATCGATAATTGAGGTAGAAATGTCTATGTCGGAACCCTGGCCACGGTCTCTTATATCCTCAACGGTCTCTTATATCAAGTTGAGAGGCACTGGGATGGGTTGCTTCATTGGTGGTGTACCGCCAGTTGCAACAGTGAAGAAATGCCATACTTCTTGACAATTACATATTGGTGTTACATGGTGCGCCTGAAATGATATAAAATGAGTATAACATTAAATTTGGTCATCAAAAATGTGCAATAAAATACAAAGCATGTCTATTATAATTCATTTAATTGCAGGTAATGCAATGATTATTCTAAAACAGCTTTCATTTTTCATTCAAGCATTGTTTGTATCGATGCAGCTAGTGGCAGGCTTTCTCGTAAAAATAATCCCCAAGCGCTATAAATCATAGCATAGGGAGCTTTTCACACCTCAAAATAAGCTACTAAAGAAACGTCTCGGTGTGCGTCCACCACTATCGTCGACGTTACCTGTTTTTCTAGTCCAACAAGTCCATGACACATTTAAGGTGACACATTTAAGGTGCAAGTTGTATTGGCGTCTTTTTCACTTGAACATTGTCTAACTCTCACCGGAACGAAAGATTCGCTCTTGGTCAGTCCTGGCACCAGCTTTGACATGCGGTAGGAACTTTGACTTTGGGGCTCCATCCTGACGGTTATTGCATATGTCTAATAATCGCCGCACATAACAAGCCTCTAGACGTGTAGTCATTAAATCAACAGGCTGGATCACACTATACACTTTTGTTCAATCCAGAATTTGATGCTTGAGCATTTTCATGATAGACTCAGCAAAGTTATTAGTGTCATTGTTTCTTATCCGAGCGCTCAGATCGAGTCCAAGTGTTTCGTCACACTTTCATACTTCGGCAGTTGTTCATTTCCTTGAATAAATTGTACATATTTAGCATCAAGTGTTTCTGTTGTTTCTGCATATACCATCACCATCCCCTTGAGTAGAGAGAGAAGCACAGGTCTGTGTTCATTACGGACAACCATTTTTAGAATCCCATAGAAAAAGCCAGGAGGCTTGCAAAATGTGGAAGGCGCACACAAGTAAAGTAATATCTAGGTAAACATTCTGTGTGCCTGTTTTTCTGAGGCGCTATCGTCTGCCAAGAACACTGCTGGGCCTAAAGCTGCCCCTCTACCGAAATTGGAGGTTCACAACTCAAGTGCTTCAGTGATTGTCCTTCACTTTCACTGAGACATGTTTCTGCCAAAAGGCATCGGCGGCTATGCTGGAATTATTGAGATTGTGGTCTAGAATAACAACAGCTGTTTATCAGGTACATAACAGAAATTAAATCACCTGGGTAAATAAAAATGACGTAAAAGTAAACCTGGATATTTATCTTTTCTGCAAACACCAATTCACTGATAACATGTTATCTGTCACTGTTTTAGTAACTCGTGTATTTAGTAATCTGTAACGTCATCTACAGCAGAGCCGGTTACTAGCTTTGTTAGTTAATTATTTTTATTATTACCAGTTCTATTAAATACCAACAACAGAAGTAATTATTTATTTAGTCATTTTTATTATGATTATCAGTTATAAAATGCGCCATTAGCATGATTAGATTTAAATTCGTTGTTTCTATCTTATTACAGAAACATTTGATGTTCACACCACACGCCTGTATGTATATCTTCTTAAAATTAAAAAACAATAGAAAAATCTTTAAACTGAATAGATCTCTGTCGAGCCCATGTGGTCATTAACCCCCTATTTTTAGTTGATCTAAAAATATTTTAGTTTAACAAAAATATAAGGGGATTATGTCAATCTTTATCTTGCTTTGTGATTAATTTTTGAAAAAAGTAGTAGAGGAATTGCGACGGGAAACAAACAAATCTCACTTGCCAGTTTACATAAATTTTCTAGTAGGGAGAATGCTTTGAAATTAATTCATGCAAGATAAATGTCGGTATCTAGAATTCTAATCAGAAATGATCTTGTTTTGAAACTTGAAATTCATTCGTTAAACCTGAAAACTGGAAAATAGCCAATGATACAGCCAGGAATCAGGACAACAAAATCATAGGCCTTGACCTAGAAGTTCAAGGTGGAGAGGTTCACGAAGACATACATATAATAATAATAATACAGACATTGTGCATGAATAAATTCAGTTGTAAATCATTCCCCTATAAAGATAAAAGACGGGGCAAGTGACGGAGGAGTAGCCAATCGGACACACGTTAAAGGAAAGTGATACCCGTGAAGTAGTTTGCCGGAAGAGATAAATCTACACACCACACGCTAACACTTCTGCTTATATTTTTTATACATAGGATCAGTGGTGTGTAACGTCTAGCGTGCTTTCGATTCAAGCTTGCTACTGATGCTTATTGAGTTGTATCAAAACCCATCTTTGTATTGAATGTATACAAGCATGTAGAAATATGTCACTTGATATTAGATCCTTGAATTATTTTGATACCTAGCGCTAAAATAACTTTAATCGATGGGAGAACAAGCACAATCAATGATGAACTATTCGTCCATCTTTAAAACAATGCTCTGCTTAATTACGATATTCATGACTTGGCAAGCTTTAAATGCGCATGCACGAATGTTAAAACGTTCGTAGGAAAAGAAATTTTGTGTCGTTTAATGTTTATATATTTGAATATACATGCAATGAATGAATGTTGAAAATTATTTTTATTTGTCTCTTTTTTTTTGTAATGATTAATTATTTCACTTTAACGCACACAAACACACACACACTTTATTTCAGCATAAACGTTTTATTTTTTATTTTTTATTTTTTTAAATATATACTTGATGGCAAAATGGTTACAATACATTTTTGTAAACAATTAAAATAATAATAAATAAAAAATTATATAAATAAATAAATAAACATAATAAACATAATAATAATAATAATAATAATAATAATAATAATAATTACTAAATAAATAATTACTTCTGTTGTTGGTATTTAATAGAACTGGTAATAATAAAAATAATGAACTAACAAAGTGAGTAACCGGCTCTGCTGTAGATGACGTTACAGATTACTAAATACACGAGTTACTAAAACAGTGACAGATAACATGTTATCAGTGAATTGGTGTTTTCAGAAAAGATAAATATCCAGGTTTCTCCGGGAAGAATACTGTTTTATTTATCTTAATTATCAATTTATTTGTACGTCATATTTATTTACCCAGGTGATTTAATTTGTGTTATGTTTCAGTTATTATTATCATGTTCATAATCGTCGTCCTCATAATTTTTATAACTATTATCATAATAGAAAATCATCATTGACATTATTGATTTAAATAACATTTGATTTGCTATTTTTATAACAGGAAAAAGCTTGATAAATATACTGAAATAAGCAAGTTTTCAGTTTGCTTCACTGATAAATACCATTACTACGGCATGTTATAATGTTTCGAAAATCATTTCGCAAAAAGAAAAGTAAAAAAGACAATTGTGAAGACGACCAAAGCACTAGTGAATCATCTGACAAAACAAAAAATAAACTTGAAAATTACCACGAGGCAGTCCAGCTAGTTGCCACTTTGCAGAGTGAAAACAGAAAACTGAGATTGGAATTAGAATACCTAAAACATGCAGCCAGTCCCAGTCAAACAAACCTACCAACAATTGTTTCCGGACCGACGCAGGAAACACGGCGTTCTTTCACTCAAAGCCAAGTCACAACAGAACTACAACGAGACGTCCATGAGAACTGCAATCTTCGTTTGCAAGAACAACAAGCGACAATAACAGATCTGTCTGCCAGACTGAAAGAAACTGAAGACAAACTCAGAAAGAAGGATGCTACAGATCAGATTATGTACGAGGTCGTGCACAGGTTGGATTCCACTCTGAAAAATAAATTCGAGGACAAGAAGAAGTTGTCTGATACATTAGAGAGACTGGAAAACAAAATTGATGCAGACAGTAAACGGGACGACAGTCTGAAACAAAGACCAGATTACATAATAAAGATGTTGACGCAACAATGCAAAGCGTTAGAAGAGGCCCTTGAGAAAGAAATAAAACAGCACAGTCATCTTTTAATGAAAGTAGGTATAATAATTATTATCATGTAGTAAAACTTTTTTCTCTCTCTCATTTTCATGCTCGTGTGTCTGCGCGCACTTATAAGTATCTGCATCGAAATAACTTAAGGAGATCCTTTTTGTAAATAAATATCAATAAATGGTCTAAAAATACTTTATGCTTGAAAGATTTTTGACATGTTATTGCTTGAAACAAAGTCTGACAATAGAATAATGCTATTACAATCATTAGAATCCGTCAAATCTAAAATGTATTGTATAATTTTTACCACAGAAACAAATAAAGAAAACAATCTGGAATGAAAGATTACTAATAAGTCATTTATTTTCTAAACGAGGTTTTTCTTCGTTTATATAATGGAAAATATTCATTTCACTTAGTTCATTGCAGGTGAACGAAATTAATAAAGGTCAGACCGACATTCGTCAAGCAGTGGATAGTGTGCAGGAATCCACAGAAGAGATCAGCAGCAAGTTAACAGAACTTCTGGCAGAAAGCAAACGATCAAATGTGAATCACAACAATCTGCCTGCACACGTTTTAGGATTTGCATTTCGCATTGAAAAAAAGTTAGGTATGTTTACAACCAAATACGAAGCCAAACCCTTCCTTTTTATTATTTTTATTTTTATTTTTTTAATTTATTTTTTACAATTAAAGATTTATTTTTATTTATATGTTTATTTATTTTTATTTTTATTTATATGTTTATTTATTTTTATTTTTATTTATATGTTTATTTATTTTTATTTTTATTTTATATTACTTTTTATTATTATTATTATTATTATTTATTTTTTATTTTTTCTTCTTCTTTTTACAAATAGCAATACAGTCATCGCAGTGGAATCATCAGTCATAAATTAATTTAAGAACTATTGACTATTATTAAATTTCCTACAGCGTTTTCTTTGTATTTAATTTCAAATTGTTGTCGCCGTTGTTGTTGTTGTTTTTTTTTTGTTGTGCTTTTCATCTTTTTTTTCCGTTCATTGTCTATTTATAATTTTTTGTTAGTTTTAATTGATTATTCACGTGTTTTTCCAGACGACAAAGATAAAGTCATGAAGTTTGGTTTAGCTCTAGGCTTAAACAGCAGTGCAGTGGAGAAATTAGTTAATGAAGAAAGTGGAAAAGTTTTCTGGGACGTGCTGTACGAATGGAACAAAACGTCACAGTCTGTCGCTGATCTGATTTCAGCTTGTCAAAGATTATCTATCTGTCCATTCTCCGGTAAGGTGTCTAATTACTGGTTTTCACGTGTTATAAAACATAAATGTGACTATTAGCGTTTTTGTTACTGTTTGTAATACAGAATGTGGAAAGAATGTTCACAAATTATTATCGTTTTCTTTTAAACGGATTATTATTCTTTTCTAAACTATTTATTATTATTATTATTTATATATATTTTACTTTTTTTAAAGATGGTTTAATGCCTCCTCATCACACAACTGCTATAGAAAAGGCGTACAGCAGACTTGAAGCAGACATATTTGTAAGCTACGTGGTATCACACCTGCGTGACCATGCTGTGTTGTCACTTTGTGATGTTGATTACATTCTCAGTCCAGAGACAAGAACAGAAACGTTTCGACGTCTCGTCGACATCCTTCCTCTGTTTGGAGAGAAAGCTTTCGACTGCTTGGTGGACGCTTTGATCAAAACTGGTCAACATCATCTTGCTGAAATACTTCTAGGTAAGAATAAATGTACCCTACGCTGGTATTAATTTTTCAAATTATTATTTATTTATTTATTTATTTATTTATATCCATATTTTATCATTATTATTATTATTATTATTATTATTATTATTATTATTATTATTATTATTATTATTTGAATAGATTTATTTTTTCATCGATTGATCAGTTGATCTTATTTATTTATTTTATTTTTACGTCCAGTTTGCGCTTTCGATTTATTGCACAATTTATTAATATTTTTATTTAATTATTTACTTAATTTTTTATTGTTCTATTGTAATTTTTATTATTATTATAATTATTATTATTATTATTATTATTATTATGATTATTATTATTATTGTTGTTGTATTTGTTTCCATTATTCAGATGAACTAAAAGAATTGACGACTCTTACGGGCACACTAAATATGGAATATAAAACAGTTGTGCAGCGTTCATTGCAACCCGAATTAACAACTGTTAATGAATCTCTCAGTCTGAATGAGAACGATGTGGACATTACAAGACTATTGTCCACAATACTCACAGCGGTGAACTACAACAAGGAGTTGCTGATGAAAAATGACAAAACACTCAGCAGAATATAATATCAAAAAACATTATCACGGTCATCGTTCAAAAAGAAAGAAAATTTTATTAAATAATAATATTAATACTAAGATTGCAGCCGATCATTAAGAAGCATAATTATGTGACAGCCCCTGAAATGTTGAGCTCATCTTTGTAAACATTTCAGTGCGCCAAATTGTCTTTCCAAATTAGTGTATTATAAATTGTACTTGGTACGAATTATAACAATCAGGTATTTGTTTTAATAATGTGATAATGTTCTTTGATGCATTTTGTGTAAAGGACTCATATAATCTACCATGGGACTGTCAAAACACTAAGACCGTATAATATGCATTTATGAGAAAATTATTTAAATGATACTATTAATACTAAGATTACAGGCGATCATTAAGAAGCATAAATATGTGACAGCCATTGAAGTGTTAAGGCGGTACCGGCTCCAACCCAGACCTGAGGTATGTGCCTAGGACAGCGTCCTTGAACCAAGCAAACTGGGCTGTACGAAAAGTGGGACGTAGGCACAATGGGATGCACCCCATTTCAGTGCAGCAAACTGTCTTTCCAATTTAGTGTGTTAGAAGTTATAGCTAGTAAAAATAAAAAACAATCAGGTATTTGTTTTAATAATGTGATAATGTTCTTTGATGCATTTTGTGTAAAGGACTCATATAATCTACCATGGGACTGTCAAAACACTAAGACCGTATAATATGCATTTATGAGAAAATTATTTAAATGATACTATTAATACTAAGATTACAGGCGATCATTAAGAAGCATAAATATGTGACAGCCATTGAAGTGTTAAGGCGGTACCGGCTCCAACCCAGACCTGAGGTATGTGCCTAGGACAGCGTCCTTGAACCAAGCAAACTGGGCTGTACGAAAAGTGGGACGTAGGCACAATGGGATGCACCCCATTTCAGTGCAGCAAACTGTCTTTCCAATTTAGTGTGTTAGAAGTTATAGCTAGTAAAAATAAAAACCAATCAGGAACTTGTTTTAATAATGTGATAATGTTCTTTGATACATTTTGGGTAAAGGACTCATATAATATATCACGAAATTGTCAAAATACTGAGACCGTATAGTATGCACTTATGAGATAATTTGGTCTACTTTTTTTTGACAGTATGTAAAAACTACATCTTTAATAATGTAAATTTTATAAAGTTTCAAATTGTGTCTTTTGATATTGGTTTTAGAATTTAGTGCATTTTATTTTTTTAATCATTAGCCCACCCGAAATATATCATCAAAATATTTACATCATAGTATTATTAATTGAATATTAAATATTCATGAGAGAGGAAGATTATATAATTGTATATATATACATGTACAGTTAGAGTGAGAGTTACCACAACATAAAACACTAAATTGTTACTTTTTTATAATTATTAAATTTAATTACACACAAACACATATACATACATACATACAAAACAGTGATTTTTAAGAGTACATTTTTATCTTTTTAAAATTCTTTTGCTTTCGATGTTGATACTTTCTGTAGCTTTTTCTTTATTTTATTTCTTTCTTTCTTTCTTTCTTTATTTATTTATTTATTTATTTTTTTTATCTGACTGGGTGTAAAATATCTAACTAGATGTTGTGACATTTTCTAAAAAAAAAAAATATATATATATTATGCTCAAGTTAATTATTTTTTGATACGTATATTTACATAAACACACAGGTGCATGTATTTATTATTTTTCTAAAAAGCCATTATTTAAGTATCCTCTAATAAACTCTGACATGTTTCTGTGAAGTATATTAATATTTAACTTTAAGGATTAATGGTAAATATCAAATGTTAACAACCAGTTGTAAGTTACCAGTTAATGACAGAACACCAAAACACTGTTTACTGTTTTATTATATATTTTACTAATAAAGAAGCTGTTTTTATTTATTTAATTATTTACCTGTATGTATTTTATATCTACAGAGTTTTTATTTGAAACAATGCTCCTTTATGGAGTGCTAGATATATAAAAATTTAAAACATTAATTATGGGTGAATTATATTTTGTGATAAAGATTTAAAAAGAATGACACAAATGACATTGATTCGGTCTAATTATAGACTGTCCATACAAAAGCCAAAAATAAATATTTTTTATGTTGCATAAACCCAATACTCCGCAGGTGTCTGAGCCACTGAATGCTCACTGGGTACAGCTTTGTGTTCAAATACATTCAATCTGTAACAAATACCGTTCCAAGCGAATTACTGTATATCATGTTCACTGACTGCCAGAGCGGAGGTATACGAGGTCAGAAAGATGCTTAACAAAAAGTGCACTGGTTGTTTAGTAAGCACCAACGTTGTATCACACGAGTCATTTTTTTGTGTAGTCTGGCGCTAAAGCAGTACTCCACTGTAAGGAAAAAGATAACGGAATACTAATTTTAAGGTATAATCAATTTTATTTTCAATCTGCTGCTATAATGTAGTAGTTGCTGTAAAATACGAAAAGAATTAATAGGAGTTAATTCTCATTCGTAAATACGTAGTACTTTTATACAAATTGTTGATTTAGTTTTATTGTTCATTTTATGCCGCCAAATCATGCAGCTTGTTTCAACAACCTACGTGTAGGCTACCACATAGCTCGAATTTCAACATGATTCCGGAATGTTATTAGTATTATTATCATCAACATCAGTTTTTTTAAGGAAAACGAATGAAAGATAAATTTAGAGTATTGTTGTATTAATAATAATACCGTAAGAAGAATACTCAAGGAATGGCTGCAATGGATTTGCTCATTAAAATTTTCATTACAAGAAAATCCATTAGATGCAAGTTCTTAAAAAAAATACTTTCCCCTGGTTTATATTACATTTTAATTCGGCTATGTTATTAGGATGGAACATATCATGATATGAATAATAATAACAACAATTACATCATAGTCGTTATAAAAATTGTATTTAACGAAAACAGTTAAGATTATTTTTATTTACATACAATTATAAGTGCATTCAACAAAATACTTGTGAAAATTTAAACTAAAAAATAAAATAACGACTTTTAACGTAACAATACAAATAAAGTAATAACAATGAATGTGTGTAGAATAATTGTAAATTGTCATAAATAATTATCAAAACTAGCCAAAAATAGAAATTCGCCTCATTAAAAACCAAAGGTACTAAAATAACTCATGTGCAGTAACTCATGTTTGTCTGAATCGGGTTTCCTCTATCTATTATTGTCTACAGATGAAATTACGGCATCTTTATAGAAGTCATATCTAATAATTATCATTAAATACAGTATCATTAAATACTGGTTTATTATTATTATTATTATTATTATTATTATTATTATTATTATTATGTTAATTAAAATTAATGGTAGTCTTAGTATCAGTAGTAGTTATTCATAAAATCACAACAATAAATTAAATCAATAACAAGAAAAATGTTGATTATAAAACTGACAGACACGTAAATAAATAGAATATCTCTTGTTGTTGCATATATCAATTTCTTAATTGTAACTGGTTTATTTTGTTATCATGTGGAAAGCCCAATAAACACAAGGAAATATTTCTAACAAAGCTAAGTTGTGTCGGATTATTATCAGAATATTTAGATTAGCAAAATAATTAGCAAAATCTCAACAATCGTTTTTAAATGCCATACAAAATCATATTTATTTGCACCTATATTTTAAATTCAGTTTTTGATCTCCGTAAATACATTAAGATATAATACATCAGGTTTCTATGTAAAATATTATTTGACCTGATTTAATTATTACAATATATTTTACTTTCATAACGAAATAAAAATCCTTTGCATTTTAAAACAATTGTACCTTAGATTTTTCTTTGGGCTATTTTAAAAAAATATATATATTTTTTAATGTGAAGTTATTCTTTGTAGTTGAATGTGTCTCATATTTAACAAATGGAAGTGGTAACTCGTATTTTGAGATTCAACGTAGATGATACGATCAATCTCATTAGGTTGTTGACTTTTGTGGTCAAACCATTTATTGAAAAAATATATTATTCAGAATACTTAAACTGTGTACTCATTATATGCTTTTTCAGTTCAGTTTAGAAGTTATTTATACGGCAAGTTAAATAATAAATTATATTTATATTAAAATCCAAGATGGCAGCATTGAGAGTGGAAATAATGTAGTTGTTTTTTTCCCATTTTTTCTTTCTTTCTCTCTTTCTTTAGTTAGTTAATTATAATTTTTTTACTAATTTTACTAGCTACCAAGACTTATAGTACGTTCATTTTAATAGTTGTGACAGTAACATTATTTGTTTGTTTGTTTGTTTAGTTAGTTATTTAGTTACTTAGTTATTTTTATTGTTACCAACCTTAATAGCTGCAACATCAAATCTACTACAGGAATAATAGTAGAAATTTATTTATTGACAGTATTATCCATTTTTATATTAAAATAAACAAAACATTTTCCAGCACTGCTGGTGATAACATGACAGATTATAACAAATATATGTGTTAATAGATACTGGTACTGCGACATGTTATAGGTGAGTTGCAATTTGCAGAAAAGATAAAGTTAAGATTTCTCCTAGATGAATATTGTTTTATTTATGTTAAGTATCGGTTGCTGCGTTATTTTTATTTGTACAGGCGATTTAGTTTTTGTTAAGTTTCAATTAAGTTATTATTATTATTATTATTATTATTATTATTATTATTATTATCATCTTCATTATAAATCATCTTCATCATCATTATTAATATGAATAATATTTGACTTCTTACTTTTATAGTAGGAACAGCTCGATAAACTTCCGGAAATAAATAAGTTTTCAGTTTCTTTGACTGATAAATACCATTTCTACTAAATACAATGGCTTCACCACCTTCACCCGAAGAAATGGACGAAACGGCGAAACAAAATCTCCTAAAAGTTATGAGAGAAATCTCGCCGGAATTTATCGGATCTGTCCAGCCGACGTTTGAAGAAATGCTAAAACATTCGGAAACTTCGCATTCTTTACCTGAAATACAACGAGATGTCCATGAGAACAGTAATATTCAACTGGAAGAACAAAAAAAGGAAATATCATATCTTTCTGCCAGATTGAAAAAAGCTGAAGACGAACTCAGAAAGAAGGATGAGTTTTTGTACACCACCGTGAAAGATATGTCCGAGGTCACGAACAAGTCTTTAGATATAACAGAGAGACTGGGCACAAAATTTCATATATACATGGTGAAGGATGATAGATTGAAAGAAATACAGATGTTGAGGCAACAATGCAAAGCGCTGGAAAAGTCCTTAGCGGCAGAAGTGAAATCTCACAATCGCCTGTTGATGAAAGTAAGTAAAAATTTAGTAGTAACTTTGAATTTGTTTTCGTTGTGGTGCCTGTGCACCCATTTACACGTATCTTGTGCAAATCGGTCAACACTATGTATGATAATGTTATGAATTCAGCAAAATAATGGCATCCATATATTTTTTCAGTTGTATTGTTATATTTCATTAAAATTGGACAGTAAATAATAATAATAATAATAATAATAATAATAATAATAATACCGGTTGACATTCAAAAATCCGGTCATCGAAAATCCGGTTCCTTCAGATTTCTGGCATGGATTTCGGAGGCCGTTTTTAAATTTACCGTGTTGGCGCGCAACTGTTTTCTGGAGGCGCCGTTTATGTTTTGATGGCGCTGTACTCCAGAATCAGCTGTTGGGTCTTCCTTGCACCTGCTAACAGTTATTCCTGCTCATTCCTTCTCATTTTATCATTTATTTGCTGCTGTACAACACCATTATGGATTCAGCAAAGAAAAGAGGTGGCGTAAAACGTAAACATCGTGCTTTGTCGATCGCAGAGAAACTGGAAATGCTAAACAAAAATTAATATCGACGTGTCTGTGCAAACCATTTGTGAAACATACGACACTGCCTCCTTCAACAGTGTATGGTGGTAAAAAAAAACGTTCAGCTGAAAAAGATGCGGCTAGTGCATTTGTGGATGAAATGCAAAGTTAGTAAGTGATGAACATTTACGTCCTAAACAAGTGTACAATGCGGACGAGACTGCCTTGTTTTGGAGATGTACGCCAAAAAGAACTGTGACAACTAACAATGCAGAATCGCCATGGAACGATTCACCGTAATGTTCTGCTCTAATGCTGCGGGTATCCACAGATGTAAGTTGCTTGTTATCAGGAAAAGTTTACATCCAAGGGCCTTCAAGGGAATGACACAGTTTCCTGTCTATTACCGTGCCAACAAGAAGGTGTGGGTTACCACTGATATTACATTGGATTGGTTTCAAAAATGTTTTGTTCCTGGGGCTAGGGCTCACTGTAACTCAGTTGGACTAGACCCTAAATGCAAGATACTTCTTATTTTAGACAATTGTTCGGCACTTCCAAAAGATAATGTTTTTGTTGTCTACCTCCCATCCGACTGCACATCACTAATTCAACCACAAGACAATGGTATTATATGTTCAATGAAGTGTAAGTATCGATCCCTGTTAATGAGGCGCCTAGCGAGTTCACTTAATTCAGGCACCTCAGTTCAGAATTCATAAACGAATTCAACATTACGGATGCAGTGTACTGTGTTGCCAATTCATGGACGGCTGTGAAAACATCAACACTGAAAAGTGGATGGCATAAATTGTGGCCAAGTTTAATGTTTACTTCTCATTCTAACGAAGACACAGAAAATAATTTTGGAGGGTTTAGGGTTTCCAAAGAAAAGCAGCTTTTACAGGAACTTATTGCTTATATTAAAGATGTAACTAATCCTGATGCCAAGAAACTTTCATCAAGGATAAATGAAGATGTTTTAAAGATTGGATGGATGTTGATGGCAATGTGCCTACAGTTCATCATTACACTGATTCTGAAATTGTAGTTATGGTTAAAATTCCGGAGAGAAATGCCTGTACGGGTAGTGATGAAGATGAAAGCAGTGATGAAAATGAGGAAGATGTGAGAGAAAGAATCTCTATTGACAGGCTAATTACGTTGACAACTGAACTGCTGGCTGGACTAGAGCAATAAAGTTTTGTAAGTGAACAGGAAATTGTGAATGTTTACTTGTTCTAAGATAAACTTATTACAGAAATACCCGAGTATATGAGGCAACAGACACTGCACGATATATTCAAGAAAATAGCTAGGAAGCAGGAAGAAGCAGCAGCAGTGTCCACACTTGATACACCACTGCCATCAACTTCAAGTCAACCAGATGTGCTGACACCATCATCGTCATGTTCCTATTGCTGAGAATATTGTCAATGTCAGTGATGAAGATGCTGATCCTGCTATTTAGGCCATCTGCTACTTAGCTTCTTTTCGAGGGTACAGTAATGATTAAAATTCAGATAAACTATTTTATTTAGGTGAATTAAAATTCTGAGATTTTTCTAAATTCAAATTCTGAGGATCTATTTTATTTAGTTGAATTAAAATTCTGTAGAACTATTTTATTAGTTGGTGAACATTAAAATTTCATTTGCTTTTCATTTAGTGTTCAATTTTCTTTCTTTAAAGGACTAAACAGGTACTAATTTTCTGTTAAATATACACAGCATATATAACCATAAAATATCCGGCATTTTTGAAAATCCGGCACTTCTTATATCCGGAGGTTGCCGGATTTTTTAATGTGAACATGCAATAATAATAATAATAATAATAATAATAATAATAATAAATGATAAATAAATAAATTAATTAATAATAATACAGCGGTCCATTATTGCTTTGTGTTGCGAGTCAAAATCCGAGTTACGAGCGAGCTTCAGAAACGCTGCCGTTAATTGGCGCAACGAACAACACAATATCCGTCCAGCGTCCCGCGTATCACTCGCTTGCTTTACGTGCTTACCTCGCAGCCGAAGCATCTCTGTTGTGTTCTGCTCGCACTTTTGTGCAGTATTTTCCTCAATTTCCATGGATCCTAAAAAAGTGAGTGCAAAGGACAGTGCTGAGAAGAAGAATAAAAGCATGAAATCATAGAAAAACATGAGTGAGGTGTGCGTGTAGTCGACTTGGCTAGGTAGTACAAGCGTAGTCATTTTACGATATGTACCACACTGAAGCAGGCTATAAAGGCTATAACTCCAGCCAAAGGCATCAAAATAATTTCTAAGCTGCGGACCTCTGTCGATGAAAAGATGGAGAAACCCTAACCCTGAACACTTTACAATTTATTTCTTTACATTCTCTTTTGTATTTGTTATTTATACATACATTTTTCTTATTTAAAAATACTTTTAAAAAATTGGGTTTGTTTTGGGGGAACTGGAACTGGAACGGATTAATGATATTTCAATTATTTTCATTTTGGAAAAGTGATTTGATGTATACGAGCAGATTGAATTACGAGCACGGTCATGGAACGAATTAAACCCGTAAGTCACGGTACCACTGTTATAATAATATGTGTCTATATGTGTTTGTGTATTTCTCTGTGTCTGTAGCAAAAAGCTCAAAAAGTAACACAAATACAGTAGAAGCTTCGATGCCGCAATCGATAGTGATGGTCAAATATAAATTGGCAACTTCTATATTAGAAATTGTAACATACGGAAAGAGAGAGAGAGAGATGTCATTTGTTTACTGGTTCAATGTTTTATAAAAATGCTATACAGTTAGGATAAAACGATGAAATCCTGTACGTGAAATAAATTATGAACGACAGAAATAAAAAGTTTACTTTAGATCTAATGGAAATAGTCTGCTAAAAATGAAGTCAGTTGACATGTTGACTTTAAACGAAGAATTTACTGTATGTTGTTACTGCAACAGTAAATAAAGAGAAAAATCTGGAATCAAAGATCAGTAATAAAGCATTTATTTTCTAACGAAGAAAGCTATTAAAAGTTTCCGTCTACGTGTATATTATGGCAAATATTATGAATATGTTGGTACTAAACCATTATAATACTTATTGATATGTAACAGTACATAACAAAATAGTATATTCTGACATGATAATAAAAACTTTATGTTTTAGGACTTTCAACATCAAAAGCACCAATGATGGACAAAACTTTATAAAGAACTAATTTACAATTTAGCTTTTCAACCCAGTTTCAATTACTAAGGAAAAAAAACAAATTTAGTGAGTCTTGTGATTTGTTTAGTGAATTAAATGAATACTAAAATACTAGAATTAATGTTTACAATAATACATTAGGAATGAGTCTTTACTTTAGTGTAGTTTTCATTGTTAATTGCATTATCTGAAATGAATTTTTGAGTACTAAAATGAATGAAGAATGAAGGTTTAGAGACATCTAATCACAAAAATATATAAGCATTAGAAGTCAATTTTTGTGTGGTTCTGTTGGCTAGAACCATTCAAACGTTTTCCTAGTCACTATCCTACTATTTTTGTAAAACAACTTTAAAAAAAAAATAAACCAGCTCAGCTATATGCCACTGTCAAATTACAAAATGACGCTAAATAAGCACTGCTGAAAATTTTATAAATTCTCATAATTAATTATTAAAACTGTGACAAAAGGTTTTGTCAGTTACAACTACTGAACCCGTATGTTACGGGATAATTTGAGTTAATTGTCTAACTGATGGCTACTTGTTCTGTAAGTAGAAGGGAATTACGAAAATTTTCATCTCAAAAGAAACTGTTTTCAAAACGTCCTCACATCAATGTTATATTTTTCTTGAACATTCCATCAACGGCCTAAATAAGGTGGAGGTCCCTTCTGACTTGTGTCGTGAATGCTGTTCAGTTCTAGTTCTTCCATTTCAACAGCATCTCGGTACTCGGTCAACTCCTTTGAAATCTTAATGCGTGTATAGTTTGCTGCCAGACAATTGTATCATTTATTTTTTAAAAGTTCAATCCATGTTTCAAAATTCGGTAAATTATATGAATACAAGACAAACAGAGACAACAATAAAATGACTTACCAAACTGAGTCAAGTTGAAGCAGTGAGTAAGTGTTTTGCATTTCTGTTGTAAACCTCATTGTCACAGATGGAGAAAATAGAAGCATACAAATAACTGGGATGACAGAAATACACATTGTCACAATCCAGCCAAGACTGAGAATGTACGTGATAATAGATGAACTGAAAAAAAAAAATATTAGTAGTAGTATTTCATATTTACATATATTTTTATTGGAATTTCGCCCGCCCCCCGAAACACTCGTTACCAAACTTCCATAAACTGAATATAATCAAATTTAATTTGCATAAAAAAAACCCCGAAAACCCCCAAAACAAAACAATTTTGATTGGTCTATGAACTTATTAGGATGGGCCATAACATGATGATTATAATAAGAACAACAATAATAATAATCATATCACTGTCGTTATAATAAATGTATTAAACGAATAAATACGTATTTTCGTTTACATTTATACAAAACGTGATTATAATTGCATTCAACACAACACTTGTAAAATTTTAGTCTAAAAATCAAAATAATGTCTATTAATATAACAACTTAAAGAAATAAAACTAAATGTGTAATGAATAATTGTAAATAATGTTTACAAATAAAGAATTCACAAATAATTAATCAGGTAATAAAACGCTGGTTCAAGGATGTCTCAGGATCAGTTATATTCATCGTTTCCTCTGGGCTAATTCCAGTTCCAACCAGTATTTCATCATCGCTTTATTAAAGATCAAAGCTTCGCAAACCATTCACAGTAACTCGTGCTGATCTGAAGCGGGTTTTACACATTGTCTAAACAGAAGATTTTACGACTTCTTAAAATAGAAGTTACAACATCTAATAACGTTTAATAAAGAAACATTTTCTTCTGCACTTTTGAAATTTTTTATTATTATAATTAGTAATCTTGGCGATAGTAGTAGTTATTGTAAAGGGGTACTACTAAATCTAATAATAAAATTTGATTTAAAAATAAACACACGTAACTAAAGAAGGTTAACATAAAAATTACTCAGAATAGAATATCACCTGTTGCTTTATAAGCCAATTAAATCAATTTATTTCGTGACATCAAACGTTTCTTTTTATAAGATATGGGAAATCCACGAGCTAATGATTAGGAAATGATTGCGACAGGTAAGGCTTATCGGATTATTATCAAAATATTTAATATAAACAAACAAAAAAACACAACAATACTTCATATGGCTTACAAACAAATTATTTATTTAAACCTGCATTTTAATCCGATTTTTTTTGCTGGCTAAATACATTACGTTATAGTATATGATGGATTTGCTCATTCACATTTTCTGTACAAGAAAAACAATTAGATGCAAGTTCTTAAACAAATATTTTCACCTCGTCTACATTACAGTTTGATTTGGCTATTAACTTATTAGAATGGAACATAACAAAGATTATAATAAAAATAATAATAATAACAATAATCACAGTCATTACAAGAATGGGTAGTTAACGAAACGAATAAATACGTGTTTTCGTTTCATTTATGCAAAACATAATTATAGCTGCTTTCAACACAACTCAAAAATTACAATAACGTCTGTTAGCGTAGCAACACAAATAAAGTAATAAAACTGAATGTTTATTGAATAATTGTAAATTAGCTTCAAAAATAAAAAAATCACAAATAATTAAAAAAAATACGGATTCATTAAACATTTTCTTCTTCTTTTGTTATTTTTGTTATTTTCTATTAATAGTAATCTTGGCGTTTGTAGTATTTGTACTTATAATTAAATAGTAAACTTTGACACCTAACTAAAGTAACTTAACATAAAGAAGCACTCGCAATAGAATATCACCTGTCGCTATATAAGCCAATCAAATCAGTTTCTTACGTGACAGTCAAAGGTTTATTTTTGTAAGATATGGGAAATCCATGAGCTAACGATCAGGAAATGATTGCGACAGGTAAGATTTATCGGATTATTATCAAAATATTTAATATAAACAACAAAAACACAACACTTCGTATGCCTCACACAAATTTTTTTTTATTTACACCTGCATTTTAATTCGATTTAAAAAAAAAAAAAAATTTGCTGGCTAAATACATTACGATATAATATATAAAGTTTCTATGTAAAATGGCATGTGACCTTATATAATCATCTATTTATATATCTATATATTTACTGTATATTTTACTTACACAACGAACAGAACAGCCTTTACATTTTAAAGCAATTTTACCTTAGATTTACATATATTTTAACGTGGAAAAAACCGTATAACGGGCATTTTTATTTGTTGGGGTTCTTTAAAAATAATTTGATCGTTCCATGGTTCGTTATTCTTTGGAGTCGGAATGTGTGTCGTGCTTAACAACTGTAAGTAGTAACTCGTGTTCAGCGTTTTGCTAAGGGTCAAACAATCAGTCTTCTTAGGTGCGTTATATAGTTTGTTATTTTTGTTGATAAAATCTTAATAGCTGCATCGTTTATAAATAGTAACATTGTTTATTTATTTATTTACTTTGTTTATTAATTATTTGTTTTATTGACAATTCTATTAACTAACAAGAATAGAAGTAATTATTTATTTATTTAGTCATTTTTATATTAATTTCGGTAATACCGTAATCACATTGCTTTATTTATTTATTTATTATTTATTTATTTATTGATTTATTTACTGATTTATTTACCTACTTATTTACTTATTTAATTATTTACAACCATTTTGCCAATAAATCTAGTGTAGTAATTTATTTATTTGCAAAAAATTTAAAAATTAAAATATTGTGCTGAAATAAAGTGTGTGTGTTAAAATGAAATAATTCATAACTACAAAAAAAAATAATAAATAAATAAATAAATAAATAATAATAATAATAATAATAATAATAATAATAATAATAATGTTCATCATTGCATATATATTCAAATATTAAAACATTAAACGCACAATATTTATTTTCCTACCAACTTTTTGACATTTGCGTATGCGCACATGCTCCTTGCCACGTCATAAATATCACCTTTTCGCGTATCTACTTAGATTACTTTGCAGAGCAAGGCATATTCAGTGTCATCTCTAGCAACACGAGCAAGGTCCATGCAGATTACTTTGCGGAGTGTGTCTTCCCTAATACTTCATTTCTTTAGTTGCAACAGTGAAGAAATACCATATTTCTTGACAATTAGATATTAGTGTTACATGGTGCCCCTGAAATGATATAAAATGAGTATAACTTTAAATTAGTCATTTTTATATTAATTTCGGTACTGCCATAATCAAATTGCTTTATTTGTTTATTTATTTATTTACTGACTTATTTACTTACTTATTTACCTACTTATTTACTTAGTTTATTATTTACAACCATTCTGCTAAGAAATCTAGTGTTATAATTTATTTATTTAAAAAAAAAAATAATAAAATTAAAATATTATGCTGAAATAAAGTGTGTGTGTGTTAAAACACAAATTACAGGGTGGCCCAGAAAAAGTTTCCCTGAGTCCCATCATTGGGAAACCGAGCATTTTTACTTCACATTCTTTTCCTTCTGTATTACAATGACCTTTCTGAACCTTGTCACACTTTGAGGAGCACAATCGGCAAACACTAGAGAGTGACCCAATAAAAGTGTCCCAAACCTGGATAAACTATTAGAAACGAATTTTTTGTATGGGGAAAAAGGCATCAAAAGCTAAAACAAAACAAAGATAAAACTTCAAAGTGATTAATTTAGTTACGTTGTATTATTGATAAGTCTACACTGTATCTACTGTTTCAGAGGTGATTATGGACATTTAAATAAGGCCATGATCTCTCATCCAAGGAAGGTTCCAGATTATTTTGCAATGCAACGCATATTCAGTGTCATCTCTCGCAACACGAGCAAGGTCCATGCAGATTACTTTGCGGAGAGTGTCTTCCCTAATGCTTCATATCTTTCCACACGCATATTCAGTGTCATCTCTCGCAACACGAGCAAGGTCCATGCAGATTACTTTGCGGAGAGTGTCTTCCCTAATGCTTCATATCTTTCCACACGTCTAGATAAACTATGGTGCTCTTTTATCCTTGGCATTACTTGGGAAGAGTAAGGTATCCATTTCAAACCTCCTTTCTCTCTGTGTGGCTTATCGCTCGCTACCTGAACACACTGGTCGATCTCTACCAACGCCATTTCTGGCCTTAGCTAGTGTTGTTGGATGGACCCGATGGTGTTGCAACTTGCCAAACATTTATCTTTCTTTCTTTTACCCGTGATTGTGGCCACCCCACTGTACTTACCAAAGCACTGTAGTGCGGATTCCAGTGCCGAATTTAAATTTCAAAGTATTTCCCTGCTCTATAAATGTTCTTAAAGGTTTACCAAAATTGTCCTTGTCGGCAAGATACGATTATCCAAAAGTATCAAATTCATTTCTGAGTTCACTGATCAAATCGTCTCCATTACCAAGAATACCATGATCACTATTCTGGTGCTGAGCAATGAGACGATGATCACGATTACGACGGAGAAAGTCATTCTGTGGATTTCGATGCAAATGGAGGACATTTATTGCGATGGTTGAGGGAGCAACATCCATAGCAATAACTGAAGTAGAAATGTCTATGTCGGAACCCTGGCCACGGTCTCTTATATCCTCAACTTTCGTAATATCAAGTTGAGAGGCATTGGGATGGGTTGCTTCATTGGTGGTGTACCGCCAGTTGCAACAGTGAAGAAATGCCATACTTCTTCACAATTACATATTGGTGTTACATGGTGCGCCTGAAATGATATAAAATGAGTATAACATTAAATTTGGTCATCAAAAATGTGCAATAAAATACAAAGCATGTCTATTATAATTCATTTAATTGCAGGTAATGCAATGATTATTCTAAAACGGCTTTCATTTTTCATTCAAGCATTGTTTGTATCGATGCAGCTAGTGGCAGGCTTTCTCGTAAAAATAATCCCCAAGCGCTATAAATCATACTTCCAATCATTAGCATAGGGAGCTTTTCACACCCCAAAATAAGCTACTAAAGAAACGTCTCGGTGTGCGTCCGTCTCTATCGTCGACGTTACCTGTTTTTCTAGTCCAACAAGTCCATGTCCCAAATAACACATCTTAGGTTCAAGTTGTGTTGTCGTCTTTTTTACTTGAACATTGTCTCACTGTCACCGGAACGAACGATTAGCTCTTCGTCAGTCGTGGCACCAGCTTGGACATGCGGTAGGAACTTTGACTTTCGGGCTCCATTCTGACGGTTATTGCATATGTCTAATAATCGCCGCACATAACAAGCCTCTAGACGTCTAGTCATTAAATCAACAACCAGTGCTCTAGTCCAAATTAATTTACAAACAAAAGATCGCAGATAATCACCAGTTTTTAAAATAAATCCATATTAATGGTATATCTTAAGGTGTGTGTCCAAGGATTATTAATGTTTGAGAATGTATGCCTCTTTGCTTCTTTACTGGCAACAGTTATATGTATCATAGGAGTTGGTGTGTTTTGTTGAACATCAAACAAAGCCCTTGGTCTAAATATTAAAGATGTTCTGAATGATCTGTTTCTGTTTAATGTTAGCTGGTTGGAATTTGTACACAAATATTCATATTAAACTTAGTATGATTTTACAGCTCTGCTTACTGAAACAGTAAATCAGTAAAGAATTGCCAATAAACTTTTATAAATTCAGAAAGAATTTGTTCAATATTTATAGAGTATCAAATCTTGTTGTGTATATATATTTTTTTAAAGACTTGGAAAAAATATAATAAATAATAAAATTTAAGAAAATTACCAAAATGGTAAAACAAAATAATTGATTATAGGAAGATACGTTCTGGGTTATTTCTGTAACAACAGTAATGGCTAATTGTACTCTAAATAAATATTAAAATGATTAGGTTTAAATTTAATTTTTAATTTCTCTGTTTCTTTATGACAAATTTAGGTTGGAGGTTATCCAGGTGGTTTTTGTTGTCATTGCTGTAGCAATGGCTGTGTATGCTGTTATCTTGTTGATATTTGGATTTCTGGCAACTGGTGCAACACGACAGAATGTGTATTCTGGTGCAAAGTGCATTATGGGAGGAAGAGTGTCTGCAGCATTTGTTAGTATCTAACATATTTATTTAAATCTATCTAATGTGTTTTTATTTGTATGCAAAAGTCCAAATTTTTACAATATTTTGAATTTATATTTATATAGTATTTTTTGGTTATAATAACAAAATTGAATCATGATTGATAAAATCTATGAAATTTTGTCAATCCAGTATTAAAAAAGGCAAAATGTAACACTGCCCTGAAAGAAAAATTAGTATTAACTTTTAATTACAAGTATCAGAATATGTTTAATGTATGTAGTGTTATTTTATGATAGAATAAGAATTATAAAATTTATTCTTTTATTGATAACAGTTTACATATATTACTAATTCTGAACATTTTTATATTTCTTGTACTATGTTCCCTAAAAAGTTAACTTTACTTTTCAATTTTTTAATTATGCAAATTAAATTTTATTATATTTGGTTTGTGGAAGTTTGGTAAAGATTGTTTTGGGGGAAGGAATTGCACTAAAAATAAATGTAAATGTGAAATACTAATAATTATCTCTGTTTATTTTTTCAGTTCACTGTTATCATGTACATTCTCAATCTTGGCTAGATTGTGATAATGTGTATTTCTGTCATCCCAGTTATTCTGTATGCATCTATTTACTCTATCTGTGACAATGAGGTTTACAACAGAAATGCAAAACACTTACTTACTGCTTCAACCTGACTAAGTTTGGTAAGACGTTTTAAAGTTCTCTGTTTGTCTTTTATTCATATAATTTACAATTTATTTTTGTGTCAAATATATTTTTGAAACAGATTGAATTTTTTTGTAAATAAATGATAAAATTGTTTTCGTTATGTTTACATATTAAAAAATGTATTTTGTTTCCTTCAAAATGCAGTGAAAGTAAAGTTCTGAATATACTATAAAACCTACCTTGATATTAGTTAAAAAAAACAACAACCAAAAACCCCAACTAATCAGAACAAAATTAAATTTATTCTCAAGATTTACAAATTAGAGAAGATGAAAAAACATGCTACTTTATAACAAACTGTTTCATGAAACCTGATTCTTATGAACATGAATTTGTACAGTTTATAAACTTATGAAGATAATTTCAATTAAATTTATTAATAATAGTCATTTTTACGGCCTGTTACATACATTGTTTTTTTAATGATTTTTTCTTTTTCACGTTTAGGTGTGTATTGGGGTTCTGTTTATCCAGTCAGTTTTTCAGCAACTGGAAAAGTTAAAGTGAAGGTGAAGTTAAACAAATGTGTGATACAGTAAGTTAATTAACACGTGTAAACATATTTACTGCACTAAATATTAATGTAAACAAACAACACAGATTGTTGCATTCTCCTGTGATTGCTGTAATTATTTGTAAAAATAATTTTCTTTCTTAATTATTTAAAATATGTATAGATAATTTAAAAATGAATTAACCTGTATAAAATTATGTACTACTCTGAAATTTATAAATATTGATCTGAATTGACTAATATTTCAGCATATATAACTAAACAGTATAGATTGTTACATATTTCTGTCATGGTTATTATTTTAAAATTATATATCAGTTTTAAGTTTAATAATTACATTCTGTTCATAATGAGAATATCCAAACCTCTCAAGGGAGCTAACTAAAAGTTTTTATAGGCAATGTTGTTATTTTATGAAATTAATTTCCTAGCAAACTTTTATAAATTATTTTTATTTATTTTTATTTTTAGGTGATTGAGGCTGGTCCCTTGTTTTGTGTTGCTTCCATAGGAGGTTTATTCATAGTTCTCGGAATGGTGAGATTCTAAAAATATTTAATTTTACATTTTAAAAAATAAGTATTTTTTAAAAACAATAGTTTTGTTTCATGTGTGTTATGTAAGTATTAATTTTTTTAGATGGGTGTAAGAAAGTACACTGAAATAAGGTAAATTATATAATATTATATATGTAAGAGGTAAACGTTTCAAAATTCTCAAAGGCTTCTTCTTGAAATAAAGTTAATATACAAATCTCAAGATGAAAATAACAAGCAAATAAAACCTTCAAAAGTCAGTTTTCTGTCTATAGTTTGAAGATAAGCTATATTTTTAGTGATGAATAAATTATTCAGAAATGTTTCATCTTATATTGTGAGTTTAATTTATCTTATCAAATTAAGTTAAGTAACTATAGTCTGACTTGTGGACTAGCATTTGTTTTTTTCATGGTCCTGTTCAGCTGATAACCATAACTGGTTTTTCATAATTGCATTTCTGTATATAAATGAATTTAAATATATAATTTTTTTTTTTTTTGTCTGGCAGCAAACTATACACGCATTAAGATTTCAAAGGAGTTGATTGAATACCGAGATGATCTTGAAATGGAAGAACTAGAACTGAACAGCATTCACGACAGAAGTCAGAAGGGACCTCCACCGTATATAACAGTGATGTGAAGATGTTTCTAAAACAGTTTCTTTTGAGATGAAAAGTTTCTTAATTCGCTTCTACTTAGAGAACAAGTAGCCATTAATAAGACAGTGAACTCAAAATATTCTGTGATCATCTACTCACACATCCAAGGGTGAAGTAGTTACAAGTGGCAGAACATTTTGTTACAGAGTTTTAGCAATTAATTAATTTTTGAGGTGATTGAGGCTGGTCCCTTGCTTTGTGTTGCTTCCATAGGAGCTATATTCATTGTTCTTGGAATGGTGAGATTATAAAAATATTTATAATTATATTTTTTTTAAATAAGTATTTTCTAAAAAAACAGTGTTGTTTCATGTGTTGTAAGTATTAACCTTTTAGACAGGTATAAGAAAGTACAATGAAATAAAGTAAACTATATAACATGATATATGTAAGAGGTAAATTTTAAAATTTTAGTAATAAGGCATATCAAAATCTCTAGATGAAAATAATAAACAAACCTTCAAAAGTCAGTTTTCTGTCTATAGTTTGAAGATAAGCCATATTTTTAGTGATGAATAAATTATTCAGAAATGTTTCATCTAATGTTGTCAGTTTAATTTATCTTATTAAATTAACTTACGTAACTATAGTCTGATTTGTGGCCCAGCATTTTATGTCATGGTATTTAAATAAAAAGAAGAAAACAAATTTGTTGGGTCCTGTTCAGCTGATAACCATAACTGGTTTTTCATAGTTGCATTTCTGTATATAAATTAATATATATTTTTTTCTAGACCCTCTTCATGACTTGTCTTGCAGCAGACTACACACGCATTAAGATTTCAAAGGAGTTGACTGAGTACAGAGATGCTGTTGAAATGGAAGAACTGGAACTGAACAGCATTCACGACAGAAGTCAGAAGGGACCTCCACCTTATTTAGGCCGTTGATGGAATGTTCAAGAAAAATACAAAATTTATGTGAAAATATTTTGAAAACAGTTTCTTTTGAGATGAAACTTTTTTTAATTCCCTTCTACTTAGAGAACAAGTAGCCATTAATAAGACAGTGAACTCAAATTATCCTGTGATCCTCTACACACACATCCAAGGGTTAAGTAGTTACAACTGGCAGAACGTTTTGTTACAGAGTTTTAGTAATTTTAATTATGAGAATCAAACTTTATTCATCACTCCCTGTTGATTTTATATTTCTTAGATGAATTATGAAAAGTAAAATTTATAATTTTGTAGTGATTACTAGTACCATTATTATTAAAAGCAGGCGTTAAATGGAGACACATGAATAAAAAACATATTTATACATCTCTTTTGATTTATAAAATTTTCAGCAGTGCTTCTTTACTTTCATTTTTTAATTGAACAGTGGCATATAGTTTAGCTGGGGCTTTTTTGTATTTATTTTTTTAAGTTCTTTTACAAAAAGTGACTGGAAAAATGTATAAGGAAGAGATGATTAAAATATTTACATATTTAAATTTTTGAAAATATCTTTTGTGTCACGATTATTTATTATTTGTAGATTTCATTACAAATAAACCTTTTAATTTTAGTTTAATAGTTGCCTAATATTTATATTTTCAAATCTGTTATTTTAGCAGTTTGTTTTAAAAATATTTGTAACTGCACAATGAATGAAAGATGAATTTACATTTTTGGAATATTGATTTATATAAATATTATAAAGAAATCTGATTTCATCAGCTTCATTTTGACACCACTCCATTTTCAAAGTTTGTTTGATTGCAGAGATATGTTAAATATCGGTAATCATGGAAAAAAGTGGCCAAACTTCTTCAGTCTGCTATTTTCATTTCACATTTTGGAGATAATGAGTTATGTAAACATTGATATTTCTTAAGTCTTAAGCTTGTCACTCTTTTTGCCACATTCTGCATAATTGCAAAGGTTTGCTGAATTTTCATAGCTGACTTCTGATTTCAAAAACAGAAATGCTTGATTTGTTATGTTTACAAAATCTCTTATTTCAAGAATGAAATCTATGATTTTTGTTTTTTGATGCATGAACCGTGACTTAATTGCTTATTCAGTTTGCAGGATCCAGTGTGTTTGAAGTAATTAGACTGGCACTGTTACAACTACATACAAGAAAAATAACATTCTATATCAAATGACCCGACTCTGGTCAAAGTTGTTCTTTTTTCACATGCACACTTGATAATGTAGGATCTATGAATAACTTAATTTGGTTTTTATACAAAGACAGTAATAAAATTTGGCTAATCTTTATATTTTATAATATTCAGATGTTATTATATAGTTGTATTAACATTTTTAAATGTATCTTTTACATAATACACTGTTTTCATAAATAAACTTTTTTATATGGCATTTCATGTTTTTGATTCTTCATTCTCATTTCAGAAAAAAATAATAATTATAAAAAATACATTGCATTCTGATTAACTGAAACACCTATACAACAAGTTAAAATACATTTATTATAAAATTCATCTTTTTAAGCCATCATAAGTCAAATTTTCTCTTTAAGTTCAACCTCTCTTCACTCATTTTGAATCTTTGTCACAAAATGTAATTCGCCGATGACTCATTTTTAATCAATTTTAATATTACGTATCTAGTTTCATTCACCTCATTAAGGAGCATTGTTTTAGACAAAAACTTTAAAGATAGAAGATACTTTATAAATAATAAAACAAATCTATAAAAAATTTCATATTAGTAAAATAGTATAAAAACATATTTTTTGGTAGTCTGGTATAATTTGGAAACTGTTACACATAGTAGTGAATGATTGATCACTGCCCATTAACCTTTAAACAAATTCAGTATTAATATATCGGATTTTATAGAAAATAAATAGTGACAAGAGGAATAATAACATAAGAATAAAGGAACTTAGGTCAAAATCGGCGTTAGTTCTTTGTATTTCACTTTCCAGTTGTTGCTCATATTCTTCCCTGCTTAGTGTGTCCGAAACAGGAGTCAGTTTGTTTAGTTCATCTTAAGAAAATACAGAAAAAAAGAAGAAAAAAGTGTTTTCGCGCACACAAATACACATACAGAGAAAAAATAAACAAAAACAAAAATTTAACTTAGTGAAAGAAGAAAAAACTCAACAAAATAATAATAATAAAATAAAATGAATTAAATAAATCATATATTTTTTCTTCTCGTGGACCAGATCATGATTCCCTTTCAGAATAAAAAGAAAAAAGTAATAATAATAACAAAAATATGTACAATCTTACCTCGAAGTATTTCAGCAAGATGATTTTGACCTGATTTGGTCAAAGCTTCCACAAAGCAGTCGAAAGCTTTCTCTCCAAACAGAGGAAGGGTGTCGACGAGACGTCGAAACTTTTCTATTCTTGTCTCTGGACTGAGAATGTAATCAACATCACAAAGTGACAACACAGCTTTGTCACGCAGGTATATTACTACATATTCTACAAATATGTCCTTTGCAAGTCTGCTGTATGCCTTTTCAATAGCTGTGCTGTGATCAGGAGGCATTAAACCATCTTAGCAAAAAAAAAAAATAATAATAATAATAATAATAATAATAATAATAATAATAATAAAAGTAATAATTATAATAATAATAATAAGATTTATGTTAAATAACACAAGAAAAAAAGAAAGTAATTAGACAAACTAGCAACAAATGTATTTCACTGGTAATAAACCAGTCTTACCGGAGAATGGACAGATAGATAATCTTTGACAAGCGGAAATCAAATCAGCGATAGACTGTGACGTTTTGTTCCATTCGTACAGCACCTCCCAGAAAACGTTTCCATTTTCTTCATTAACTAATTTCTCCACTGTACTGCTGTTTAAGCCTAGAGCTAAACCAAACTTCATGACTTTATCTTTGTCGTCTGGAAAAGCACGTGAATAATTAATTAAAACAAAGAAAAAATTATAAATAAACAACAACGACAAGTACCCAGAAAAAAAAAAAATAATAAAAAAAAAAATAAAAAAAAATAGAACAAACAGCAACAGAGTTTATAACACCCAATAAACAAATTAATAAATATAAATTATATCAAATACAGAGAAACGATGTAGCAACATATCAAAATGAAAAGGTAATAATAATCTATAGTGTTGTTATCATTACTGTATGGCTTATGATTCCATTACTGCTGATTATTATTTGTTTAGTTGTAACACACATTTATTTATTTTGTATTTATTTATTTTTTTGAAATGGAAACGTTTGGTTTCGTAACTGATTCTAAACATACCGAACTTTTTTTCAATTCGATATGCAAATCCTAAAATATGTGCAGGCAGATTGTTGCTATTCTCATTTGATCGTTTACTTTCCTCCTTTGCCAAAGTCAACAGTTCTGTTAACTTGCTGCTAGTATTTTCTGTTGATTCCTGCAAACTACGTACTGCTTCAATACATTCGTCTTGTTTGTATAAAATAGAAGATGTATTAATTTCGTGTACCTGAAATTAAACATGAACAAATGAAATTAATATTTTCCGTTATATAAAGGAAAACACCTAATAGCTGTCTTCGTTACAAAATAAATGCTTTATTACTGATATTTGATTCCAGATTTTTCTCTTTATTTACTGCTGTAGTAACATCATACAGTAAATTCTTGGTTGGACAGCCAACAAGTCAATTGACTTCATTTTTAGCAGACTAATTCCATTAGATCTAAAGTAATCTTTTTATTTGTGTCGTCCCTAATTTATTTCACGTACAGGCTTTCATCGTGTAATTGTTTAGTGATCCTAATCGTGTAACATTTTTATAAAACATTCATCCATTGAACAAGTCAAACCTCTCTCTCCATTGTTACAATTTCGAATGTATAAGTTGCCAATTTATATTTGAGGATCACTATTGATTATGGCAAAGGACCTTTTACAAAAAAACAAAAAATTAAAATATTATTCTTTTTAAACATTTATGACTTAAAGTGTTTCGGCAACAGTGGATAACACTTCAAATCTGTGAGTCTGTTAAATCGAGTTGCTACTGTATTTGTGTTACTTTTTGAGCTTTTTGAGACAGAATCAGAGAAGCACATACATACGCATATACATATTACCGAGGAAAAACATATTAACAGATAAAAAATATAATATTTGTACTTCAGCAGATAACTAAATTATTTCATTTCATTCTCCAACGATTTACATACTATTGATTACGGTTTCCGTTTCTGAATATTTATTATTAATAACAAAACCGAGAATACAAGATTCATGACGTTATCATACATAGTGTTGACCGATCTTAACAAGATAAACATAAGTGCATGCAAATGCACCGGCACTACAATAAAAGTAACTGACTAACTAAACAAACAAACAAATAAATAATGTTACTGTTGCAGCTATTAAAATTAAAAGCGATAATAATAACTAACTAAATAAGTACTGCTATTAACGTTGTATTTGATTTGTTGGTAGCTAATAAAAGTAGTTAAAAAAATTGACAATTATTATATTTTTACTTACTCTCATCCAAAGGTGACTGTGAGATTTCACTTCTCTTGCTAAGACTTGTTCCAGTGTTTTGCATTGTTGCTTCATCATTTCTATTTCTTTCATTCTGTCATTCCCTATCCTGTCTCTAGCAAAATGTACTTCTACTTTCTCAAGAACATCTAAAGACCTCTTCTTGAACTCATCCACGGTGCAAAACATCTAAATGAAATGAATAGTTTCCATTATATAAACGAAAACAAAATTTGTCAGCAACCTTTGTCAGTAGAAAATATATGACTTATTAATAATCTTTGATTCCAGATTTTTCTCTTTGTTTCTGTAGTAAAAATTATACAGTAAATTTTCGATTTGACGCTATTCTAATAACTGGCACAGTATTATTTTGTTGTCAGTCTTTGTTTCGAGCTACAACACGTCGTCAATTTATTCGTACCATCAAATGTACTCTTTACGTTATTTTGATGCAGATACTTACAAATGCATCAGACACGCTCATGACAATAAGAAAAAAACAATAATAATAAAACAAAATCATTACACTTTTACTTACTTCCATCAATAGATCACTGTACTGTTTCCTTTCATGGGACTCTTCTGCCGCTTTGAGTTGTTGTGTCAATATCTTCATTGCATAATCTAGTTTTTCTTTCAGACTCTCATCAATTTTTTTCCCGAGTCTCTCTAATGTATCAAATAACATCTTCTCGAATCTGTTTTCCAGAGTTGAAACCAACCTGTGCACGGCGTCATACAGAATCTGATCTGCAGCATCCTTCTTTCTGAGTTTGTCTTCAGTTTCTTTCAGTCTGGCAGACAGATCGGTTATTGTCGCTTGTTGTTCTTGCAAACGAAGATTGCAGTTCTCATGGACGTCTCGTTGTAGTTCTGTTGTGACTTGGCTTTCAGTGAAAGAACGCCGTGTTTCCTGCGTCGGTCCGGAAACAATTGTTGGTAGGTTTGTTTGACTGGGACTGGCTGCACGTTTTAGGTATTCTAATTCCAATCTCAGTTTTCTGTTTTCACTCTGCAAAGTGGTAACTAGCTGGACTGCCTCATGGTAATTTTCAAGTTTATTTTTTGTTTTGTGAGATGATTCACTAGTGCTTTGGTCGTCTTCACAATTGTCTTTTTTACTTTTCTTTTTGCGAAATGATCTTCGAAACATTATAACATGCCGTAGTAATGGTATTTATCAGTGAAACAAACTGAAAACTTGCTTATTTCAGTATATTTATCAAGCTTTTTCCTGTTATAAAAATAGCAAATCAAATGTTATTTAAATCAATAATGTCAATGATGATTTTCTATTATGATAATAGTTATAAAAATTATGAGGACGACGATTATGAATATGATAATAATAAGTGTAAACATAACACAAATTAAATCACCTGGGTAAATAAATATGACGTACAAATAAACTGATAATTAAGATAAATAAAACAGTATTCTTCCCGGAGAAACCTGGATATTTATCTTTTCTGAAAACACCAGTTCACTGATAACGTGTTATCTGTTTAGTAACTCATGTATTTAGTAATCTGTAACGTCATCTACAGCAGTGCCGGTTACTAACTTTGTTAGTTAATTGTTTTTATTATTACCAATCCTATTAAATACCAACAACAGAAGTAATTATATATTTAGTAATTATTATTATTATTATTATTATTATTATTATTATTATTATTATTTTATTATTATTTTATTATTATTATTATTATTATATTTTATTTATTTATTTATTTATTTATTTTTTTTTTTTTTTTTTCTTCTTATTATTTTTTTACTATCATAACAACAGAACCACTGAATAAAATACCTGGCTGCCATTGTTCATGACGTTATCATACATAGTGTTGACGATTTGCACAAGATAAACATAAGTGCATGCAAATGCACCGGCACTACAATAAAAGTAACTAACTAACTAAAAACAAAAACGAACAAATGAATAATGTTACTGTTGCAGCTATTAAATTTACATTTTAGTACTGTCGTAATCATATTACATCATATTATTTATTTATTTATTTACTTAGTTATTTATGAGTTAATTGTTTACAAAAATGTATTGTAACTATTTTGCCATCAAGTATATATTTAAAATAAATAAAAAAATAAAACGTTTATGCTGAAATAAAGTGTGTGTGTTTATGTGTGCGCGTTAAAATGAAATAATTAATAATTACAAAAAAAAAATAATAATAATAATTTTCAACACTCATTCAATGCATGTATATTCAAATATATAAACATTAGACGACACAAAATTTCTTTTCCTACGAACGTTTTAACATTCCCACATGTGCATTTGCTGCTTGCCAAGTCATGAATATTGTAATTAAGCAGAGCATTGTTTTAAAGATGGACGAACAGTTCATCATTGATTGTGCTTGTTCTCCCATCGAATAAAGTTATTTTAGCGCTAGGTATTAAATTAATTCAAGGATCTAATATCAAGTGACATATTTCTACATGCTTGTATACATTCAATACAAAGATGGGTTTTGATACAACTCAATAAGCATCAGAAGCAAGCCTGAATCGAAAGCACGCTAGAAGTTACACACCGCTGATCCTATGTATAAAAAATATAAGCAGAAGTGTTAGGATGTGGTGTGTAGGTTTATCTCTTCCGGCAAATTACTTCACGGGTATCACTTTCCTTCAACGTGTGTCCGATTGGCTACTCCTCCGTCACTTGCCCCATCTTTTATCTTTATAGGGGAATGATACAAAGTCTGTATCATTATTATTATTTGTATGTCTTCGTGAACCTCTCCACCTTGAACTTCTAGGCCAAGGCCTATGATTTTGTTTTCCTGATTCCTGGCTGTATCAATGTCTATTTTCCAGTTTTCAGGTTCAACGAATGAATTTCAAGTTTCAAAACAAGATCACGTCTGATTAGAATTCTAGATACCGACATTTATCTTGCATGAATTAATTTCAAAGCATTCTCCCGACTAGCAAATTTATGTAAACGGGCAAGTGAGATTTGTTTGTTTCCCGTCGCAATTCCCCTACTACTTTTTTCAAAAATTAATCACAAAGCAAGATAAAGATTGACATAATCCCCTTATTTGTTTGTTAAACTAAAATATTTTTTTATCAATTTTTTTATTAATGACCACATGGGCTCGACATAGATCTATTCAGTTTAAAAATTTTTCTATTGATTTTTAATTTTAAGAAGATGTACGTACAGGCGTGTGGTGTGAAGATCAAATGTTTCTGTAATAAGATAGAAACAATGAATTTAAATCTAATCATGCTAATGGCGCATTTTATAACTGATAATCATAATAAAAATGACTAAATAAATAATTACTTCTGTTGTTGGTATTTAATAGAACTGGTAATAATAAAAATAATTAACTAACAAAGTTAGTAACCGGCTCTGCTGTAGATGACGTTACAGATTACTAAATACACGAGTTACTAAAACAGTGACAGATAACACGTTATCAGTGAATTGGTGTTTGCAGAAAAGATGAATATCCAGGTTTACTTTTACGTCATATTTATTTACCCAGGTGATTTAATTTCTGTTATGTACCTGATAAACAGCTGTTGTTATTCTAGACCACAATCACAATAATTCCAGCATAGCCGCCGATGCCTTTTGGCAGAAACATGTCTCAGTGAAAGTGAAGGACAAACACTGAAGCACTTGAGTTGTGAACGTCCAATTTCGGAAGAGGGGCAGCTTTAGGCCCAGAAGTGTTCTTGGCAGACGATAGCGCCTCAGAAAGACAGGCACACAGAATGTTTACACAGATATTACTTTACTTGTGTGCGCCTTCCACATTTTGCAAGCCTTCTGGCTTCTTTTATGGGATTCTTAAAATGCTGTCCGTAATGAACACAGACCTGTGCTTCTCTCTCTACTCAAGGGGATGGTGATGGTATATGCAGAAACAACAGAAACACTTGATGTCAAATATGTACAATTTATTCAAGGAAATGAAAAACTGCCGAAGTATGAAAGTGTGATGTAACACTTGGACTCGATCTGAGCGCTCAGATAAGAAACAATGACACTAATAACTTTGCTGAGTCTATCATGAAAATCCTCAAGCATCACATTCTGGATTGAACAAAAGTGTATAGTGTGATCCAGCTTGTTGATTTAATGACTAGACGTCTAGAGGCTTATTATGTGCGGCGATTATTAGACATATGCAAAAACCGTCAGGATGGAGCCCCAAAGTCAAAGTTCCTACCGCATGGCCAAGCTGGTGCCACGACTGACCAAGAGCTAATCGTTCGTTCCGGTGACAGTGAGACAATGTTCAAGTGAAAAAGACGCCAACATAACTTGAACCTAAGATGTGTCATTTGGGACATGGACTCGTTGGACTAGAAAAACAGGTAACGTCGACGATAGAGACGGACGCACACCGAGACGTTTCTTTAGTAGCTTATTTTGGGGTGTGAAAAGCTCCCTATGCTAATGATTGGAAGTATGATTTATAGCGCTTGGGGATTATTTTTACGAGAAAGCCTGCCACTAGCTGCATCGATACAAACAATGCTTGAATGAAAAATGAAAGCCGTTTTAGAATAATCACTGCATTACCTGCAATTAAATGATTTATAATAGATGTAGACATGCTTTGCATTTTATTGCACATTTTTGATGACCAAATTTAATGTTATACTCATTTTATATCATTTCAAGGGCACCATGTAACACCAATATCTAATTGTCAAGAAGTATGGCATTTCTTCACTGTTGCAACTGACGGTACAACACCAATGAAGCAACCCATCCCAGTGCCTCTCAACGACAATTGAGGATATAAGAGACCGTGGCCAGGGTTCCGACATAAACATTTCTACCTCAATTATCGCTATGGATGTTGCTCCCTCAACCATCGCAATAAATTTCCTCCATTTGCATCGAAATCCACAGAATGACTTCCTCCGTCGTAATCGTGATCATCGCCTCATTGCTCAGCACCAGAATAGTGATCATGTATTCTTAGTAATGGAGACGATTTGATCAGTGAACTCAGAAATGTATTTGATACTTTTGAAAAATCGTATCTTTACGACAAGGACAATTTTGGTAAACCTTTAAGAACATTTATAAAGCAGGCAAATTCTTTGAAAATTAAATTCGGCACTACAGTGCTTTGGTAAGTACAGTGGGGTGGCCACAATCACGGGTAAAAGAAAGAAAGATAAATGTTTGGCAAGTTGCAACACCATTGGGTCCAACCAACAACACTAGCTAAGGCCAGAAATGGCGTTGATAGAGATCGACCAGTGTGTTCTGGTAGCGATAAGCCACACAGAGAGAAAGGAGGTTTGAAATGGATATTCTACTCTTCCCAAGTAATGCCAAGGATAAAAGAGCACCATAGTTTATCTAGACGTGTGGAAAGATATGAAGCATAAGGGAAGACACACTCCGCAAAGTAATCTGCATGGACCTTGCTCGTGTTGCGAGAGATGACACTGAATGTGCCTTGCTCTGCAAAATGATCTGGTACCTTCCTTGGATGAGAGATCATGGCCTTATTTAAATGACCATAATCACCTCTGAAACAGTAGATACAGTGTAGACTTATCAAGAATACTAAATTAATCACTTTGAAGTTTTATCTTTGTTTTGTTTTAGCTTTTGATGCCTTTTTCCCCATAAAAAAAAATTCGTTTCTAATAGTTTATCCAAGTTTGGGACACTTTTACTTGGTCACTATCTAGTGTTTTTTTTTTTTTTTTTTTTTAAATAAATAAATTATAACACTAGATTTCTTAGCAAAATGGTTGTAAATAATAAACTAAGTAAATAAGTAGGTAAATAAGTCAGTAAATAAATAAATAAAGCAATGTGATTATGGCAGTACCGAAATTAATATAAAAATGACTAAATAAATAAATAATTACTTCTATTCTTGTTAGTTAATAGAATTGTCAATAAAATAAATAATTAATAAACAAAGTAAATAAATAAATAAATGAACAATGTTACTATTTATAAACGATGCAGCTATTAAGATTTTAATCAATAAAAATAACTAACTATATAACGCACCTAAGAAGACTGATTGTTTGACCCTTAGCAAAACGCTGAACACGAGTTACTACTTACAGTTGTTAAACATGACACACATTCCGACTACGAGGAGTAACCACCCATGCAAAGATATCAAATTATTTTTAAAGAACCCGAACAAATAAAAATGGCCGTTATACGGTTTTTTCTAACGTTAAAAATATATGTAAATCTAAGGTAAAATTGCTTTAAAATGTAAAGGCTGTTCTGTTCGTTGTGTAAGTAAAATATGCAGTAAATATATAGCTATGTAAATAGATGATTATATAAGGTCACATGCCATTTTACATGGAAACTTTATATATTATATCATAATGTATTTAGCCAGCAAAAAAAAAAAAAAAAAAAAAAAAAATCGGAATAAAATGCAGGTGTAAATAAATAATTTTTACGTGAGGCATATGAAGTGTTGTTGTGTTTTTGTTGTTTATATTAAATATTTTAATAATAATCCGATAAGCCTTACCTGTCGCAATCACTTCCTGATCGTTATCTTATGGATTTACCATATCTTACAAAAATAAGCCTTTTACGTGACGTAATAAACTGATTTGATTGACTTATATAGCGACAGGTGATATTCTATTCTGAGTGCTTCTTTATATTAACTTACTTTAGTTAGGTGTCAAATTTTAATAATTAATTTATAATTACAAATGCTACAAACGCCAAGATTACTATTAATAGAAAATAACAAAAATAACAAAAGAAGAAGAAAATGTTTAATGAATCCGTATTTTTTTTAATTATTTGTGATTTTTTTATTTTTGAAGCTAATTTACAATTATTCAATACACATTCAGTTTTATTACTTTATTTGTGTTGCTACGCTAACAGACGTTATTGTAATTTTTGAGTTGTGTTGAAAGCAGCTATAATTATGTTTTGCATAAATGAAACGAAAACACGTATTTATTCGTTTCGTTAAATACCTTTATTGTAATGACTGTGGTATGATTATTGTTATTATTATTATTTTTATTATAATCTTTTATTATAATCTACCCCTTTACAATAACTACTACTATCGCCAAGATTACTAATAATAATAATAAAAAATGTAAAAAGTGCACAAGAAAATGTTTCTTTATTAAACGTTATTAGATGTTCTATTTTAAGAAGTCGTAAAATCTTCTATTTAGACAATGTGTAAAACCCGCTTCAGATCAGCACGAGTTACTGTGAATGGTTTGCGAAGCTTTGACCTTTAATAAAGCGATGATGAAATACTGGTTGGAACTGGAATTAGCCCAGTGGAAACGATGAATATAACTGATCCTGAGACATCCTTGAACCAGCGTTTTATTACCTGATTAATTATTTGTGAATTCTTTATTTGTAAAGATTATTTACAATTATTCATTACACATTTAGTTTAATTTCTTTAAGTTGTTATATTAATAGACATTATTTTGATTTTTAGATTAAAATTTTACAAGTGTTGTGTTGAATGCAATTATAATCACGTTTTGTATAAATGTAAACGAAAACACGTATTTATTCGTTTAATACATTTATTATAACGACAGTGATATGATTATTATTATTGTTGTTCTTATTATAATCATCATGTTATGGCCCATCCTAATAAGTTCATAGACCAATCAAAATTGTTTTGTTTTGGGGGGTTTTCGGGGGGGGTTTATGCAAATTAAATTTTATTATATTCAGTTTATGGAAGTTTGGTAACGAGTGTTTCGGGGGGCGGGCGAAATTCCAATAAAAATATATGTAAATATGAAATACTACTACTAATATTTTATTTTTTTTTCAGTTCAACTATTATCACGTACATTCTCAGTCTTGGCTGGATTGTGATAATGTGTATTTCTGTCATCCCAGTTATTTGTATGCTTCTATTTTCTCCATCTGTGACAATGAGGTTTACAACAGAAATGCAAAACACTTACTTACTGCTTCAACCTGACTCAGTTTGGTAAGACATTTTATTGTTGTCTCTATCTGTCCTTTATTCATATAATTTACCGAATTTTGAAATACGGATTGAACTTTTTAAAAATAAATGACATAATTGTCTGGCAGCAAACTATACACGCATTAAGATTTCAAAGGAGTTGACCGAGTACCGAGATTATGTTGAAATGGAAGAACTAGAACTGAACAGCATTCACGACACAAGTCAGAAGGGACCTCCACCTTATTTAGGCCGTTGATGGAATGTTCAAGAAAAATATAACATTGATGTGAGGACGTTTTGAAAACAGTTTCTTTTGAGATGAAAAATTTCGTAATTCCCTTCTACTTACAGAACAAGTAGCCATCAGTTAGACAATTAGCTCAAATTATCCTGTAACAAGATCAGTATGAACATCTACTCACACATCTACGGGTTCAGTAGTTGTAACTGACAAAACCTTTTGTCAGTTTTAATAATTAATTATGAGAATCAAACTGTATTCATCACTCCCTGTAGAGTTTATATTTCTTAGAAGAATTGAGAAAAGTAAATTTTTATAATTTTTTTAGTGATTACTAGTATCATTATTATTAAAAGCAGGTGTTAAATGGAGACACATGAATAAAAATGTGTCTTTGATTGACATATTTATACATTTCTTTTGATTTATAAAATTTTCAGCAGTGCTTATTTAGTGTCATTTTGTAATTTGACAGTGGCATATAGTTGAGCTGGTTTATTTTTTTTTACAAGTTCTTTTACAAAAATAGTAGGATAGTGACTAGGAAAATGTTTGAATGGTCCTAGCCAATAGACCCACCGGAAAAGTGACTCCTAATGCATATGTATTTTGGTGATTAGATATCTCTAAACCTTCATTCTTCATTCATTTTAGTACTCAAAAATTCATTTTAGATAATGCAATTAACAGTGACAACTACACTAAAATAAAGATTCATTCCTAATGTATTATTGTAAACATCCATTCATTTTAGTATTCATTTAATTCACAAAACAAATCACAAGTCTCACTAAGTTTATTTTTTTTTCCTTAGTAAATGAAATTGGCTATATTTTTAATTTGTTCTTTCTAAAATTTTGTCCGTCATTGGTGCTTTTGATGTTGAAAGTCCTAAAACATAAAGTTTTTATTATCATGTCAGAATTCACTATTTTGTTATGTATGTTACATATCAATAAGTATTATAATGGTTTAGTACCAATATATTCATATATTAAATGTATTTCTTTCAAAAATATTATTTTATGTACATAAAAGAAAAAAGTGATAGAAACAATGTGTCTAGTTAATAATATAACTGAATTATCAGGTCACTTGTTGTTATTATTTTTTAATTTGCCTCATTTATTTTTAATAGATGATTCCAGTGTTATACTTGAGGGGAAAAACAAAAATTATATAAATTTAAAAAACAAATTAACAGTTTATTATTTCTAACTATTTTATCAAATGCATTCCAGACATTGCACTTTTTGCTCATATTTTTATTATTTTGTTATTTTAGTTTTTTAATTAATAATTTTTTTATGCTATTGCTATTTGTGAATACATATACATACATTTACAAAACATAAATGGTTGTGACAGAACATTACACCAATAATGTATAATGATGAAAATGATTGTTAAACATTTTAATACTTATACAACTTTGATACTTACTTGCTTTATTATGTTTGTTTTGGTGGATGTGATTTTATTGAACATACATTTTTCACATATCATAATGTACTGCTTCAGAATATTTGATCAGTTATTAAAATCAATTGATAGTATTATTTTTCCATAGTTGCTCTAACGTTTGGCCAAGAATTCTTTTAAAATAAAAGAAACATTTTTTATCCTTTTTATTTATTTATTTAATTAAAACGTTTTTATATATACATTTGTATTCTTGTATTTCATCATGTTAAAAAAAATTAAAACTCATATTAAATGATAAAATATATGATGTTTGAAACAAAATATTACATTTTCAGAATAATATAACACTTTCTACGGAATATTGCAAAAGCCTTAAACTAATACTCTTTTTTTTATTTATTTATTTATTTGCTTGACATCATTATTCAACAGTTACTTTTATTACAGAGTTTGAATGCCATTTATTTTTTAAATATATTTTATTTAATTCTATGGTATATACACTGAAAAGATATTTCTAATCATGTTTTTAAATTAAAATATTAGGGAATATTAATAATTCATTCTCTCAATATATTCCAAAGGTTTTGTTAAATTGCAAGTTGTTATAAATTTAGGTATATATATATATTTGTTATACTTACTGGATAAAATGTTTCAACATTAGAAGATAAAGTTTCCAAGTAAGAGATGATTTTAAAAAACTGATATTTAAATGTTTGAAAATATCTTTATCAATTTATGGCATGATTATTTACTATTTGTAGATTTCATTTGTCTTTGTATCTTTTATAATATTCAGATATTGATATATTGTTGTATTAACATTTTTAAATGTATCTTTTACATAATACTTTGTTTTCAGAAATAAACATTTTTTATATGGCATTGCATGTTATTGGGTTTTTTTCTCATCTCAGAAAAATACATTGCATTCTGATTAACTAAAATTAATCTTATAAAGAGTTCATAAATCAAATTTTCAGTTTAAATTCAACCTATGACTAATGTTTAATAATTTTATTACCACTCTATATCTAGTTTCATTCACCTCATTAAACACAAAATCTTTATGTACAAGATACATCCTGGTAAATAATAATAAAACAAAATTAAAAAAATTCTGTATTAGTAAAACTCGATAAAACGGTAAAAAATGTTTTGGTAATGTTTAATAAACTGGAAACTGCAACAGATAATAGTTAATCACTAAACATTGCCCATTAACCTTTAAAAAATTCAGTATTATTTTACCAAATTTTGTAAAGGATAAATAGTGACAATTGCAGTAATAATATAAGAATAAAGGAACTTAGGTCAAAATCGGCCTCATCGCTTTCATTCAAACTGTGGAATTCATCATCAGTTGTTATTTCACTTTGCAGTGGTTGTTCCAATTCTTCCCTGTTTAGTATGTCCGAAACAGGAGTCAGTTTCTTTAATTCATCTGAAGAAAATTAAAAAAAAAAAAAAAAAAAGGAAAAAAGTGCACTCACATACACTAAAAGGAAAACGCAAATTGAATTTAATAAGTGAAAGAAGAAGAAGAAGAAAAAAAACCGGAATAAATATAAGATATAACTAAATATATTAAAAAATTATAATATGATTAATTAAATAAATCGTATATGACAGTTTCCTCTTACATTTTATTCCTGTCTATAATTTATTATTGTTATTTTGTCCTAACGAAGCTTGTGTCATTTTAAAAGTTATGTATAATTCCGTTTTATAGTAATCGTGGACCAGATCATGATTCTCTGTCAGAATATTAAGAAAAAAGTTATAATAATAAGAGAATATGTATAATGTTACCTTTCAGTATGTCAGCAAGATGATTTTGATCTGATTTCGTCAATGCTTCCACAAAGCAGTCGAAAGCTTTCTCTCCAAACAAAGGAAGGATGTCGACGAGACGTTGAAACTTTGCTATTCTTGTCTTTGGACTGAGAATGTATTCAACATCAGTAGGTATCAACACAGCGTTGTCACGCAGGTATATTACTAAAGGGTCTACAATTACTTTTTCTGTAAGTCTGCTATATGCCTTTTCTATAGCTTTGCTGTGATCAGGAGGCATTAAACCATCCTTGAAATAATAATAATAATAATAATAATAATAATAATATAGTTTAGAAAATAATAATCTGTTTTAAAAAAGAAAACGGTAAGAATTTGTGAACATTCTACGATTCTTGCTATATTCTGTTTTACAATTTCTTTGAAAAAAAACTGAAATAGTCTCAATGGAAAAAACAACAACAAGAAAAAATGTTTTCTAATAGTCAGATTTATGTTAAATAACACATGAAAAATAGTAATTAGACAGAAACGAGCAACAAATATATTTCACTGATAATAAGGCAATCTTACCGGACAATGAGACGATAGATAAGTTTTGACAAGCGGAAATCAGAACAGCGACAGACTGTGACGTTTTGTTCCATTCGTACAGCACGTCCCAGAAACCTTTTCAACTTGCTTCATTAACTGTTTTCTCCACTGAACTGCTGTTTAAGCCAAGACATTTACTGCTTGACTTTATCTTTGTCGTCTGCAGAAGCAGGTGAATAATTCATTAAAACAAACAAACAATTATAAATAATCAAAAACGACAATCCCCTGAGAAAAAAAACAACATTCAGCAACAATGTCGACAACCAAATGAATAAATAAATAAATAAATATAAATTAAATCAAATACTGAGAAACGCTGTAATAAAATATCAAAATGAAAAGGTAATAATAATATATAGTGTTATCATCATTACTACATGGCTTCTGATTCGATTATTGCTGATTATTATTAATTATTTGGTTGTGACACACACACACACACACACACACTTTTATTGTTGTTTTCTTAAGTTTAAATTTTTTAGTCTCGAAGCTGATTCTAAACATACCAAACTCTTTTTCAATTCGAAATGCAAGTCCTAAAATGTGTGCAGGCATATGGCTGCCATTCACATTTGATCGTTGGCTTTCCTCTGCCAAAGTCAGCAGATCTGTTAACTTGCTGTTGGTATTTTCTGTTGATTCCTGTAAACTACGTATTGCTTCTTTATATTCTTCTTGACTTTTCAAAACAGATGTATTAATTTTCTTTAGCTGAAATTAAATATGAACAAATGAAATTAATATTTTCCATAATATACACGTAGACGGAAACTTTTAATAGCTTTCTTCGTTAGAAAATAAATGCTTTATTACTGATCTTTGATTCCAGATTTTTCTCTTTATTTACTGCTGCAGTAACATCATACAGTAAATTCTTCGTTTAACGTCAACATGTCAACTGACTTCATTTTTAGCAGACTATTTCCATTAGATCTAAAGTAATCTTTTTATTTCTTGTAAAGTGTATAGGGTTAGGGTTTCTCCATTATTTCATCGAAAGAGGTCCGCATCCTAGAAATTGTTTTAACCCCTTTGGCTGGAGTTATAGCCTTTATTGGCTCCTTCTGCTTCAGAATGGTACATATCGTTAAAGTACTACGCTCGTACTGCCTAGCCAAGTCGACTATATGCACACCTCTCTCATGTTTTTCGGATAACGGCGGCGTATCTGAAGCTAGCTCGTAACTCGGATATTGACTCGCAACTCCAAGCAAAAATGGACCGCTCTTTTATTATTTATTTATTTATTTATCATTGATTATTATTATTATTATTATTTATTTATGTATCATTGATTATTATTATTATTATTATTATTATTATTATTATTATTATTATTATTATTATTATTATTATTATTATTATTACAAGTTCACATTAAAAAATCCGGCAACCTCCGGACGTGAAAAGTGACGGATTTTCAAAAATGCCGGATTTTTTATGGTTATATATGCTGTGTATATTTAACAGAAAATTAGTACCTGTACAGTCCTTTAAAGAAAGAAAATTGAACACTAAATGAAAAGCAAATGAAATTTTAATGTTCACCAACTAAGTAAAATAGTTCTACAGAATTTTAATTCAACTAAATAAAATAGATCCTCAGAATCTGAATTTAGAAAAATCTCAGAATTTTAATTCAACTAAATAAAATAGTTTCTCTGAATTTTATTCATTACTGTACCCTCGAAAAGAAACTAAATAGCAGATGGGCTAAATAGCAGGATCAGCATCTTCATCACTGACATTGACAATATTCTCAGCAATAGGAATATGTTGATGGTGGTTGCACATCTGGTTGACTTGAAGTTGATGGCAGTGGTTTATCAAGTGTGGACACTGCCCCTGCTTCTTCCTGCTTCTAGCTATTTTCAGAGTTTTAACCGTATCTACAATTTCAGAATCAGTGTAATGATGAACTGTAGGCACATTGTCATCAACATCCATCCAATCTTTAAAAGATCTTCATTTATCCTTGATGAAATTCTTGGCATCAGGATTAGTTACATCTTTAATATAAGCAATAAGTTCCTGTTAAAGCTGCTTTTCTTTGGAAACCCTAAACCCTCCAAAATTATTTTCTGTGTCTTCTTTAGAATGAGAAGTAAACATTAAACTTGGCCACAATTTATGCCATCCATTTTTCAGTGTTGATGTTTTCACAGACTTCCATGAATTGGCAACGCAGTACACTGCATCCGTAATGTTGAATTCGTTTATGAATTCTGAACTGGGGTGCCTGAATTAAGTGAACTCGCTAGGCGCCTCATTAACAGGGCTCGATACTTACACTTCATTGAACGTATAATACCATTTTCCTGTGGTTGAATTAGTGATGTGCAGTCGGATGGGAGGTGGACAACAAAAACATTATCTTTTGGAAGTGCCGAACAATCATCTAAATATCTTGCATTTAGGGTATACTCCAACTGTGTTACAGTGTGTCCTAGCCCCAGGAACAAAACAGTTTTGAAACCAATCCAATGTAATATCAGTGGTAACCCACCCCTTCTTGATGGCACGGTAATAGACAGGAAACTGTGTCATTCCCTCGAAGGCCCATGGATGTAAACTTTTCCTGATAACAAGCAACTTACATCTGTGGATACCCGCAGCAATAGAGCAGAACATTACAGTGACGCGATCCTTCGATGGCGATTCTGCATTCTTAGTTGTCACAGTTCTTTTTGGCGCACATCTCCAAAACAAGGCAGTCTCGTCAGCATTGCACTCTTGTTTAGGACGTAAATGTTCATCACTAACTAACTTTGCAAATTCATCCACAAATGCACTAGCCGCATCTTTTTCAGCTGAACGTTTTTTTTACCACACACCGCACGAAGCTGTAAGCAATGTCGCGACTTGAAACGATGCAGCCAACCTTCTGAATATTCATACTTGTTGCAATCCCAGCTCTTCGTGAAACACTTTGCCTTGTTCCTTTAATAATTCACCAGAAATTTTCACACCTTCACTTACACGAAGATTAAACCAGATTATGAGAACTGGATCCAGTTCCTAACTTTTCCCTCCGTCATTGACTTCCTTATAAACATTTGCTTTTTTGATCCACTAACAGTTTTTCTTTCTGTTTTTTAACATCATACACTGTTGAAGGAGGCAGTGTCGTATGTTTCACAAATGGTTTGCACAGACACGTCGATATTAAGATTTTTTTAGCATTTCCAGTTTCTCTGTGATCGACAACACACGATGTTTACGTTTTACGGCACCTCTTTTTTTTTTTTTTTTTGCTGAATGCATAATGGTGTTGTACAGCAGCAAACAAATGATAAAATGAGAAGGAATGAGCAGGAATAACTGTTAGCAGGTGCAAGCAAGACCCAACAGCTGATTCTGGAGTACAGAACCATAAAAACTCAAACAGCGCCTCCAGAAAACAGTTGCGCGCCAACAAGGTAAATTTTAAAATGGGCTCCGAAATCCATGCCAGAAATCTGAAAGAACCGGATTTTTGAATGTCAACCAGTATTATTATTATTATTATTATTATTATTATTATTATTATTTACTGTCCAATTTTAATGAAGTATAACAATACAACTGAAAAAATATATGGATGCCATTATTTTGCTGAATTCGTAACATTATCATACATAGGGTTGACCGATTTGCACAAGATACGTGTAAATGGGTGCACAGGCACCACAACGAAAACAAATTCAAAGTTACTACTAAATTTTTACTTACTTTCATCAACAGGCGATTGTGAGATTTCACTTCTGCCGCTAAGGACTTTTCCAGCGCTTTGCATTGTTGCCTCAACATCTGTATTTCTTTCAATCTATCATCCTTCACCATGTATATTTGAAATTTTGTGCCCAGTCTCTCTGTTATATCTAAAGACTTGTTCATGACCTGGGACATATCTTTCACGGTGGTGTACAAAAACTCATCCTTCTTTCTGAGTTCGTCTTCAGCTTTTTTCAATCTGGCAGAAAGATATGATATTTCCTTTTTTTGTTCTTCCAGTTGAATATTACTGTTCTCATGGACATCTCGTTGCATTTCATGGGAAGAATGCGAAGTTTATGACTGTTTTAGCATTTCTTCAAACGTCGGCTGGACAGATCTGATAAATTCCGGCGAGATTTCTCTCATAACTTTTAAGAGATTTTGTTTCGCCGTTTCGTCCATTTCTTCGGATGAAGATGGTGAAGCCATTGTATTTAGTAGAAATGGTATTTATCAGTCAAAGAAACTGAAAACTTGTTTATTTCCGGAAGTTTATGAAGCTGTTCCTACTATAAAAGTAAGAAGTCAAATATTATTCATATTAATAATGATGATGAAGATGATTTATAATGAAGATAATAATAATAATAATAATAATAATAATAATAATAATAATAATAATAATAATAATAATAATAACTTAAATGAAACTTAACAAAAACTAAATCGCCTGTACAAATAAAAATAACCCAGTAACCGATACTTAACATAAATAAAACAGTAGTCATCTAGGAGAAATCTCAACTTTATCTTTTCTGCAAATTGCAACTCACTTATAACATGTCGCAGTACCAGTATCTATTAAACCATATATTTGTTATAATCTGACATGTCATCACCAGCAGTGCTGGGAAATGTTTTGTTTATTTTAATATAAAAATGGATAATACTGTGAATAAATAAATTTCTATTATTATTCCTGTAGTAGATTTGATGTTGCAGCTATTAAGGTTGGTAACAGTAAAAATAACTAAGTAACTAAATAACTAACTAAACAAACAAACAAACAAATAATTTTACTGTCACAACTATTAAAATGAACGTACTATACGTCTTGGTAGCTAGTAAAATTAGTAAAAAAATAATAATTAACTAACTAAAGAAAGAAAGAAAGAAAGAAAGAAAAAAATGGGAAAAAAACAACTACATTATTTCCACTCTCAATGCTGCCATCTTGGATTTTAATACATATATAATTTATTATTTAACTTGCCGTATAAATAACTTCTAAACTGAACTGAAAAAGCATATAATGAGTACACAGTTTAAGTATTCTGAATAATATATTTTTCAACAGTAAATGGTTTGACCAAAAACAGTTTCCAAAATACATTTTCCACTTAAAAATATGAGACACATTCAACTACAAAGAATAACTTCACATGCAAAAATATATATATATTTTTTTAAAAATAGCCCAAAGAAAAATCTCACTTATGCGTTATAGCTATAAAACTAAGGTACAATTGTTTTAAAATGCAAAGGATTTTTGTTTCGTTATGAAAGTAAAATATATTGTAATAATTAAATCAGGTCAAATAATATTGTACATAGAAACCTGATGTATTATATCTTAATGTATTTACGGAGATCAAAAACTGAATTTAAAATATAGGTTCAAATAAATATGATTTTGTATGGCATTTAAAAACGATTGTTGAGATTTTGCTAATTATTTGATCTCTAAATATTTTGATAATAATTCGACACAAGTTAGCTTCTTAGAAATATTTCCTTGTGTTATTGGGCTTTCCACATGATAACAAAATAAATCAGTTACAATTAAGAAATTGATATATGAAACAACAAGAAATATTCTATTTATTTACGTGTCTGTCAGTTTTATAATCAACTTTTTTCTTGTTATTAATTTAATTTATTGTTGTGATTTTATGAATAACTACTATTGTTACTAAGACTACCATTATTTTTAATTAAGATAATAATAATAATAATAATAATAATAATAAAACAATATTTAATGATACTGTATTTCTCTATTAATAATTATTAGATATGACTTCTATAAATATGTTGTAATTTCGTCTGTAGACAATAACAGATAGAGGAAACCCGATTCAGAGAAACATGAGTTACTGCACATGAGTTATTTTAGTACCTTTGGTTTTTAATGAGGCGATGGTGAATTTCTATTTTTGGCTAGTTTTGATAATTATTTATGACAATTTACAATTATTCTACACACATTCAATTTTATTACTTTATTTGTATTGTTAATTTAAAAGTAACAAGTATTTTCAGAAGTATTTTGTTGAATGCACTTAGAATTATATGTAAATAAAAATAATCTTAACTGTTTTCGTTAAATACAATTTTTATAACGACTATGATGTGATTGTTCTTATTATTATTCTTATTATCATTATCGTGATATCTTCCATCCTAATAACATAGCCGAATTAAAATGTAATATAAACCAGTGGAAAGTATTTTTGTTTTTTTTAAATTGCATCTAATGGATTGTCTTGTAATGAAAATTTTAATCAGCAGATCCATTGCAGCCTTTCCTTGAGTATTCTTCTTGCGGTATTATTATTAATACAACAATACTCTAAATTTATCTTTCATTCGTTTTCCTTAAAAAAAGTGATGTTAATGATGATAATAATACTAATAACATTCCGGAATCATGTTGAAATTCGAGCTATGTAGTAGTCTACACGTAGGTTGTTGAAACAAACTGCATAATTTGGCGGCATAAAATGAACAATAAAACTAAATCGACAATTTGTATAAAAGTGTTACGTATTTAGGAATGAGAATTCACTCTTATTAATTCTTTTCGTATTTTACAGCAACTACTACATTATAGCTGCAGATTGAAAATAAAATTGATTATACCTTAAAATTAGTATTCCGTTTTCTTTTTCCTTACAGTGGAGTACTGCTTTAGCGAGAGACTACACAAAAACTGACTCGTGTGATACAACAAACTGTTAGCAGACGCCAGTCTGGTAACATCTGTTCGTGCTAGGTAATGATCAATGGTTTTGTGTTTTGTTTTGATCTTACATATTATTCACGGATAATGTATAATCACAATGAAGTAAGTTACCAAAGACCCTTGCGTGTTTGAACGTTGGTGTTTACTAAACAACCAGTGCACCTTTTGTTAAGCATCTTTCTGACCTCGTATACCTCCGCTCTCGCAGTCAGTGAACACGATATACAGTAATTCGCTTGGGAAAGTATTTGTTACAGATTGAATGTGTTTGAAGACAAAGCTGTACCCAGTGAGAATTCAGTGGCTCAGACACCTGCGTACTATTGGGTTACGCACATTTTACACTGCTAACAATAAAAACTTAGCCATAAAAAATATTTATTTTTGTCTGTTGTATTGACAGTCCTATAATCAGACTGAAGCAATGTCATTTGTGTCATTCTTTTTAAATCTTTATGACAAAATTTAATTCACCCATAATTAATGTTTCAAATTTTTATATATCTAGCTCCTTTCACTCCATAAAGGAGCATTGTTTCAAATAAAAACTCTATAGATACAAAATACATCCTGGAAAATAATTAAATAAATAAAAACAACTTCTTAATTAGTCAAATATATAATAAAACAGTAAACAGTGTTTTGGTGTTCTGTCATTAACTGGTAACTTACAACTGGTTGTTAACATTTGATATTTACCATTAATCCTTAAAGTTAAATATTAATATACTTCACAGAAACATGTCAGAAATTATTAGAGGATACTTAAATAATGGCTTTTTAGAAAAATAATAAATACATGCACCTGTGTGTTTATGTAAATATACGTATCAAAAAATAATAAACTTGAGCACAATATATATATATTTTTTTTTTTTTTAGAAAATGTCTCAACATCTAGTTAGATATTTTACATCTAGTCAGTTAAAATAAATAAATAAAAAATTTAAATAAATCACTTACTGTGCCTGATTACAACAAAGGTTATTTTACGTACTTTTGGTTTTAATACGGCGATGATGAATTTCTAATCTGAACTGTTCCTGAAGCCATGTTTTAATTATTTATTAATTCCGTTATTTTTCGTTAGTTTTGATAATTATTTAAATCATAATTTTTAATGATAATTTATTTTTTTTTTAAAAAGTATTTAGAGATCATTGCAATTTATTACTTTCTTTATATTGTTACGTTAAAAGTTGTTATTATAAAATTTTACAAGTATTTTGTTGAATGTACTTATAATTATATGTAAATAAAAATAATTTTAACTGTTTTCGTTAAATGAACTTTGTATAACGACTATGATATGATTGTTGTTATTATTATTATTATTATCATCACTGTGGCATATCCCATCCTAATAAAATAGCCCAGTCACAATGTAATATAGACGAGGAGAAAGTATTTGGTTAAGAACTTGCATCTAACTGTTTTTCTTGTAATGAAAATTTGAATGAGCAAATCCATTCGCTGGGTATTCTTATGGATTCTTCTTATTATTACTATCATTATTATTACTGTTGTTGTTTGCTGTTGACGAAATTTCTCTTTATTGTATTTCTTCTTCTTATTATTATTATTATTATTATTTGAATAAAACATTTTCGTTTTTATTCCAATACTTTAAATTTATCTTTCATTCGTTTTCCTTAAAAAGAAAAAAAGATGATAATGATAGTAATAATGATTTTCGGGAATTATGTTGTAATTGGAGCTATGTACATTCGTAATAGGATAATAACAAATATAGGTTGTTGAAATAAACTGCATGATATGGCGTAATAAAATGAACAGTAAAACTAAACCAAGTATTTGTATAAAAGTACTAAATACTGACAAATGAACATTCATTCTTATTCATTATTTTTATATATTGCAGCAAGTACTACATTATAGCAGCAGAGTGAAAATAAAATTGATAATACCTTGAAACTAGTATCCCGTTTTCTTTTTCCTTCCAGTCGGGTACTCTTTTTTGGGCCAGCCTACAGAAGAAAAATGACTCGCGTGATATGTTGAATTGTCAGCAGACGACAGTGTGCTAATACCAGTTCGTGTTGTTTTTTTGTGGTTTTGATGTGTCACTCTATTTAAATCTTTATCATAAAATTTGATTCACCCATGATTAATTTTTAATAATTTTAATACTATTGTGTATCTAGCTCTTTTCACTTAATAAAGGAGCATTGTTTTAAGTAATTAGTCTGTCGATTCAAAATACATCCTGGTAAATAATTAAAAATATAAAAACAGCTTCTTTATTAGTAAAATATATAATAAAACAGTAAACAGTGTTTTGGTATTCTGTCATTAATTAATAGCTTAAAATTGGTTGTTAACCTTTGATATTTAATCATTAAAGTTAACTATCAGTAGTATCACAGAAACATGTCAGATTATGTAGAGGATAATTAAATAGTGGCTTTATAGAAAAATAATATATACCATATACGTATACAAAATAATTACAAAATAAGTTCATAACGAAATATGGAATTTTTTTAAAAACTTTTAAAATTTTTTTTAGAAAAACTCTCAACACTTAGTGACATATTTTACACCCACTCAACATCAAACAAGAAACATATGCCTGTATGTGTGTGTGTATATATATATATATATATATATATACACACACACACACATACACACATATATATAATAACAATAATTAAAAATAAATAAATGAAAAATGTAAATAAATAAATAAACTACAAAATAATGAAATATCCCCAGAAAATATTAAAAAAAGCAAAATAATTTTTAAAAGAGAGTAAATATACCCCTAAATATGTGTGCATATGTGTGTGTGTGATTAAATTTAATAATAATAATAATAATAAAAATAACAATTTAGTGTTTTATTTTGTTATAACTCTTATTCTAGTTGTACATGTATATATACAACAATATAATCTTATTCTCTCGTGAATATTTAATATTCAATTAATAATACAATGATGAAAATACTTTGATAATCTATCTTGGGAGGGCTAGTATTAAAAAAAAAACAAAAACGAAAAAACAACAAACAAACAAAACAAATATGCACTAAAATTTAAAACCAGTATAAAAAAAAACATTTTAAAACATTATAAAAATCTATATTATTAAAGATATAGTTTTGACATAACGCCAAAAATCAAGTAGACCATGTCTATCGAATTATCTCATAAGTGCGTAGTATACGGCCTTAGTTCCATGGTTGATTATATGAGTCCCTTACTCAAAGAACATTATCACATTATTAAAACAAATACCTGATTGTTATTATTTTTACTTACTACAATTTCTAATACACTAACTTGGAAAGACAATTTGCCGCAATTTTTATAATTATTAAATTAAATTACACACAAACACATATACATACATACATACAAAACAGTACTTTTAAGAGTACATTTTTATCTTTTTAAAATTCTTTTGCTTTCGATGTTGATATATTCTGTAGCTTTTTCTTTATTTTATTTCTTTCTTTATTTCTTTATTTAATTCTTTATTTATTTATTTATTTATTTATATTTTTTATTTATTTATTTTAACTGACTGGGTGTAAAATATCTAACTAGATGTTGAGACATTTTCTAAAAAAAAAAAAAATATATATATATATATATATATATATATATATACTGTGCTCAAGTTAATTATTTTTTGATACGTATATTTACATAAACACACAGGTGCATGTATTTATTATTTTTCTAAAAAGCCATTATTTAAGTATCCTTTAATAATTTCTGACATGTTTCTGTGAAGTATATTAATATTTAACTTTAAGGATTAATGGTAAATATCAAATGTTAACAACCAGTTGTAAGTTACCAGTTAATGACAGAACACCAAAACACTGTTTACTGTTTTATTATATATTTTACTAATAAAGAAGTTGTTTTTATTTATTTAATTATTTACCAGGATGTATTTTGTACATTTAGAGTTTTTATTTGAAACAATGCTCCTTTATGGAGTGAAAGGAGCTAGATATATAAAAATTTAAAACATTAATTATGGGTGAATTAAATTTTGTGATAAAGATTTAAAAAGAATGACACAAATGACTGTCTGATTATAGGACTGTCAATACAAAAGCCAAAAATAAATATTTTTTATGGTTAAGTTTTTATTGTTAGCAGTGTAAAATGTGCGTAACCCAATAGTCCGCAGGTGTCTGAACCACTGAATGTTCACTGGGTACAGCTTTGACTTCAAATACATTCAATCTGTTACAAATACTGTTCCAAGCGAATTACTGTATATCATGTTCACTGACTGCGAGAGCGGAGGTATACGAGGTCAGAAAGATGCTTAACAAAAGGTGCACTGGTTGTTTAGTAAATACCAGCTATCTAACCGTTCAAACACGCAAGGGTCTTTGCTCACTTACATCATTGTGATTAAACATTATCCGTGAATAATACGTAAGACCAAAACAAAACACAAAACGATTGATCATTACCACAAAACCCAGCACGAACAGATGTTATCAGACTGTCGTCTGCTAACAGTTTGTTGTATCACACGAGTCATTTTTTGTGTAGTCTGGCGCTAAAGCAGTACTCCACTGTAAGGAAAAAGAAGACGGGATACAAAAATTTAAGGTATAATCAATTTTATTTTCCATCTGCTGCTATAATGTAGTAGTTGTTGTAAAATACGAAAAGAATTAATAACAGTGAATTCTCATTCCTAAATATGTAACACTTTTCTACAAATTGTTGATTTAGTTTTATTGTTCATTTTATGCCGCTATATTATGCAGTTTGTTTCAACAACCTACGTGTAGGCTACTACATAGCTCGAATTTCAACACGATTCCGGAATGTTATTAGTATTATTATCATCATCAACATCACTTTTTTTTAAGGAAAACGAATGAAAGATAAATTTAGAGTATTGTTGTATTAATAATAATACCGCAAGAAGAATACTCAAGGAAAGGCTGCAATGGATTTGCTCATTAAAATTTTCATTACAAGAAAATCCATTAGATGCAAGTTCTTAAAAAAATTCTTTCCACTGGTTTATATTACATTTTAATTCGGCTGTGTTATTAGGATGGAACATTCCACGATAAGGATAATAAGAATAATAATAATAATAATCACATCATAGTCCTTATAAAAATTGTATTTAACGAAAACAGTTAAGATTATTTTTATTTACATATAATTCTAAATGCATTCAACAAAATACTTGTGAAAATTTAAACTAAAAAATAAAATAACGACTTTTAAATTAACAATACAAATAAAGTAATAAAATTGAATGTGTATAGAATAATCATAAATTGCAATTAAAAATTAAGACTTCATAAATAATTATCAAAACTAGCCAAAAATAGAAATTCACCATCGCCTTATTAAAAACCAAAGGTACGTAAAATAACCTTTGTTGTAATCAGGCGCAGTAACTAGTGCTGGTCTGAAACGGGTTTCCTCTATCTGTTATTGTCTACAGAGGAAATTACAACATCTTTAATAATGTCTAATAATTATTAATAGAGAAATACAGTATCATTAAAATTGTTTTATTATTATTATTATTATTATTATTATTATTTTAATTAAAATTAATGGTAGTCTTAGTAACAGTAGAAGTTATTCATAAAATCACAACAATAAATTAAATTAATAACAAGAAAAAAGTTGATTATAAAACTGACAGACACGTAAATAAATAGAATATTTCTTGTTGTTTCATATATCAATTTCTTTATTGTAACTGATTTATTTTGTTATCATGTGGAAAGCCCAATAAACACAATTAAATATTTCTAAGAAGCTAACTTGTGTCGAATTATTATCAAAATATTTAGAGATCAAATATTTAGCAAAATCTCAACAATCGTTTTTAAATGCCATACAAAATCATATTTATTTGAACCTATATTTTAAATTCAGTTTTTGATCTCCGTAAATACATTAAGATATAATACATCAGGTTTCTATGTACAATATTATTTGACCTGATTTAATTATTACAATATATTTTACTTTCATAACGAAACAAAAATCCTTTGCATTTTAAAACAATTGTACCTTAGTTTTATAGCTATAACGCATAAGTGAGATTTTTCTTTGGGCTATTTTAAAAATATATATATATATATTTTTGCATGTGAAGTTATTCTTTGTAGTTGAATGTGTCTCATATTTAACAAATGCAAGTGGAAACTCGTATTTTGAGATTCAACGTAGATGATACGATCAATCTTATTAGGCTGTTGACTTTTGTGGTCAAACCATTTATTGAAAAAATATATTATTCAGAATACTTAAACTGTGTACTCATTATATGCTTTTTCAGTTCAGTTTAGAAGTTATTTATACGGCAAGTTAAATAATAAATTATATATGTATTAAAATCCAAGATGGCAGCATTGAGAGTGGAAATAATGTAGTTGTTTTTTTTCCCATTTTTTCTTTCTTTCTTTCTTTCTTTCTTTCTTTAATTTTACTAGCTACCAAGACGTATAGTACGTTCATTTTAATAGTTCTGACAGTAAAATTATTTGTTTGTTTGTTTCTTTAGTTAGTTATTTAGTTACTTAGTTATTTTTACTGTTACCAACCTTAATAGCAGCAACATCAAATCTACTACAGGAATAATAGTAGAAATTTATTTATTGACAATATTATCCATTTTTATATTAAAATAAACAAAACATTTCCCAGCACTGCTGGTGATGACATGACAGATTATAACAAATATATGGTTTAATAGATACTGGTACTGCGACATGTTATAAGTGAGTTGCAATTTGCAGAAAAGATAAAGTTGAGATTTCTCCTAGATGACTACTGTTTTATTTATGTTAAGTATCGGTTACTGGGTTATTTTTATTTGTACAGGCGATTTAGTTTTTGTTAAGTTTCAATTAAGTTATTATTATTATTATTATTATTATTATTATTATTATTATTATTATCTTCATTATAAATCATCTTCATCATCATTATTAATATGAATAATATTTGACTTCTTACTTTTATAGTAGGAACAGCTTGATAAACTTCCGGAAATAAACAAGTTTTCAGTTTCTTTGACTGATAAATACCATTTCTACTAAATACAATGGCTTCACCATCTTCATCCGAAGAAATGGACGAAACGGCGAAACAAAATCTCCTAAAAGTTATGAGAGAAATCTCGCCGGAATTTATCAGATCTGTCCAGCCGACGTTTGAAGAAATGCTAAAACAGTCGGAAACTTCGCATTCTTCCCATGAAATGCAACGAGATGTCCATGAGAACAGTAATATTCAACTGGAAGAACAAAAAAAGGAAATATCATATCTTTCTGCCAGATTGAAAAAAGCTGAAGACGAACTCAGAAAGAAGGATGAGTTTTTGTACACCACCGTGAACGATATGTCCCAGGTCGTGAACAAGTCTTTAGATATAACAGAGAGACTGGGCACAAAATTTCAAATATACATGGTGAAGGATGATAGATTGAAAGAAATACAGATGTTGAGGCAACAATGCAAAGCGCTGGAAAAGTCCTTAGCGTCAGAAGTGAAATCTCACGGTCGCCTGTTGATGAAAGTAAGTAAAAATTTAGTAGTAACTTTGAATTTGTTTTCGTTGTGGTGCCTGTGCACCCACTTACACGTATCTTGTGCAAATCGGTCAACACTATGTATGATAATGTCACGAATTCAGCAAAATAATGGCATCCATATATTTTTTCAGTTGTATTGTTATATTTCATTAAAATTGGACAGTAAATAATAATAATAATAATAATAATAATAATAATAATAATACCGGTTGACATTCAAAAATCCGGTCATCGAAAATCCGGTTCCTTCAGATTTCTGGCATGGATTTCGGAGCCCATTTTTAAATTTACCGTGTTGGCGCGCAACTGTTTTCTGGAGGCGCCGTTTATGTTTTGATGGCGCTCTACTCCAGAAACAGCTGTTGGGTCTTGCTTGCACCTGCTAACAGTTATTCCTGCTCATTCCTTCTCATTTTATCATTTATTTGCTGCTGTACAACACCATTATGGATTCAGCAAAGAAAAGAGGTGGCGTAAAACGTAAACATCGTGCTTTGTCGATCGCAGAGAAACTGGAAATGCTAAAAAAAAATTAATATCGACGTGTCTGTGCAAACCATTTGTGAAACATACGACACTGCCTCCTTCAACAGTGTATGATGTTAAAAAACAGAAAGAAAAACTGTTAGTGGATCAAAAAAGCAAATGTTTATAAGGAAGTCAATGATGGAGAGAAAAGTTAGGAACTGGATCCAGTTCTCATAAACTGGTTTAATCTTCGTGTAAGTGAAGGTGTGGAAATTTCTGGTGAATTATTAAAGGAACAAGGCAAAGTGTTTCACGAAGAGCTGGGATTGCAACACAAGTATGAATATTCAGAAGGTTCAAGTCGCGACATTGCTTACAGCTTTGTGCGGTGTGTGGTAAAAAAAAACGTTCAGCTGAAAAAGATGCGGCTAGTGCATTTGTGGATGAATTTGCAATATTAGTAAGTGATGAACATTTACGTCCTAAACAAGTGTACAATGCGGACGAGACTGCCTTGTTTTGGAGATGTACGCCAAAAAGAACTATGACAACTAACAATGCAGAATCGCCATCGAAGGATCGCGTCACCGTAATGTTCTGCTCTAATGCTGCGGGTATCCACAGATGTAAGTTGCTTGTTATCAGGAAAAGTTTACATCCATGGGCCTTCAAGGGAATGACACAGTTTCCTGTCTATTACCGTGCCAACAAGAAGGGGTGGGTTACCACTGATATTACATTGGATTGGTTTCAAAAATGTTTTGTTCCTGGGGCTAGGGCTCACTGTAACTCAGTTGGACTAGACCCTAAATGCAAGATACTTCTTATTTTAGACAATTGTTCGGCACTTCCAAAAGATAATGTTTTTGTTGTCTACCTCCCATCCGACTGCATATGTTAATAATAATACAGCGGTCCATTATTGCTTTGTGTTGCGAGTCAAAATCCGAGTTACGAGCGAGCTTCAGAAACGCTGCCGTTAATTGGCGCAACGAACAACACAATATCCGTCCAGCGTCCCGCGTATCACTCGCTTGCTTTACGTGCTTACCTCGCAGCCGAAGCATCTCTGTTGTGTTCTGCTCGCACTTTTGTGCAGTATTTTCCTAAATTTCCATGGATCCTAAAAAAGTGAGTGCAAAGGAGAGTGCTGAGAAGAAGAATAAAAGCATGAAATCATAGAAAAACATGAGTGAGGTGTGCGTGTAGTCGACTTGGCTAGGCAGTACAAGCGTAGTCATTTTACGATATGTACCACACTGAAGCAGGCTATAAAGGCTATAACTCCAGCCAAAGGCATCAAAATAATTTCTAAGCTGCGGACCTCTATCGATGAAAAGATGGAGAAACCCTAACCCTGAACACTTTACAATTTATTTCTTTACATTCTCTTTTGTATTTGTTATTTATACATACATTTTTCTTATTTAAAAATACTTTTAAAAAATTGGGTTTGTTTTGGGGGAACTGGAACTGGAACGGATTAATGGTATTTCAATTATTTTCATTTTGGAAAAGTGATTTGATGTATACGAGCAGATTGAATTACGAGCACGGTCATGGAACGAATTAAACCCGTAAGTCACGGTACCACTGTTATAATAATAACAATGATGATGATGATGATGATGATGATGATGATGATGATGATGATGATGATGATGATGATGATAATAATAATAATAAAAAGTAAAAGTTGCAAATATTAAAATATATTGGCTATTATCTTCAATAATGTCTATATGTGTTTGTGTATTTCTCTGTGTCTGTAGCAAAAAGCTCAAAAAGTAACACAAATACAGTAGAAGCTTCGATGCCGCAATCGATAGTGATGGTCAAATATAAATTGGCAACTTCTATATTAGAAATTGTAACATACGGAAAGAGAGAGAGAGAGATGTCATTTGTTTACTGGTTCAATGTTTTATAAAAATGCTATACAGTTAGGATAAAACGATGAAATCCTGTACGTGAAATAAATTATGAACGACAGAAATAAAAAGTTTACTTTAGATCTAATGGAAATAGTCTGCTAAAAATGAAGTCAGTTGACATGTTGACTTTAAACGAAGAATTTACTGTATGCTGTTACTGCAACAGTAAATAAAGAGAAAAATCTGGAATCAAAGATCAGTAATAAAGCATTTATTTTCTAACGAAGAAAGCTATTAAAAGTTTCCGTCTACGTGTATATTATGGCAAATATTAATTTCATTTGTTCATATTTAATTTCAGCTAAACAAAATTAATACATCTGCTTTGAAAAGTCAAGCAGAATATAAAGAAGCAATACGTAGTTTACAGGAATCAACAGAAAATACCAGCAGCAAGTTAACAGATCTGCTGACTTTGGCAGAGGAAAGCAAACGATCAAATGTGAATGGCAGCCATCTGCCTGCACACATTTTAGGATTTGCATTTCGAATTGAAAAAGAGTTTGGTATGTTTAGAATCAGCTTCGAGGCTAAAAAATTTAAACTTAAAAAAGCAACAATAAAAAGTGTGTGTGTGTGTGTGTGTGTGTGTGTCACAACCAAATAATTAATAATAATCAGCAATAATGGAATCATAAGCCATGCAGTAATGATGATAACACTATAGATTGTTATTACCTTTTCATTTTGATATTTTATTACAGCGTTTCTCAGTATTTGATTTAATTTATATTTATTTATTTATTTATTTATTTGGTTGTCGACATTGTTGCTGAATGTTCTTTTTTTCAGGGGGTTGTCGTTTTTGATTATTCATAATTGCTTGTTTGTTTTATTTAATTATTCACGTGCTTCTGCAGACGACAAAGATAAAGTCAAGCAGTTTGGTTTAGCTCTTGGCTTAAACAGCTATACAGTGGAGAAAATAGTTAATGAAAATACTGGAAAAGTTTTCTGGGACGTGCTGTACGAATGGAACAAAACGTCACAGTCTATCGTTGTTCTGATTTCAGCTTGTCAAAAATTATCTATCAGTTCATTCTCCGGTAAGGTTGGCTTATTATCAGTGAAATATATGTGTTGCTCGTTTGTGTACAGTTACTGTTTTTCGTGTGCTATTTAACATAAATCTGACTATTTCAGGGTTTTTTTCAAAGAAATTGTAAAACAGAATATAGCAAGAATCGTAGAATGTTCACAAATTCTTACCGTTTTCTTCCTTAAAACATATTATTATTATTTTCTAAACTATTTATTATTATTATTATTATTATTATTATTATTATTATTATTATTATTGTTATTATTTCAAAGATGGTTTAATGCCTGCTGATCACAGCACAGCTATTGAAAAGGCATACAGCAGACTCGCAGCAGACATATTTGTAGACCATGTAGTAATATACCTGCGTGACAACGCTGTGTTATCAGGTTCTGATGTTGAATACATTCTCAGTCCAGAGACAAAAAAGGATAAGTTACAACGTCTCGTCGACATCCTTCCTCTGTTTGGAGAGAAAGCTTTCGACAGCTTTGTGGAAGCTTTGACCAAATCAGGTCAAAATCATCTTGCTGACATACTGAAAGGTAAGATTATGCATATTCTATTATTATTATTATTATTATTATTATTATTATTATTATTATATTGACAGGGAATCACAATCTGGTCCACAATCACAAAAAATGGAATTATACATAACATTGAATATGACACAAACTTCGTTTACGACAAAATAACTATAAAATATAAACAGCCAAAAATGTTAGAGGAAATTATCATATACGACTTATTTAATTAATTTAATTTATTTTTATTTTTTAAATATATTTAGTTATATCTTATATTTATTCTTGTTCTTTTAATTTTCTTTTTTTTCTACTTTCACTTATTGAATTCATTATTTATTATTATTATTATTTATGTCTACACACACTTTGTTGCTTATTTTTTTATTTTATATTTTGTTTTTATTCAGATGAATTAAAGAAACTGACTTCTGTTTCGGACACACTAAATGGCGAAGAATTGGAACAAACACTGCAAAGTGAAATGCAAACTAATGATGACTTCCACAGTTTGAATGAAAGCGATGAGGCTGATTTTGTTATCAACAACCTAACTTTCTTTATTATTATATTACTGTGCCACATTGCAGCTATTTATACTCTATAAAATCTGATATACTAATACCGAGTTTATTTAAAGGTTACTGGCCAATGATCAATGATTATCTATTATCTATTGCAGTTTCCAGTTTATTAAACATTACCAAAACATTTTTTACTTTTTTATTGAGTTTTACTAATACAGAATTTTTATAGTTTTATTATTACTTACCAGGATGTATCTTGTACATAGAGATTTTGTTTAAAAGAATGCTACTTAATGAGGTGAATGAAACTAGATATAGAGTGGTAATAACATTATTAAACATTAGTCATAGGTTTATTAAAGTTTGTGATAAAGATTCAAAATCAATGTACAAACATGATAAAGCGATTGAATTTAAACTGAAAATTTGACTTTAAAAGATAATTTTATAATAAATCTATTTTCACGTTGTTGTGTGTATTTTTTTTAGTTAATCAGAATGCAGTGTATTTTTTCTGAAATGACAAAAACAAAATGACAAATATGAAATGCCATATAAAAAATGTTTATTTCTGAAAACAGTGTATTATGTAAAAGATACATTTAAAAATGTTAATACAACAATATATCAACATCTGAATATTATAAAAGATACAAAGACTAATAAAATCTACAAATAGTAAATAATCATGCCATAAACTGATAAAGATATTTTCAAAAATTTAAATATCAGTTTTTTTAAATTATCTCTTACTTGGAAATTTTATCTTCTAATGTTAAAACATGTTATCCAGTAAGTATAGCAAATTTATAACAACTTGCAATTTAACAAAACCTTTGGAATATATTGAGAGAAAGAATTATTAATATTCCCTAATATTTTAATTTTAAAACTTGATTAGGTTTATCTTTTCAATGTATATACCATAAAAATTAAATATATATATATTTAAAAAAATAAATGGCATTCAAAATCTGTAATAAAAATAACTGTTGAATAATGATGTCAAGCAAATAAATAAATAAATAAAAAGTATATTAGTTTAAGGCTTTCGCAATATTCTGTAGAAAGTGTTATATTATTCTGAAAATGTAATATTTTCTTTTAATAATAGTTTTAATTTTTTTCACATGATGAAATTCAAGAATACAAACGTATATATAAAAACATTTTAAATTAATAAATAAATAAATAAATAAAAAGGATAAAAAATGTTTCTTTTATTAAAAGAATTTTTGGCCAAATGTTAGGGCAACTGTGGAAAAATAATAGTATCAACTGATCAAATATTCTGAAGCAGTACATCATGATATGTGAAAAATGTATGTTCAATAAAATCACATCCACCAAAACAAACATAATAAAGGAAGTAAGTATCAAAGTTGTATAAAATATTAAAATGTAGTAAATTATGATGAATATAATAAAATGTTTAACAATCATTTTCATCATTATACATTATTGGAGTAATGTTCTGTCACAACCATTTATGTTTTGTAAATGTATGTATATGTATTCACAAATAGCAATAGCATAAAAAATTAATTAAAAAAAAAAAAAATAACAAAATAATAAAAATATGAGCAAAAAGTGGAATGTCTGGAATGTATTTGATAAAATTGTTAGAAATAATAAACTGTTAATTTGTTTTTTAAATTTATATAATTTTTGTTTTTCCCTCAAGTATAACACTGGAATTATCTATTAAAAATAAATGAGGGAAATTAAAAAATAATAACAACAAGTGACCTGATAATTCAGTTATATTATTAACTAGACACATTGTTTCTATCACTTTTTTCTTTTATGTACATAAAATAATATTTTTGAAAGAAATACATTTAATATATGAATATATTGGTACTAAACCATTATAATACTTATTGATATGTAACAGTACATAACAAAATAGGACTTTCAACATCAAAAGCACCAATGATGGACAAATGTTTACAAAGAACAAATTTACAATTTAGCTTTTTAACCCAGTTTCAATTAGAACTGTCTGTTCTAAAAGTTTTCATTTACTAAGGAAAAAAAACAACCTTAGTGAGTCTTGTGATTTGTTTGGTGAATTAAATGAATACTAAAATGAATGAATGTTTACAATAATGCATTAGGAATGAGTCTTTACTTTAGTGTAGTTTTATTTGTTAACTGCATTATCTGAAATGAATTTTTGAGTACTAAAATGAATGAAGAATGAAGGTTTAGAGATATCTAATCACCAAAATACATGTGCATCAGGAGTCACTTTTTGTTGGTTCTATTGGCTGGAACCAGTCAAACATTTTCCTAGTCACTATCCTACTATTTTTGTAAAACATCTTTAAAAAACCAGCTCAACTATATGCCACTGTCAAATTACAAAATGACACTAAATAAGCACTGCTGAAAATTTTATAAATCAAAAGAAATGTATAAATACGTCAATCAAAGACACATTTTTATTCATGTGTCTCCATTTAACACATGTTTTTAATAATAATGATACTAGTAATCACTAATAAATTTATAAAAATTTACTTTTCACAATTCATCTAAGAAATATAAAATCTACAGGGAGTGATGAATACAGTTTGATTTTCATAATTAATTATTAAAACTGACAAAAGGTTTTGTCAGTTACAACAGTGAGTAGATGTTCATACTCATCTTGTTAGAGGATAATTTGAGTTAATTGTCTAATTGATGGCTACTTGTTCTGTAAGTAGAAGGGAATTACGAAATTTTTCATCTCAAAAGAAACTGTTTTCAAAATATTTTCACATAAATGTTATATTTTTTCTTGAACATTCCATCAACGGCCTAAATAAGGTGGAGGTCCCTTTTGACTTCTGTCGTGAATGCTGTTCAGTTCTAGTTCTTCCATTTCAACAGCATCTCGGTACTCGGTCAACTCCTTTGAAATCTTAATGCGTGTATAGTTTGCTGCCAGACAAATCATGAAGTGGGTCTAGAAAATAACGATTGTTTTTTAGATATACATATATATATATATATATATTTAAAATCATTTATAAACAGAAATGCAATTATGAAAAGCCAGTTATGGTTAAGAGTTGAACTGGAAAAAAAACTACATTTTTTCTTCTCTTTATATAAAAAATATAAAATTGTACCAAATTTTGTTTTTTTTTTTTCTTTTCATTTAAATACCTTTTAAAAAAATATGCTAGACCACATGTCAGGCGATAGCTACTGAAGTTAATTTAATAAGATAGAGTAGCCTGACAACATAAGATGAAACATTTCTGAATAATTTATTCGTCACTAAAAATACAGCTTGTCTTCAAACTAATACACAGAAAACTGACTTTTCAAACTTTATTTGTTTTCACCTGAAGATTTGTATAATCTTTATTTCAAGAATCTTACATATATCATATTAAATAGTTTTCTTTATTTCATTATAATTATCTTTCTTATAATAAGTCTGTTTAAAAGGTTAATACTTACATAACACACATGAAACAATACTTATTTTTTTAAATATATAATTAAATATTTTTAGAATCTCACCATTCCGAGAACAATGAATAAAGATCCTATGGAAGCAACACAAAACAAGGGACCAGCCTCAATCACCTAAAAATAAAAATAAAGAAAAATAATTTATAAAAATTTGTTTGCTAGAAAATTAATTTCATAAAAGAACATCAAAGTGCATTTCCTAGAAAAACATATAGTTAGTTCCCTTAAAAGGTTTGGATATGTAACACTCTGTGTTGTCTGCTTACATTAATATTTACATATTTCAATGTAGTAAATAAGTGTACACGTTAATTAACTTACCGTATCACACATTTTTTTCACTTCACCTTGACAGATGGAATCTTTTCCAGTTGTTGAAAAACTGTATGGATAAACAGAACCCGATACACACCTAAAAGAAAAATGATAATAAAAAAAAACCATATGTAATTTTTAAATATGACTAATATTAGTAAATTTAACTGAAATAATCTTCATAAATTTATGAACTGTACAAATTCATGTTCATCAGAATTAGGTTTCATGAAACAGTACGTTATAGAGTAGGATGTTTTTTCATCTTCTCTAATTTGTAAAACTTGAGAATAAATATAATTTTGTTCCAATTAGTTTCATTATATTTATATAATATTAAAATAGGTTGTTCTTTTTTATAGCATTTTCAGTGCTTTACTTTCACTGCGTTTTGAAAAGAGAATAAGTCTTGTATTATTTATAAATTTTAAAAACAAGACAATTATATCATTTAGTTTTCAAAAGTTCAATCCATGTTTCAAAAATGTATTTTACATGAAAAATAAATTCTGTAAATTATATGAATACAAGACAAACAGAGACAACTGTAAAACGTCTTACCAAACTGAGTCAGGTTGAAGCAGTAAGTAAGGGTGTTTGCATTTCTGTTGTAAACTTCATTGTCACAGATGGAATAAATAGATGCATACAGAATAACTGGGATGACAGAAATACACATTATCACAATCCAGCCAAGATTGAGAATGTACGTGATAACAGTGAACTGAAAAAATAAACAGAGATAATTATTAGTATTTCACATTTACATTTATTTTTGGCTGAATTTTTCTGGTGGGTTTTCATATAATCTTTTCCAAACTTCCACAAATTGAATATAATAAAATTTAATTTGCATAAGAAAAAAAAAAAAAAACATGATACTCTCAAACTGAAAAGCAAAGTTTACAAGAAATATAAAAATGTTCAGAATTAGTATGAAATATATGTAAACTTTTAACGTAAAAGAATAAATTTTATAATGCTTATTCTATCATTCAATATAAGTAAAAATACATTCATTAAAAATATTCTGATACTCGTAATTAAAAGTCAATACTCATTTTTCTTTTGGGGAGGGTGTTACATTTCCCCTTTTCGAATACTGAATCAACAAGATTTCATAGATTTTATCATAATCATCATTATCATGTACTCAATTTTGTTATTATTACCAACAAATACTATATGTAAATATAAATTTTAAAAAATGAATTTAAACATAAAAATGTTGACTTTTGCATACAAATAAAAACACATTAGATAGATTTAAATAAATATGTTAGATACTAACAAATGCTGCAGACACTCTTCCTCCCATAATGCACTTTGCACCAGAATACACATTCTGTCGTGTTGCACCAGTTGCCAGAAATCCAAATATCAACAAGATAACAGCATACACAGCCATTGCTACAGCAATGACAACAAAAACCACCTGGATAACCTCCAACCTAAATTTATCATAAAGAAACAGAGAAATTAAAAAAAACATTTATCTTTTATGTTTAGCATTCAAAATTTAGTCATTATAATTTTAATATTTATTTAGAGTACAATTAGCCATTACTGTTGTTATAGAAATAAACCAGAAGGTATTTCCCTCTAATCAATTATATTTTGTTTTCCCATTTTTTTTTTTTTTTTTAATTTTTTTTTTTATTTACTATAAATTTTTTTAGTCTTAAAAACAAAACAAAACTGTTATACACTCACGATATGATACCCTATAAATATTGAACATATTCTTTCAGAATTTATAAAGGTTTATTGGCAACTGTTAACTGATTTACAGTTTCTTTAAGTAAAATCATATTAAGTTTAATTTCAATACCAACCAGCTAACATTAAACAGAAACAGATCATTCAGAACATCTTTAATGATTAGACTGAGAGCTTTGTATGATGTTCCACAAAACACACCAACTCCTATGATACATATAACTGTTGCCATTAAAGAAGCAAAGGGTGTCCTCCCTAAACATTCCATGCACTCTGAAATGCATGAAAATAATAATAACAATAATAAACGTTTATAAGACAATTCAGAACAAATGACTTTAAATTTTTACTTTCACAAAGAGGTATAAATTGACATAAAAAAAAAACAAATTAAAAAACAACAGTTTTACTTGAAAATATGCTATTATTATTCCTTGGACACTCTCCTTAAAATATAAAATTAATATTGATTTAATTTAAAAACTGATGATTATCTACAATCTTTTTTGTTTGTAATTTAACCTGTAACAGAGCACTGGTTACTGCATAGGTTTATAAACTAGTTCTTGTTTTTATCAGGCACATATGAATATCAATACTGGTAGATTGTCAATAATAAATATAAATGTATTTCTAAAAACCAAATCACCATGGTTTTATGAACTTCTCAGGGGGCAAATATGCCACACATACAGTATATGTAATATACCATATTGTTTGGTATGAGGATATCTAAAAGTGATTATCACTGTTGGGTATAAGGGTATCTAACAGTGATTATTAATGTCTGAACATCAAATAGTGCTACTGCTGTTGGGTATGAGTCGGGGCATCTAATACTGATTATCACTGTTGGATGTTCTTATTCTGCAGTACATTCACCATCATAGTTCTGACAAAATCCTGGTTTACATAAAGACAAAATTCTGAGGATTTGGGGGGGTTTTATTTGTTGTTGTTGTTGTTTTAATTTCATTTCTTTTATTCACTTTCCTGAAATTAAATGATGTTTAAAAATTAAATGTAACAACTTTGAGAACCTGCGTCTGTAGGAATCATTTAAAAATTAATAAATAATCTATAGATAATACTTAATAGTTAATTATAATTATTCATTCAACTAAAATAAATTTTACATTAATGAATTTAATCCTTACCCATAGCCATGCTGAAAGAAAAACGCTTTTACTGTTAATCTACACAATTATTTTAGATCATTGTTATAATATTTATGTGACTTCATTTGATTCGAAACAGACTGATTCTTCTAAAAAATATATATATATTTATGTGACAGTAACAATAGTGATACAAAGCACTAAAAACCAGTTGATTATTGTTAAGGGAGAAAACTCTCGAAACTGCAGTAGTAAACGTCGCTAATCGATGTAAAGTGTAATGAGTACCAGCAAAATAATACTTTTATTATAATATATAATTCTTCTTTGAAAATAAATAATATAAATAAATAAATTTAATTTAATGAGGTGAAAAATAAGATGACAGAAAATTATTGATAAAAAATAAACATCTTTCGATTCTTTCTTTGGTACTTAACAAAAATGGCCTTATCGTTTCATATGATAAAGATAATAATTTTAAATTTGTTGTCTATTATTATTAAATAGCAAGAAGATAACAGCTGGAATAAATATCTGGATAATTTATTTTAAAAACCTGTGTTTATATATTACAAAAAATAAAGCTAAAGTTCAGTGCTTGGTGAACAAAACTGGTTCTCTATTCAAGTGAGGAAAATATAGGGCAGAAACGAAAATGGCGGCCACAGAGGTAAATGTTCGTAGAGGACAACTGATGTAGTCTTTAAAATTAGATGGCACAACTAAAAATAAGTATTGCTATTTGAATGACACAAATTGTTATCTTGCTGAATGCGACTTGAAATGATTTTTCAAAAAGGAATTTATATTTAGAGAAATACAAAAATAATTGAATCACCCACCGAGAGAGACTAGTAGTAGTAGTAATAATAAATTAATACTAGTATAAATAATAATAATAATTTTAGAAATCAACAGTATAAGTATAACTTGTATTATTATTAGATAAATATGGTTTATAAAAGAAATTTTGGTTTTAAATGTGTTGTCTGTTACTTATTTGCAGAATTTTAATGTGAAATGTGAACAAGCTTGTTTAGCTGCTGAAGAGTTCTCAAAGCTTTTTTATGAACATTTCGACAAGAAAAGAGATGTGAGTTTTGTTTTAAACCGTGTTTATTATATGCATGTATTTATTAGACAGTACTATTTCAGTGTTTGTAGATTAAAATAATATTTGTAAATGAGGTTAAAGACTACTCATTAATTAGTTTAAGAAGAAAACAATAACAAATGACATTATTATTATAAATCAGATGTATGGTGATTTGATTGATATTAAAAACTGCTATTTTGTGAAAATTATACATTTGATTAATTTATGTATAATTTTTAAAAAATATATTTATTTCTCATCAGTATTTTTGAAATATTAAGAGAATATTTAAAAATCCCCAATTAAAACAAGTTTATAAATATGGTTCTGATATTTTTAGTTCTGTTAATTAATCATTAGTGTTTACAGTTTCCATATTTGAAATGTAATGAATAATATTACATAATATGTGAAAGAAGGAAAAATATATTGAAACTGATGCTGCTTTGGTTACAAATTTTTGTTTAAAAAAGTAGATATTTTGTAATAATCTTATTTATTAAGCATAAACCTGTTACTGAGTTTTTCTGTTCTTGATGGAATGTATTAACTTTTTATGTGAGATAACCTTGGAGTTTTTTAATAATATAAATAATAAATAAATGAACATAAAAATTGTCAGTACAGGTGATTTTTTTTTTTTTATTTTTTTTTTTTTTATTTATAATAAAAAATTACTAAACTCCAAAGTTATCTTTTTTATTGGTAAAATCTGAATTAAAAACAATTGTAAGATAATACTGTAGCCAAATGCATCATTCTCAGTTACTTTCTCCTTCTTCCAACAGGACTGGTTTTTAAAAACATGAATGATCACAACAGTATGGCCAACCAAGCAAGTGATGCCATGGAAACACTAGCAGCAGAAAGTGAGGAACATACAAATGTTTTAAGAAACTTCTTTCGTGCTTTAGTTGACAACGACATGAAAGTAATCACTCTACTTTTAGAGTCTGGGAAAGCCAGTGTTAACATGACATTTGATGAACCATTTGATTTCATCATCCCTCGATTCAAAGGTTGGGGACCAATTCATATAATCACCAAACATGGAAATCTTATGTCTTTAAAGTTGCTTGTCAGACTTGGAGCAGATGTGGCCCTTCAGAACAAAGAAGGCGACACAGCCCTTCATATTGCCAGTCGACATGGGCATTTCCATTGTGTGGAATTTCTTCTTGCATGTGACAGCAGTTTGGTAAATAATGTTAACAAACAGGGCTTATCTCCCCTTCTCCGTGCTGTATTTAAGTTTGAGTTTGCCTTCAAGGGCCAGTACAAGAAGACAATACAGGCCCTGCTTTCTACTGGGTGTGATACAAACATCTGCTCTTCAACTAAAATTACTGCCTTGCATCTTGCTGCCAGTCGGGGCGATGCCTCCCTGTCTAAACTGTTGATTAATGGTGGTGCTAATGTCAATGCTGTGTGCTGTCAAGGCTCAACACCTTTGCTTAAAGCTCTCTATGCAATGCGGGTGAATGTTCAGTGTGTAAAAGTGCTGCTTGATGCTGGTGCTGATGTCGAAGTGAAAACAATCTCAGGAAGGTCAGTGCTGCATCTGGCAATTTTAAAATGTGATGAAGCCTGCGTAGAAAGCATTCTTCTGGCAGGAGCCAACCCAAATGCCAGCGACAACTATGGAAAGACACCACTTTGGATAGCTGTTCAGGAAAACAATATACATCTGGTTCCTATTATAGCTAAATATGGTGGAGATGTGAATTACTGTAGGCCACCTCAGAATCTCTCATTGCTGTCACTAGCAATTACCTGCCAGTCAGTGAGTATGGTGGAAATGCTCTTAAGACTGGGAGCTTCAGTTGATACAGAAACAGCACTGTGTGCTACTCCCCTTTCTCTTGCTGTTGATGTTCAAAACATTCCTATAATTAAACTACTTCTACATGAAAACTGTCGATTAAACATTGTAGGCAATTCTAATCATACGTTAATTCCACAGACACCTTTAGCAAATTGCTTTTGAACGTGCAAACCTAAATGTTATCAAGTTGTTAATGAAAGCTGGTTGTAAAGTTGAGGCCCAGTGGTTAAAACCTAGAAATCTTTCATCTGGACTTGCTAATAACACTGATGTTTTGAAATGGATTGAAGATTACCGCAGTGTGGTTCCACCACTGCTGCATTTATGTCGAGTAACAATTCGAAATATAATGGGCCCTGGAATCAAGGAGAAGTTAGAAATGTTGTGCACTGAGGCACTGATACCAAGAAGACTGGCTGATTTCCTCATGTTGACTGATTTACTAGCGGATGATAAAAACAATTCCTTGCAGTTGCATTTGGGAAGAATTAGTAGACTTAATGATTAGGAGAAACAAAAAAGAACAACAATTTCTGGTATCCAAGAATCTCTGATAAAACAAAAAAATTAAATTAAAACTTTAGAAATTATGTATACATATATCCATACCTATAATAATTATAACAATGGAATAGATCATATAAAAAACTTCTTTTCAGTTGCTTTAACCTCTGAAAAAGACCACAATGTTAATAATAGCAAAGAAGTAGCATTAAAATTATTAACTTGATTAAATTGTATAATTCATTTTGAATATGCCCATAGGCCTATATGTAATGTTTTTTCAAGATTTGTTAATTATGTTGTTTGTAATTCTGCATTAACACAAATCAACATTTCTAAAATCAAAAATATGAAATGATAATTTTAATATGTATAAAATTTGACTTCTCTTCCAAATATTGAATATATAGATATATATATTGAAGAAAATACAAATTGTAATTTCTAATCATAGATCTCTCTCTCTCTCTCTCTCTCTCTCTCTCTCTCTCTCTCTCTCTCTCTCTCTCTCTCTCTCTCTCTAGATTATTTTTTAAAAATAGCAAAAAATATTTAATCAGTTAATATATTTCATTATTAACCTAACTGCTTATTTACAAATATAAAAATCAGTTTATTACTTTGTTATCTGTTAAAAGAAGCATCTGATATATTCAAGTACAGAATTAATCAAAAATAGTACTGAAGGTTACTTTGAATATAATATAAAATAAATAAAAACTTATTACAATTTGATGATGGCTTTCATAAAATATTTTAAGAGTAGAAAATTATTATTATCATTATTTTTAAATATATATATATATTTTTTTTTTTTTTTTTTTTTTTTATTTTTATAGTAGCATATATTAACTCTATGAAATGAATTATCTGAATTTATTTGTATATGCATAATTTTTTTCTCTTTTTTTAATTTGTATTTTATTTTTTTTTTATTTTATACTGTTTCAAATAACAAAAAAAAATATGCAAGAATCATAATGCATGATAAATACACTTTTTGAAAAAATATTTAGCATATAATTAATATATACTAAAGTTTTATTTTATCTTGTTGATTCAGCATATTGTTAGTATTTTAGATTGAAAAAAAAACTTGGTATGTTTAAGGCTGTAGTATTACGTGTGTGTATATATATATATATATGAAGTCATCTGTTATTGTGTGGCAACCATGGATGTCTTCCTGTTTGGTATTTGTTAACTAATTAACAAACATTTTCAAATGTTCCAAATTGAATTTTTGTTATTTTTAAAAATAAAAATAAAAATATTTTTACTTATTATTATTATTATTATTATTATTTGATTTCATGATTATCAGCTATATCGATTAATTTAAAAAAATAAAAAAAAACTTTAAAAAAAACTATTTCCCTTAGTTTTATTTTGATCACTTTAAAATTCTTTTGTTGTTTATGTAATCTGTATACCAGATGTTTGTAACTAGTTAAAAGCTCAATGATTAAAGAAAACAATTTGACTAAGAAGACTGCTGTAAAAAACACTAAAATAAGGGATTTTGAGGTGTGTGTGTCTGATTTTATTTTATTTTATTTTATTTTTTGGATGAGCATTCTGACTCCATGACCAATAGATATCTGGTTAGGTTTATATATATAATGGAAGTTTATGCACCTACCACCATTTTATGATTTATATTTTTAACAGAATTTTATTGGGATGTTTTTGCTATTTTAAATTAAAAATATTAGAAATTATGATAGTAAACTGCTAATAAGTAATGCATTTATAGAGTAATATTGGTGGGCTAATACAAACTAAAATGTACATATAAACATGTTTATTGATAATCAAAAACATGAGAGGTAAGTAACTTAGCCTTGTTTTGTGTGTTTTTTTGTTTACTTTTTTAATTACTTGAAATAATTACTTGTATAGGTTTAACCAATATTTTATTGGTCAGATGTTTAAACCAGTATTGGATTAAATTAACTGAAACAGAACTGACAGTATTTAAGAAATTAACTAATATTTGTATTAATAATGGGAGATAACTTGAGATTGCTCTCTTTTTTTTTTTCTTAAATTTTTTTTTTTTTTTTTTTTTTTTTTCAACTGCTTTCAATAGAAAACAGATTAATATCTAGTAAACAAATTAATATGTTTGTAAATGGAAGTTCACCGAATGCTTTGAATAATTAGTAAAAATGACATAATGGTTTGTATAAGAGTGAGTAATTCATTTGTGTCGTTTTTCTTTCAGCTGGTTAGAAAGTTGTATTTGGACACAGCAAATGTTGTGTGGAACGGGAACACACTCACAGGGTCTCAGGAAATACTCAAGTATTTTGAGGCACTGCCTACATCAGAACACCAGCTAAGTTCACTAAATTGTCAACCTTTAGTGGGTAAGTACATTTTTTTTTTTTTTTTTTTTAATTAAATAAAAATTCACCTCAAAGCATGTTTGGAAAATGGGATAGATTATTATATATACATCAGTATGCATGTGTGTATTGCATTGCTTACAACATCCAATAACTTGGTTGTGTTCTGTATAACTTATATTTAGAGACTGTTTCAATTACAGATTTCATATTTATTTTTTACTGAGGTTTTAACTGCATTTGTTTTTTGTAGTCTTTTATTTTGGAATTGATGTCATTTTGTTGTGTGTTCTGTTGTGCTAGGCTCAAAAAACTTCATCCAACAATCTGACCTTAACAATCAGTCAAGCAGTGAACTGGTTATATTTTCAGTTGTCCTTGGTGCTCCAATTATTTCCATTTCTAAACAGCTGTATGTAGGAAGGTGTACTTAAAAACTCCTTAGCCTCTAATAACAAACAATTAAATGTTGCCCGTTTCATTGTAAATGTAATAACACATGTAATAGCTATTTATATTTTAGATGTATTGATAAAGTATCATTAAACATTTGTTTTCATCCTAAGAGAATTGCTTGTTGTCTGTTTGTAATTAAAACTTATTTTTATGTTTTACAGAGCCCCTGAATCCAGGTGAAAAGGCAATAGCTGTGACAGTGTTCGGAACGGTAAAATATGCCAACAACAAAAAGAAAGCATTCAGTCAGAATTTTATTCTTATTTCACAGGCTAAAGTTTGGAAAATTGCAAGTGATGTGTTTCGATTTTTGGAGAAGCCATGATTTAATAAATATATGTATAATGTATGTATATTTGTCTGGTTAGCCAAACATACTGTTGATATATTTCTAGCTGTGGATCTGGATTGAAAGAAGTATAACTGAGCCAGAAAGATTAATAAAAACTGCTTTTGAGAACTGAAAATTATGTGGCACTCTTCACAAGGTTAATTAATTTCATGCAACATTGTTGCTGTTCAAGAAGAAATATTTGAATTACAAATCTTAAATTTTGTGAATCCTTGAATTGTTCAAATAAAGCACAAGTAACATTTGAAACGATGTGGATTTAGTGTTTTATTATTATTTTATATCAATTATTTTATTATTATTATTATGATTATGATTATGATTATTATTATTATTATTATTATTATTATTAATTATTATTATTATTATTATTATTATTATTATTATTATTATTATATAAAAAAATATTTTTAAAACCAGGAAATAATTGTTAGACATTCTTCTAGCAATGGTAGAAAGTAAAACATTTATTAAATATATATTAAAGCAAATATTTATGAGTTATTAACTGTTATTGATATTATTTTTATATTATTTTACATAAACTGAATGTTAAGTTTATATTTAATAAAAGTTTTTAAATTAATGAATTAGTGTTAATAAATTTTGAAAACAGTAGAATGTTATAATAAGAAATTCACATTGATATATAATCATGATTACATTCAGAATAAAATCTGGTGTTTTAAGTTTTCATAGTTTAGTCTGATGTTTTGTATTCAAATTTAACCTTCACATCTGCTGGTTTAAATGATGAAAAGCTGTCTCTTTCAAAGATATTATCTTTTTTTTTAGAGCATTTAAAAAAAGACTACAGTGTTAAATTTTTGTAAAATAAGGCAGTCATAAAAATGTAATATTCACATTTCAGATAATGAAAATGATATTATTTACTAAATAATATGTATTTACAAATAAACGATAGAGTGAAGGATGCCAGTTTTTTTTTATTTTACAACACTGGTATTTCAGCAGAAAGCTGCAGCAATATTTACTATTACTACTTCAACCGGACCTAGATTCTAACAGAATGTTCACTCACACATGACCAATACTTTACTGCATCCTCTTTTCTCAGTGTTGGCAAATTCTGGTGGTGGAACATTGCAATGTTATGCATTCGTGTATCTTGCACGTAATTCAGTAAACCAACCAATGAAGAGGTCTTATAGTTGCCAATATATACCATAAAAAGTGGGGATGAACTATTAATTACTGCAAAAATTTTAATTTAAATACGTATAAAAGCAACAATTTTATTAACAATCCAAATGGGATATTTAAATTTGATTATAGGAGGTAAGCCCCCAGGACACCCAGAGTCCATGAAAGCACATGCAGACAAAGACTTCCCTGTGAAAAAAACAAACAAAAAAGGTAGGACAAAAGCCCGCCTCCTCATGGAATGTGTAGCAGGACAAAAGAAAAAAGCAGTTTTGCAAACAACCATTTTATTAAAGAATAACTAGTTATGTACATATTTATCAAAATCAGCATAATAATGGCATGATTGTCACTTTAGTGTGTGTTTAATCAACTTTATTATTATGAAAGTACTGCAACAGTAATCACAATTAAGATCGAAGATTCAGTATGAACAGAGGATTTATTTCAAAGCATATACAATCACATGAGGTTTTGAGGAATTTTGCCATTTTCAAAACTCAGTATAATTTCCAAAAATAATATCAATAGTTGATGAAAACTCCAGACCTCATTGGATACTTTGGCTTCATGACAAAAACATTTTATATTTTCTAAGGTCTGCTATGACACCTTAATAAGGGCTAATTATGTGGATTAATTTTATCTGGTCAGTTCTTAAAGCTGATCATATCTAATTTACTTGACCGAATAACTAATACATAAATTCCATGTTTTTGATAATTAGGTGTCAGGGAAAATTAAATTTAACAATGATAGAATATGTTTTTTTAATTTGTGGGGAGTTTGTACTACTTTGTTCTTATCTATGGAGGGGCTTTTGCTCTACCTTGTTTTTTTCACTAGTGGGATGGCTTTTGCCCACCTGTGCACTTCTGGATCGGGGGAGGGTCTTATATCCGTATACCACATATTTGTGTAGCCATTTGTAAAATTCAGGATTGTTTTTAATTGAAGAAATTCATGAAAACTATATGTTTATACAAAATGATATACTGTCAAATCTCATTTCACCATCATTAGTGATCAACTGATTTTGACATTACAAACGAACTTTCTGATATTATGAATTTCTGCCCAAAAATACCCCAGTAGTTGCCCTGTTGTCTTGGAGAATAATAAAAAGTTACAGACACTTATTTTGATCGTTCAGTGAGCTAGTGAGTATTAACGAATGAATCTGTGGAGAAAAACAAATAGTATATTTTAAAAACTATGAACCGTTTACATCGCCTGCATTCACATTATACACTCACGTTTGTTTTCAAGTCATTGCTAATGCCATCAGGAAATCAATAATGATATCTTAAGTTGTTTTACAATATAAAACGGGAATGGGGACGGTTTGGGCTATTTCTTTATGCATTTAATATCGTTATCTATAATATTACATCAGGTTTTAGTGGGCTAATTATGATTCTGTGTTCGAAGGAATAGGAAATTTCTTTTGAATTACGTGATAGTTCTTAAACGGGCCCATCGTTGGCTATGTGCCTCGTATGTGGATGTGATAAAACGAGATAAATGTGTGTATATTTAAAAACAATCTGTCTGTTATTAAACGTTTCCGGGGTGCATAAAGCTCACGTAAATTAAACAGTCTTTGATAAACCCACTATTAATACGGTTCATTTCCGACGATCCGGAAGAAGCATTTTCACTGTGTGACAATTAGCATATATTTGATTCATTCGGTTTAAGACACCTTTACTACAAGAGAAAGGCCTTAGCAACAGAACAAAAAAAAAAAAAAAAAAAAACATATTGGGAAGTAATTTTTTTTTTTTTTTTCTCTTTCCTCTTCTTCTTCAGTCAGGCAAACCTGATGTCAAACAGGTTTAACTGATATTTAACTTGATTTCGAGTAGTCGTAATTGGAGCTGAAATAGATCGGTGTAAAACACGTCCAGTTAAGTCATTTTAAAACTTGGACATCAGCCTTACACCAAACTACTGCTGCTCGACAGAATCCGCCAGTTATCAGTTCTTAATACTTTTATTATTATTATTATTATTATTATTATTATTATTATTATTATTATTATTATTATTATTCATACAGACGTCGTCGATAGATTCATTATAATTATACATTTTCAGTATCAAATTTATTTAAAATTCGGTTTATTTGTCTTTTCTGCTGTGGTGGTGGGTGCTTACTACCTTCATGTGTCATTGTTGCGTCATAGTGGACAGTTTGGATCTCTTTTTACACCTCGTTACGGTTGTGTGAAATTAAACAACAATGGGTATCGTTAGAAGGTCATTGAATATTTATCCACCAATGACCATCTTACAAAACCTCATCGGCGTGCAAATATTTGAAGTTCATCTGGAACCAAGCTGGAAAAAAAAAAAAATCATTTCTATCATTTATATACTTATTTAAATTATTCTGTGTAATTCTGTTGTATTAGATGCAAAGCAAATTTCTTCTTTTTTTTTTTTTTTTTTTTTTTTTTTTTTTTACAGGACTCCGCCTTTTTCTTTCTTTCTTTCTTTCTTTTTATTTTATTTCAGTTACAGTAATAATAAAGGCAAGAAAACAAATATTCTGTTAAAATTTTAAACATAAAATTACTATAAGGATTTTGTTAATTTTTAAAGAATTTCTTATAAAAGTATATTTTCTTTTTCTTTCTTTCTTTCTTTCTTTCTTTTCATTAAAAAAATAAACAGATTGCAAAAAAAAAATGTTCATGCTACTAAAATATTTCACCATCGTATCAGTCTCGAAATTAGTTTAGTTTTTTTTAAAGCATATACTAATAAATATGATAAAATAAATAAATAAAAATGGGAAGAAAAAAAAAAAAGAGAGCAAACAAAATAATAATGAATCTTACCTGTATATCTGTCATCTCCACATTTCTCCGTTCTGGAGCCTCAATGGTTTGCTCACAACTGCCAGTGCTGCACTGCCAAATCTTCCATCAGTGGTCACTTTTATATTCTTTTCTTAAACTAGCGCCTAATTTGTGTGTTTCTGACTGCCAGGTGATTCTGAAAATCTGATATAACTATTTCCTTGGTCACGCAAACTGTTAGAGGTTTCCATCCATCGAGGTATGTTTTTCACGTGTTTGTGCAGGTGACTGCTCAATAGAACAGCGTTGAGTTACAGTAGAAGAAAAAAAAAAAAGTGCAACAGGATTTAGTGGATGTAGTTTTTAAATGAAAGAAGAAGATATACTAGTATTCACCAGTTAGTTTAGTTAATTAAGTAGTAATATGGTTTAGGAAAATAAAAAAATAATAATAATAAAAAAAAAGACTAAATAAGCTATTTTCTGTGTATATCGAAATGATAATTTCTTGAATATAATAATCTCTCTCTCTCTCTCTCTCTCTCTCTCTCTCTCTCTCTCTCTGTATAAAACAGATTTTGCATTATAATATATTAATTTTATTAGGTTTATTTTCGTTATTATTGTCGTTGATGCTGTTGTTGCTGTTGTTATCATTATCATTAAAAAGATTAATGGTTATATTTTTTTTTTACATAAAACACACACACACAGATTTTTAACACATTCTAAAAAACTACGATTTATATAAAAATAAAATAAAATAATAATAATAATTATTATTATTATTATAATGATAGTTTCTTTTTATTTTTTTTTTTTTATTTTTTTTAATTCTCTTTCAGTTACCTTTTTATTTGCTTGTTTTAGGGTTTTTTTTTAATTTAATTGGCAAAAAGATGCCTATTATCTGGGAATGTCATCTTTGTAGATTCCTTGCCCTCAATATTTAATACGTAAAACCAGCCTGGGCTTGCCTGAGCCCCTAACAGTTGAAGAGAAGATGATAACGTTTTCAATTAACAAGAATTGTTACAGATCCCAAGCAATCATTATCATTCATTAGCATACTAAAAACTGTTAACCTACTGTACCTATGGCTACGCGAAACAAAAATAAAAAAAATAAAAATAATAAAAATAATAAAATAAAATATATATATATATATATATATATATATATATATATATATATTTATTTATTTATTTATTTATATATCGAATTTTCTTAATGATTTTTTAGTTTATTTATTTATTTTTGGGGGGGGAGATCCCAAAATTTAAAAATTATCTTTTATAAAATGAATTTTCTATTTACCATCTTTAACGCACGCTTTTATCTTTTACTCATTGATAAAATTATATTTAAACAAAAAAAAACAAAAAAGTCTTTCATTTTTATCATAAATAATGCCAGTGGTCGTTCGCTTTGTTAAAATTATTTCATTCTAGTTTTCAAAAAGAATGTTTTTAATAAGTTATAAATATTATTATTTAGTATTAAGCTTGTTTATAAGTTAAAAATGATCAAGAACTGAAGAAAATTTAGTTTAGTACGTATAATGCTAGGTCGCCGCTCTATATATTTATTTATATTCAGTGTACATTTTGGTGAACATGAACAAATATACTGATGTATTTAATCGAGTAAACTACATGAATATATACATGTATGAATGAATACAAACATAAATATATATCATACGTACATAATATATCTGTATGTATGTATGCACGTATGTACGTATTATGTTCAAGGTATATGAATTTATATGACTTTAATTTCTTTATATGTAATAAAATGTTTTAAAAGATTCTGTTTGTCCACTTTCGACAAAAAAAAAAAAAAATAAAAATAAAAAGTAACTCCAATAATAATAATAATAATAATAATAATAATAATAATAATCAATCATAATCATAATCATAATCATAAAAATAATAATGAAGATTTATGGAACAAAATTTAAATAGCTCTGAATAATAACCTCTGAATAATAATAATGTAAACATCAAAATTTAAAATACTGGCAAAACATTTTTATTTCTGTGTGTAGTTAAATTTTAGTGGTATGAAATCAGCATCAGATTTTAATCGGCTTTTCAAGCAATCATTTATTTTTTCTTCCCCATGTTGTTATCAGTACTATTTTGGGATTTTATATCAATTATTACTTTTTTTCTTCTTTTTTTTATCACTGGACAAGTAGATTATTAATGAAGGAATAATAATAATAATAATAATAATAATAATAATAATAATAATAATAATAATTTAATAAATAAATTTCACCATGTTGCAGCCTATATAACTGTATAATTCAGACTGAAGCACACAAATAAAGACATTTTAATGCAAAACGCGAATAAACAAATAATGTTGGAGTAGCTAACTAACAAAGATTCATTTTCTTTCTTTTCCATTTTTTTTTTTTTTTTTTTTTTTTTTTTTTTTTGTATATGTGTAGAATGTGTATATAAGTTGTTTCTTCTTCTTCTTCTTCTTATTATTGTTGTTGTTATTGTTCTTGTTGTAAAATAAGTTCCAGACAAACAGCTATCGTTTTTGCATGGCTTATCAGATTTGTTAAAACGAAAAAAAAAAAAAAAAAAAAAGACAGAAAAGCACACTCCTGAATACCTAGAGAAATCGGAAACAGTCTAAAGATCGTTTGGAAAAGCCTTGTGGTTTATCAGTTAGAGTAGCAAATGATTCATCATTCATATATTATTTTAAAAATAAAAAATAAATAAATAATAATAATAATTACTTTAAATTTCCGTGACTACCATGATTTGGTATCGTATCACCAGGGTATGTATTTCAATTAATTCCAAAATATTTTTTAAATTACAAACGAAAACTGTGGTATTCAGTTTTCAGTGTATGTATTATTAATATTTTAATAAATATTCTAATTATTTTATTTTATTATATTTTTATTTTATTTTAGTAATATTATTTTAATTTGTTACATTATTCTTTTCTTTTCTTTTCTTCTTTTTTTTTTTTTTTTTTTTTTAAATTTTCAAAAAATATATTGTTTACTATTTTTTATTTCATTTTACTTATTTGTTTATTTATTTATAATTTGTTTTATGTGTTCTGTTTGTTTTATTTTATTTCATTCTGCTATTTTTATTTTATTACTATTTTAAAAATATTTGTTGGAATTGCAAGACTAATATAAGATTGTTTGCAAAAGGACTGGTAGCTCATCCCAAAGAGTAGCAAATGACATCATACTATCATTTGATGTATGTATGTGTGTGTGTATATATATATAATTCCAAAAAGTGATAAACGCCAAAACCAAAATTAAAAAACAAAAAACAAAAACGCCACCAAAAGTTCAGCATTTGACGGGTGTTCAACACCCCGTAATTGTTTTCCTCAAATCTCAATCCGCCGTAGACTATAAACCTTCGTTGCATAAACGTTATGAACTCCAGAGCAAACAGTCGTTTTTATTTCAAAACAAAGAAAATGGAGTTATCGCGTTTTGCAACCAAACTCTTCATATATATATATATATATATTGCTTTAGTATTTTCATTTTATTTACCCATTTTTTCCCATTGTTTTATTGCTTTATTTTATTGTTGTTATTAGTATTATTATTAATTTTTTATTTATTTATTATTATAATGATTTTTGAAAATTTTATTTCAAATTATTATTTTTTTTATTAATTAATTTATCATTGTTGTTGTTTTATTATTAGCAGTATTTTTGTTTTGGTTACTTTACTGCTGGTTATTTTTAGTTTTTTATATATATCTTTTTTTGTTGTTCTGCTGTTAACATTTTTTTTTTTTTTTTGCGTTTATTTTACTTTTATCTGCAGGCAAGGGTAGCCTTTGAATTTCCTCATAATAATAATAATACTAATAATAGCAAAACTTAGGTCCCTGCATTCATCCTGAGAAAGACAGAGATATATACCAATGTAACAGAAAAGAAGAGAAAAGGGAATGTGTGAGGGTGGGAACCAACGCAAAACAATAAATAAAAATAATAATAATAATAATAATAAATAATAATAATAAATACACAACTGTTATAACTTAGTAAAGTTAGGGTGTTTTTTTTTACCAAATCTGAACTAACTTTAAAAATGACTGTGCAACATGCTTGTATTCCAATAATGCTGTGAACAACCTGCGTCAAACACATGGAGCTGGAAAAACCTGAACTCTTGTCAAGAACACATTTTAAAAAAAGATGAAGAAATTTATTCACAAGCTTATTCATCGTTTTCAAAAGTACAGAGTTGTAAATGAAATTCTACAATTCCTTACAGATACAAACAAGTGAACTGTACATACTTTGAAAGAGGTTATTTGATGTAGCTTTGGCATTTCCATTCTTATGCATGTATTTTTAAAATTTTCCTTTATTTAGTTTGCATTGGTGGATTTTCAGCCTCCCCTGCCCCTGAAAACTGATCTTTATTTTAAGTAGAATGAAACAAATATAATCCCCCCCCAAATAAATAAATAAATATGATAATAACCCTAAAATGTTCTTCATTGTCAACAGTATTAAACACTACACAGCTAAAAGGAAAAGAAACAATTATCCACAATAAACTTGCAACTATAATGATTATTATATGTATAATTTGTTACTCTTTATAAAAGTATTGTTGATACAAAGCCAAAACACCGACAACAAAGTGGTGTTTAAATTGTTTTTATTATTTTGAAAAGCTGTGGTCAGTTGGACTGGAAATGATATAAAGTTGATTGTGTTTCATTATATATTATTAATATAAATACTGTTTAGCAAGAGCATGCAAAATTCTTAGATATTTATGGTACCACAAAATGTTTACGTGCTACATTTTCAGAAATATTTGTTCTTCTTTCTTATTAAAAACATCAATTCTGAATTTGAAAATATATTACTATTATCACAGAATAGAAGATTTACTTTCTCAAAAATACAATTAATAAAGACATACATTAAAAAAAATTATTTTCAATAAATTAGGTCTGTTTTTTTGGAATTGTTTTTTTTTTGTTTGTTTTTATTTTATTTTTTTAAATTTCTTCTTTTGAAACTTCAAACTCATTTGATTTAAAATGTAAACTCAGATGAAAAATACATGGACAAAAATGCACAATGCAATGAATCTTTGAACTCATAATCCCTGATAAATGATACTGCAATGCAATGTAAAATGTTTTATTCTTTTCAGCAAACAACTGTGGGAAATACCAAAGCTATAAATAAAAGAAATAAACTGGTAGAAGTGTTCAGTGCCATCACATCTATAAAACAGTCAGTATATTTAGCACTCATCAACATATGTAAGTCACACTCTGCATGAAAGTAACACACACACACACACAGAAACAACAAATTCATTATCAAGAAATCAAGAGTGCTCAGCAAATGCATTTTATGAAATTTAGTTCAGTGTTAACAGAAAAAAAAAAAAAAAAGGTTGAAAAAAGATGCAACCCAATTGTATTTGTAAAAAACTACAGAAATCAAGAACAATTTCCAGTTATAGTCACCAACAGCAAACCTCCATACAAAAATCTACCATATGACGAAGTTTAAACTAAATTCTTTTAAAATTTATCTGGGTTATTTAGCTACTGAACTTTCAAAATTAACTGGTATTGAAAAGCTTTGCTCCCTGTTTCAAATGAAATACTATTCAGATGTGGTTTACATTTTAAAATGTTCAAGCAAGGCACTGTTGACTATGTATGTTTATCTAGGTATTGTGAACATCATGAAAGGACATTTTTTTTTGCAGCTTGCCTGTTACCTGGTACTAGTTTTTGTCTTTCACTTAAAACTGCCTGATAAAGAGTTCTAATATTTCTAATTCATTTGACCATCAAGGTATTAGCATATTTCTTTACAGCTGGCAAGTTATAATAAGTTGAGCTTTTAACAATTTCATTCACTTTTTACTGTAGATTTGTAATCAATTTATTTATTTTTGGTGTAGTTTAATGCTGATGAGAATCAACTCATGAAACATCCTAACCGTATGTACATTTTAAACAACGGTATAATCATCAAACCTGTTTTCTACAAAATCAAAAGGCTGATTTTCACAAGCAAAAATTTATTACATATATCAGTAGACATTTTAAAAATTCATCTAAAACTATATAACTGGGGGACAACAAAAAAAAAAAAAAAAAAAAAAAGTTCATTGAGTTATTTCCAGCTGTAAACAACTAAAATTTTACCTTGGTCAACAATCTGTTGATAGATTAAATATGAGATCTTGTTTATTTTATCCATGTAACTGAAATGTGACATTTTTTTATACTGTTTAATGAATTATGTAAAAATATTTATGTCAGGATTTTTTTCTTCTATAAATTACTAATAATATACATTAGATATACTTGGAGATAAATAAAATAAATCCCATCCCCCCACAAAATAACATAAAAATACAATAAAATAAAAAATGAAGAAAAGAAAAGAAAAGAAATCAACAAAACAATAAATATCTGTAATATGGACAGTTATATAAATCTGGTTTACATACAACTGTGTAAGATGATAATCATAATGGAATCAAAACTTAATTTTTCTTGGAACATCATTTTCATTTACATTTGGAATAAAATTAATCATCTGAAGGTATGATACAAGTTCTGTAAAAAAAGGATTATCTGACTAATGAGGTTGAGGGAAATTCTGGCAAAGAATAACCACACACTGAATTATGTAATGTTGACAGATCATACACTTTGTTTTTCATGTGTTAGAGGAATATGCAACCAATATATTTTTTATTTTTTATGTATATACATATATAAACACACACACACATTTCTGAAGACATACACACAAATAATAAATAATTACACTATACAGTTATAAATGTATTAAAAAGAATACATGAGGGGGGGGAAATGTTTAAAAAACACTAACAATTTTGATCTACTGACCTGAATCAACTGCAACTAAAATTGATTCTGCTTGAAGTCCCGTAAGACAAAATCATTTTACATGTCTGCATAACCAACTGAAACAAGACACAGCACACCATCACACACGCACAGACCAACCTATATACATACAGTCATCTCCTAATGATGGCAAGCATTTCAAGTTTTAATGTCTGAAGGATAATTACTTCAGGTTGTTTTTTTTGTTGTTTTTTAACTTAATTCAATTCTGTTTCACAGCAAAAACAAATGTTAGGCAATTTTAAACCTGATAATTGATTATTTTAGTTTAACAATTTTTGTGCTTTTAATACATTTAACGTTAATAAAATGTTCATGACTCCCCTATTTCTTTTTAAAAAAATAAAATTTAGTTCCAAGTTTTATCTTCAATACTCAAAAATATACACTTCCACATTCAACTATTTCAACTAGCACAAAATTATTCTTCATGCATTTAACTGCTTGAAGTGCCTGCCATAGAAAAAACAAAAACAAAAAAACAACAACACACAATTACATTATATGTAGAGTTATATATATATACACGTGATACAGTTCCTTTCAAACTTTCAGTCTTACTCAACAGTCTTGTAAATGTATTACAGCATAATCTTTCCAGTATTTTGAATATGGTTTCTTCTAGTCAAAAATCTACTGTTTTGAAATCTTGATATCCACATGAAGCAAATATTTCTGAATTGTAGAGGGGAAAAAAAAATGAAGAATGAATGATGTAATTCTGTGGTGAGTAGCTAATAAACTAGACACACAGTGTCCTTGAGAAACTTTTCGATCTGACCATCTTTCATTACAAAAATCTGTACACAGCACTGACATCCCTGTATTCTTTAAATTGGTTTATATAACAGAATCATTTTTTGTTTTGTTTTAATTTTATCACAGGTTTTAAAGCAAACAGTTCAACAAACATTCTCCATGCACTTTTCTTCCACACATTTAATAAATCTGTAGTACTGGTAGTCAAAGATTACGTAAGTATTTCCACATTATAGGTTAACTTGGCTATTGCAGCAAGCCTTTTTAACCAAACATTCCGGCATGCAAGAACTGCCATGGTTTATTAAATGCAGTACCTAAAAATGATGGTACATACAGTTCAGTTCATAATCAACAATTTTTCAATTTTTTTTTTTTTTTTTTTTTTTTTAATCATTATTTCTTTCTTTCTTCTTTAGATATAAAAATTCATTGCTGTTTGGTGTACTCAGTCCTGTCTCAATTTAATAGCCTAAGAAGATGCCGATCCATTTGCCACAACTATCTGATCTAACTGTGTGCTAGGAGGGATCGTGAATGCTGTTGCATAAGGGAATATATTATGACACATTGCAGTATAGTCCCGTGCAGCCTGCTCGCACTTGCCAAAATCTCCCCGGCATAAACACTCCAAAACTTCAACACAGTTCTGTAAGATAAACAGTAATGTCACATTTTGATTCAAGTAACTTCAAAATAGTTATTCATTTAACGTATTAAATTTAATGCATGGATGTTCAGTACAAGTTAAAAAATCTGGGAAATAACCTTTAAAAAAATACAAATTTCACAAAGATTAACAAATTAACTGCACTTCATGTTTTATATTTTCTTTCAAGAGGTCAAGGGTAATCAAACTAAATATTAGAATGGTATGAAACTGCACTTAAATAAAAGTTACCTTGATTGTAATGCCTTTGACATCCTTGGATAGTGTCATTGCCAATGAGGTAGCCCTCTTCTGGGTGGAAGGATCCAATTCGTACATAATACGTGCCCCTAAAAGGTATTTTATGCAGTCTTAAATGTTTTGGATAGAAAAAATTGGAGCACAAGTTAAACTGAAATATGGAGTTTCAAGATTAAAAAAAATAAATTAAAGATATTCCTTCCAAAAATTTTGGACACAGATGAATAAATTTTAATGTGTTTATATTCTTGGTAATTCACTGCTAGAAACAATGAATATTAGTATTAAACACGATAGTTAGATGAAAAACTGATGATGAAGTACTATACATACCTGCCAGTAAATGCTCCAAGGATTTAGAGTTATTTGCTATAAATTCTTCATTAATGGTTTTGGCATCTTTGCCACTGTACAATTTATCAACCTCACGGGTTATCACAGATTTTATAGGATCACTGAGTTCCTTCTGCTTGAGTGTTACTGGTAAAAAGAAATGACTATTATCAATTTTAATTTAAAGAGTGTTAAAACTAACGATACAACAAACCATTTAACTTACTCTGTTTAAAAGGACATCATATATTTAATTTTCAAGGACCTTTCTTGTTATTTTGTATAAAACTATATTTTACATCTGCATTCTCTTAAACTATTGTTAATTAATATTTATAAGCAAGACACACTTTAAAACATTTCATTCCTTTTTAAAATAATGCTATTAATGTTATTTATTTCAAGGGTAACAACTTATCATAGATATATAAAATAATAAAAAAATGTATATAATAAAACAAATACTAACCATGTTCTAAAAATCGCATCCTACATATGTGGAAGCGAGGATCTGTGGGATCAGCTTGGAAGCCCCTTTTGATTGACTGAAGCATTAGTAGTAATTTACCTGGTGAAGACAATTATAAAATATAAACATCATTATATATCATTTCCAGTAAAAAAAACAAAAAGCTGTGAAACTGCTAACAGATTTAGTCTGCAAGATTTTGTATAACAGTTAAATGTTGAAAGCTTTAAAATATTCCACAACTGTTTAAATAATTTCAGTTGTAATTTTAAATCAGTAAATTTTTAAAACAGAATGTAGATCAGTAAAGTAAATTAAATTATCTGCCATAACTATTTGTAAAAATGTGGGTGTTTTTTTTGTGTGTTTTAAATTTTAAAATCCTACGCACAATCAGTATATTTTAAAATCTGTACCAATAATTATAGTGCCTGATCAAACTTACCCTTTCTGGAATAGAGTTCATAAGCAAAGATGTGTGTGTCTATTCGATTTGGACATAACATCTGAAGAGGTTTTAAAAATCGTACTGCCTGATCTAAGGGATCTGAAACCTGCAATGTACAATTAACATAATATTCAATAATCTCGTAGAGTCAGTAAAATTTATCTTTTTACAAACAAAATGAAATTTACAAATAATACACTAAGGATAAATTTGCTTTGTTCAAAATAAAAAACAAATTGTCTAAATTTTAATATTAACATTAGATTTTAAAATTTCCAATTGTTACATAAATACAAGCACATAAAATAAAAGTAATAAACTACCAAAAACAAAACAGATCAATATTTCTCTTTGAGTAATTATACTACAATCTTATGGTTACAATAAAGCACAGACTGTATATTTGTTTCTGTTTTTTTTGTTTTTTATTTAAAATTTATCAGGGGAGACAAATCCTTCTTTAAACTTGAAAAAAGAAATGTCTACAATTGATAATATTACTTATTAGTAATGTTCGCGTTCTAATTTAGATAAAATTTAACTGTTACCCTTGCCAACTTGTCTGGTACTAGTTCTTCCTCTTTGGGTCCATCTAGATCTCCATCAGCTGCCTTTTTGTTAGCAGATTCACGCTTTTCCAATTCAGCTCTTTGTTTTTCCTTCTCAAGCTCAGCAAGCTTTGCTGCTTTTTTCTGTTTCCTTCTAATTTTCTTCAGTTCACTAGGAGTTAAATTTTCTGAAACAGATATTGTGAAAAAAATTTCAATCAATTTCTTCTTAAGATAATGTTTCTGTAATTCATATTTCTACTGCACATTCACACACCTCAATAGATTATGCAATAGATATATCCTACTTAAAAAAAATCAAAAGCTTCACAATCAATATCTGATAATGTTAATTAACATTTAAATTTTAAAGAAAGCTAAATTCTTTAAAAGAAAAGATATTACAAGAAATATTACCTGTATCTAGACTGTTTTCCTGTTCATTTTCCTTTAAAGGATGATCATGTAAATGCAAATAAATCTGAAAACAAAGAAATAAGTTTAAATTTCACTGCTTGAACATCTGACTAGATTAGTATAAAATAATAAGAAAATGTTTCAGATGTAAAGTAGTATCTACAAATTCCAAATCAGTATTATTATATTCACTTTTAGTTTAGTAAAAAAAAAAAAAAAAAAAAAAAGACTGAAATGAGCTACAATTTCAAGGATTAGTCACAAGATTTTCATTTAAATGTCTATTTAATATACATCTGTCCACATTACACTCACCTCTATGGCTATTTTAGCAGCTTTGAAATAAAATGGATGGTTCCGTAGTTTATCTTCCAATCGTAGTAAGCCAACATAGGCACGCAAAGTCATCTTGCGCATGCAGTATGTGTGAAAGTCAAACTGATCTTCAATGATCTCTGTGAAATGCTGAAAAAAATATATATAATAATAAAAACCACAGAAGAACTGTATCAATAGCATTCACGTTACTGTTATTAAAACAATTTTTAACTACATCTGGAAAAATATAAAGGATAGTTTTTAAACAAAAAGGACTCACCCGATCAACCTCATGACATTTTTTTAAAGCTTCTCCCCATTTGCCAAGTCTTTGGGCTGCAGCAGCACATTCTGTCTGAAACCACATACACTGCATTTCATTCAGGTTTTCTGTGGCTGATACTCCTTCCTGTCATGGAAAAAGAAATTTCTTTGTTTATTTGCAAAAACCAGGAAAAATAACAATTTACTGCAATGATTACTCTGATCCACCAAGTACTACACTAAAATGAAAAAAAAAAATAAAAAAAAATAAATAAATAAAAATAATAAGAACATTAATAAAACAAATAAATAAATATATATATATATATATATATATATATAAAAAAAATGTTAAAATAACAGTAAAATAAAATAAACAAACAAAAGTCTGTGCCTGGTACTATAAAAAAAAAAAAAAAAAAAATCAACAACTTAATTCTCTGTGAACTATTAATGGAAAAATTTATTAACTTAAAGTATTAGTAGTTATTATACCAAAAAATTACCCTGGTAAATTTTGTGCACATATCAGATGCCTCTTGGATAAGACTAGCTCTCAACATGTATTTGGCACATTTGGAGTTAATGTATCTGTCAGCAGTATCTAGAGACTGTGCTTCATCCATTAATCTTACTGCTTCTTCCATATCACCTGCATGCTACAATAAAAATACACATCTCAATGCTTTGTAAATATTCAGACAGACTGCTAACAGCAATCAAAATTCTGCACATTAAATTACAACTGTTTATGGACAAAAAAAAAAAAAAAAAAAAAAAGGTAATGACAAATTTAGAAATATTTTCACAAATATAATCAGATTAATTTAATCATTATTAATTTTTTTTTTTTTTTTGAATATTTAAAACATACATTAATTCTGTGAAGTAACCTTGATAACAAAGTTTGTCTGGTATAATTTCAGTAAAAAATAAAAACAGATATAAAAATCTGATTTTTAAATGGGTCCATAAAATAAAAAATAAATATGCTTATATAAAAACATTAAATATTGAATTAATATCAATATAAATATATCATCTTTAAATGCAAATTACAGTTATTTTATAAAATGAACAACTTGCCTTGAACAACTTGGCTTTCAGTGTAAACAGTTCTATGAGTAATGGAGTGTGCTCTAGACCAAGATTCATGTATTCCATGGCTTTCTCTATGTCACCCAAGTAATCAAAATGCTGAGCAAGGTAATAATAAGTCCACAATAAGGCAGTTGCTGGTTCCTTTTCTTCACCTGTCTCGACATCTGAATAAAAATATTTCAAAACAAAATTTCTTTATATATACTTTAGAGGTAAATCATTTCTCTACAGTGAAACTATAATACATTTGTGGAGGAAGGAAAGGAGAGAGAACAAAAAAGTATTTAATATATATAAAAAAAAATCAAGAATATCTAAAATCAACAGACAATCCAAAACCAGAAATCAATCCTGTGATGAAAGTGTTGTGACCCCTTTCAAAGGTGCACAAGAAAAAAATGATGATGTCTGAACAAACAAAAAGGAAAAAAAAAAAGGTATCATTATCATTTTTCATAATATCCTTATTTTGGGGAAGATGCAGCATGAAAATTATTTGTACCAGAGATTCCAAATATCCAGATTATTAGGAACAATACTAACCAAAGTCTACAAGAGAAACAGTAAGAAAGTAGGAACAATGCATCCACTTAACAGTTAGATCCTTAAACAACAATGACAGAATGTATCCTGAATGGGAACATATAAAATAAATAATGAAACAAAATATTTGATACAAATGCTATTAATATGAAAAGATGATATAACTAATGAATATACATTCAAGTATCCCAAAACATACCTTTAGGATTAAAATATCCACATGACTTTAGGTGCTGTTCATAACTAAGAACAAGGTCTTCAATGATTTTGACCTAGAAAAATAAAGAAAAAATTAAACAGTAGTTATTTGACAGTTTTCACATTTAGTAATGCTTTGTTACTTGTATCTCAAAGGGTATTTTCATTACAAAAATAAAAATATACTTTACCTTTTCTGGATCAAGATACATGGGCCTCATTACCACAAACAGAGGTGGAACACCCTTTCGGAAAGCCTTTCTAAGATAATCATCTGCTATAGTTCTAAAGAGATCACCTGTAAACATAATAAAAAGAAAATCATAAGTAATCCTAAATACAGTTCATAAATACACCAGCCTTTTCTAATGATCAATCATGACAATGAAATAAATTTCTGCTGAAGCTTACATGTCAATATGGTTTACTAAATCTTTATTTCTTATTATTTTGTTCTTAGAAATGTTTGAACTATTATATTGCTGTTTATGAAATACAATTAAATTATGATAAAATGTAAGCTGAGATGCATGCCTACTGTTTCATTAATTTGTTTTTAAATTGTTATTAGACTGATGTCCACACACACATACACACAAAAAATTCACATAAAAAAATGTATTATCAAAATTCAACAAAAAACCTATTATTTAACAAAGGAATTAATTTATTCTAAATAATCATTTTAACATTTTTAATCTGCATCAGAATATTAATATCTGCCTGTGTTATGGTGAGTTGAGGGTCTGAGAATGGCCCCTCACCAAAACATCAGAAGGATCCATTGTAAACATCATGTGCAGATGTTATCCAAGGCAACAAAATAAAATCTGAATTTAATAGAAATACAACTGATTCCATCTTAAATTAGCCTTTTTATTATGGTCTATCGCTGAAGAATAGAATGTAGCATTTCAATTATTAAAAATGTATTATTGTTGATGAGATTACTTGTTTATGTAATTATTAAGGTTTAAAAGAAATACTGCAAGTATGGTTTTATTCTATTCATGATTTGACAAAAATTTAACTTGCAACAAAACTTAGTATTTCACTCAAATAGTTGCTAATTAATAAGTGATTTTAACTGTCACTTCCAGACTGCTTAGTTGTTGCACCAGATTATGGCAAGATGAAGGTATGAAAATAGCTTGTCACCAAAACATCAAGATCCAGATTGTTAGTAACAAATTGCAAATGCACATGATTTTTTTCTGTTGTTAAAATCTGTCTGCATCAGAATAACGATTTCTTCCCGTATTATGGTAAGTTGAGGGTCTGAGTATGGCCCCTTACCACAACATCAGAAGGATCCATTGTAAACATCATGTGCAGATGTTATCCAAGGCAACAAAATAAAATCTGAATTTAATAGAAATACAAAGGATTCCATTTTAAATTAGCATTTTTATTATGGTCTGTCCTTGATGGATAAAATGCAATTTAAGAATTTATTACTGTTGATGATGTTACTTGTTTATGTAATTGTTAAGGTTTAAAAAATACTGCAAGTATGGTTTATTCTATTCATGATTTGACAAATTAACTGCAACGAAATTTAAAATTTCACCAAGTTTGTTGCTAATTAATAAGTGATTGTAACTGTCAGTTCCAGACTGCACAGGTGTTGCACCAGAATAAGGATTTTCACCTTGTTGTGGTGAGTTGAGTAGCCTGTCAGCAAAACATCAAGATTCAGATTGATATTAACAAATTGCAAATGCACATGATTTTTTTTTCTGTTGTTAAAATCTGTCTGCATCAGAATAACGATTTCTTCCCGTATTGTGGTAAGTTGTGGGTCTGAGTATGGCCCCTTACCACAACATCAGAAGGATCCATTGTAAACATCATGTGCAAATTGTTAGCTAATAGTACCACTTAGCATTTAAGTAATTTGTAACTCATAAGCAACTATTACTGGAGTGGTGAGCATGGAAGTCTATGATTCATGTATGAAGAATGATAAAGAATACATTACTGTACTGGCACAATTTTAAAGGCAGAGTATAAACACATTTGTTTAATGACTAAGAATTTAATGAAATAATTAAGTTATTTTCAGCACTGAATCATAGTTCACTGTACATTTTACCACAAAGAATTTTAAATTATCTGACAGCATACACCAGTGCAAACTAAGATGCATGCATAAAAAATACAAGGTGGAAACTACTAAAAATAACATCAGAACACTTAAAAAAAACAGACCTGTAGTAAAATTCAATGGGAGCCTCTTTGGCATTGAAGCTCTTGGATATCTGCATTGTGCATCTGTGTAAATTTTCAACCTTTCTTCAACAGTAGCTGAAAAGCAAAACAGGTGCTTCTTCAAGTATACTAATTTTCTTGTGCATAACTAGTCTATGATAAGTGGCACCATATGTAATTAACAAATTGGTATAAAAATGTTAAACTTATTTTTCCATTCAAAATATTAATGTTACAAGACCAATATCCTAGTTTTATATTCAACACTTGCACAAATGTACTGTTGGAAGAAAATACTAATTTATCTATTACACAATAAATAATAAATTGTTTTAATTTTCCCAAGCATTAAAAAGTATTACAATAATATTAATTATAAACAGAAACAATTCAGTAACTTACCTGGATTAATAGCTTCTTCTAAACCTTTATAATAAGCCCAGTTTTCTGGATTTCTATCTATCAGATCTAGATATATATCAACTGCATCTTTTTTTCTACCAAGCTGCACTAAAAGTTGAGCTGTAAAATGGAGAAGGATTTTTTTAAATAATATTTAAGAAATGTCTATGTTAACTTATGCAAAATTAAACTTTTTGTTAAATATTAGTAATTTTTTAAATTTAGACAATTCTTTTTTAAATTATGGGGACACGCTGGTCAAAAAATGAGATGATTTGAAAAAATAAATTGTTTACAAAAATGGTTCATCTTTCTATCCATTCAAGTTAAAAAGTCCAAATAAATTTTATTATGTCCAAAAAAATTCATTTTGTGAGGTGGCTGTCATGGAAATTTACACATTTTCGTCAAATTCTGTGTTTATTTCTGGGTTTTATTTTTAATGGGTGTTTCTCGAAACCTCCATGAAAATCTACATTTTGCAAACCATTGGAAATCCCCATTTTCGCAGAGCATTATGGGAACAATGTTCTAAAAATAGATACAAAATCCACTGAGATATTCCTTCATTTAATGCACCACCCTCTGAAAATTTGAGAGAAAAAATTAAGATAGCATCACAAATTTGGTAAACGAAAGCTACTGCGCCAACAATTACAGTCTGCACGAGAAATATTGCAGAAAAAACAAGAAACTGCCAAAACAAGCAAGGTCACTGAAGAAATGGAATCAATCTTTCAGTGGCTTCTGGAGATTGGCACACACCAGAACCTTCCCCAATGATGTCCAAAAGAAAACAAATAATGATGAAGATAAAGATCATCATCCATTTGTTAATGATGACAGCTGTCTTTTGGGGAATTTTAAATGTAATTATGTTATTATATGTTTCAAGGACAAATGAAATCTAACTTTTTGCACTATAATAATAATGTGTATTAAAAAAAAATTGTTTTAGATAAATGTTTCAGGTTTTATTTTAGGAAATACATACACACTGTTATCATAATAATTATAGATAACATCACCCCAGTAGTTAGAATAAGTGAAAATATAGTTATAAATCTTTGTTTTCCATTTTCTCACACTTCATTTTTCACACTTTTCTAAATGTTTGTGAAGGTGCTGTGCTAGAGACCCCAAATTTGGAATATATTTTTAGAAACAAACACCAGAAAGTGACAAAAAGAAAAAAATTGAAAGAATTATCCTTGTTTTTCATATAATCTTTATAATGTGTCAAGTATGAAAAATATGAGTGAAAAAAGTAATAATGTTTTATAAAAAATATATTTTTTGAACCATGTTAAAAAAGGCTAATTTCTTTTTGTTACTTTCTAGAAATACATGCTGAACCCCAGCAGTTTGAAATGATTTATATATGTATATTGGTTGGGGTTGGAGAGGTTCATGAAACTGGTTAACTAAAATGCAAAAAAAAAAAAGCCAAATTATAAAATTACCACTTGTCATAAAAAAAAAAGCTGGTACTAGTGTTTTATAGTAACAAATGGGGATTATTTCAACCATAAAAAAATAACGGTTTTGGTTTGTTGCCAAGCTTGTTGATGATAATCCTGATTTTTTTCACATTGTGATCCAATTCAATGAATAACAAAAAGGAAGAAACTGGACATACCTTTAATTTCCTGCATTGACAATCTATCAACCATTTGCTTATCAAAGGTTATGAGGTGTTCTAGGGCTCTCTGATACATGCCAGCTTCCCGCATGACAAGGTTTTGGTACATCAACAATTCTGAATGTTCATAATCATATGGTTTAGGCTGCAAAAAAAAATATTTGACAACACCTATAAGTAGTTTAATGCAAAAAAAAAAAAAAAAAAAAAAACAAGTTACAGGCTATTTAGTTTTAATTTTCAAACTACAGTTTATTTGAATTCTTTAACAATCACCTTTAAGAATGAAATACACAATAAAACTACTGTAAAAGATATTTCAAATAGTATGCACTGCCATTATAAATTCCTGTCTTGTTACAAATGTTAGTTCTGTAACATTAACAGGCACATAAAATTTTGAAAAAAAAAATCTGCTTATGACTTAAAAATATTTATTCAAAAAGTTTTCCTTTATTGTATTACACTTATTAATTATATAAATAGAATTTCAGTTCTTACAATTTGTGTTTTTCTAAATTCTTCTAAGATTTTTAAAGCCATTTCAAAATCCTTTAGCAAATGGTAGGCCATTGCATAACCTATCCATGATGCCCTTTGTCCAGGTCGGAGGACCAACAACTGGTACCTTGTTTCCTGAAATACAAAAAGATTTTCTTCATTTCTTAAAATACTTTATCATTAGCTTGCTAGATCATTAAATCAATATTTTATATACTGTTTTTCATACCAAATAATTTCCAGGTTTTTGCCTCTGTATAAGACACAGAACTATTATTGTCAAACCAAACACATTCTCATTTTCAGAATAATAAAAAATATGTGTTAAATTACAGTGCCTTGATAATATTTGCTTAATGTAGAAAATCAAGAATGGTCAATATCTATACTGAGATCTTCTCATTTATTCTTTATAATAAGTAGCAAATATTTTAAATCAAAATAGAAATCTTTGTACCCTATATCCTTCAAGATCTCTCATTTGTATCTGAAGTAATGACAAATCTCTCAAAATCTGCAAGTTATCCTGTAATAAAATTAAACCAGTTATCAAAATAAAAAAATTTAAAACACTAAGTTAACAAAAACATTTGGTCTATATAAAGTATTCCTGAATATGAAATACATTTGTTGTTGTTTACAAAGAAAAAAAAAATTAAATAAATGTCTCAATAATAGTTTCTGCTTCAATAAATTATATTTTTTAATATAAAAGAAAATATTTCTAAACAGATACATAAAAGTTGGGGTTTTTTCACTACAAAAGAATAATGATAAATTATTTCTTTTTACCTTGTCCCATTTCAAAGCATTCCTGTAACATTTGATAGCTTCATCATACTTGCGATCAGATCGCTGGAGGAGACCATAAACATGCCAACCTGAATTAGTTAAGGTCTAATATCTTGCATTAACAAAGAACCAATGGTAAATTATCTTTAGATCTATATGCCAAAATTTAAAATGCTTTCTAAAGTATCAGGAGATATTTAAAATGTATTTTAATCTTTGGAATTTCAACATTTTACAATTATTTATTTCATCTTCTTTACATCATCTGACCATTTTTGGGAAGGTCATTTAAAGTTCGTGTTTTTTTGGCAAGGGGGATATTGTATAATCTTTAAAAAACATTCCTTTAAATTGTGAAGTTTAATCACATCAAGGATACAGACATGACTTTTGAGATCATTTCTTAGTCCTCTTCGAACATATTCATATGCCTCTTCCTTTCGACCCAGACAATTCAAGGTCAAGCCTTTCATAGCCAGGGTTTCTGCAAAGGCAAAAACAAAGCAGTTTCTATTAATAGTCAAGATAAATTGTGGTACAATAAACTGAATAAGTCTTAATGAAGTAACTATTTCTCTATGTCAATCTCATATTTAATCTTAATTTAATTTTATTTAATAATTATTTATTTTTATTCAAATGAATTTATTAGTAAGACAAAATGTTTTAAACTTTCAATAATAACTACCACTGCTATTCTGTAAATAACTGAAATGTTGTTATTAAAATATTTTGTGATAAAAAAATATGAAACATTATTAATAATAAATTTTTTAAATATTTACCTCCATGTTCACAGAATTTAGAATTTGTTAAAATCTGCTTTGCAAATTTCAACCCATTTTTGTATTGCTTCTGTTCATAACATTTCTAAAACAAAAAGAAAAAGAATAATTTTCCCAAAAAACGTTTGTAAGCAATTTGTTCTTTTACTCCATAGTTCCTTCATAGGCATTATAAATGACTTTTAAAACCAGTATGTTTTGAAATATTAGTATCAAAAGCCCAAACCATCAAAACAGAACCATTAAAACTGATGCAATAATACAACATAGTAATATGTAGGATAGTACTGAAACTTCATAAGGATGTAATAAGAATGTTTCATATCAGAGAGTGGTAAACTAGATTTAATATTTTCCAATATGTGAACAATTTAGTCTTCATCAAATTGAATTTATTAAGTTATTTGAAATTTAGAAAATATTACTGGTATAGATTGGTTGTTCTTGTTCATTATTGTTTCTAGAAAATCTACATTCTACACAAATTTATGTAAATACAGTCAAGAAATAATCTTCCAAAGCATGCCAAATAGACTAATTTGTTTTTCATGAAATCAGTTTATATAAAATAAATGTAATACTAAAAACGCAGTCACTTGCTACTGTCATTTTAAACTGGTATGAGAAAACCAAAATCTGTATCGTCAAAGATAACATATATAGCATGCAATGAAACACCAGATTACGGGGCATGAGGGTGCATCTGTGGTCTCCAAAATATTTGGAGAAATATGAATAAACTTTCTGCATATATAAAAGTGAAAAATATAATCAATCACTTACTAAAATTAATGTTTATATAATCAAAAACTGATTTCTACATGGAATCTTTTATGTCCACATCTTTTGCTGGTTTAGCAAGCAAAAACCTTTGTGGTTTTTTTTTTTTTTTTTTTTTTTAAATCTAAAAGCAATTTTGTCCTCTACAAAAACAACTTGAATTATTTTCATTGACTATTACTGTCCCTTTACTATCATAGTTAATCAGAAAGCCCTCAAAATTTGTAATGCATATTCATATTGTTTATAGCATTTGTGAAATCAATAGAGAGAAAAACAAACTTCAAAAAATATTTTGTATGCATTTGAGAACCAATGATAAGCACATCTATTCAATGACGTCTGATGTAACTGTATGAAGTCAAAATAGAAAGTTTCAAAAATATATCCGATTGTTCATTTGCAATGAAAGTATTCTAGTAAATACCTGAACAATTTGTTTTGGCACTGACAGTCTAACACTTTTAGTATTATGAAAATAACAGTAAAGTCTGATAATGAAAATCAGTTTCTTTCAGTTACCTGAAATCACATTATAAAAATAACTGCAACTGTTAAGCCATATTCTAAAATAAAATACTTCTGCTGCATCTATGTTTTAAATGATTAGTATTTGAATATCAATATCATAAAATAATTATAATGTAAATATCTAATTCAGTAATTGCAACTTTAAAATAAAAAATAAAAATAAATAAAAATGGATTAAGTTACTATTACAATTACACAATATTAATGCATAATATTTTCGATAATAATTTGCAAATAAATCAAAATTTTATTTGGTAACTATTAGTAATTTAGTTTTATTTTTTTATTTTTGTTTAAAGAAAAATAATAGACTGGGAATGGGACATGAACTTGGTTACTAGGAGTATATAAAACCATGAAATAAAGTTTACAATTTAACGAAAAGTCTGATTATTTTCGCAATATTAGTTATGTTACATTTAACATTAACATATATAAATACAATACAGTTTACAAGTTTAGCTACCAACACACATACTACCACTGCACCGTTCTGCTTGCGTAGGTCCCGAACACGGAATTGCTCAACAATTTGATTTGTCATGTTAAGAAGGCAACTTACCAAAATTCTCTTAAACAGTGCATTTTCTTTTTGGGGAAGTGGATTGTTTGTTGGCATTGTGATTAAAATGTATTAAAAATAATAAGTTTTTAAATATAATTAGGCTGAAGTTGCCGACCTAAGACGGCACCACGAGGTGCGAATTCCAAGTATGGCGGAATCTCTATGCCAGATGAAATCTCGTTCATAAGTTATAATTATTTTATTTTATTATTTAATTTGTTTCAATTATAAAATTTGTAGCGGTAAAGAAAAATCTATTGTGATATTTTAAATTAAAAATTATTTGTTTCTAAAAATAAGAAAGAACGAAAATAATATATATTTCCCATAATGCCCTGAGATTACACTACGACGACAGAAATATGGCTGTTTGGTTTCGTTTGATACAGCTGAAAGATCTTTGTTAATTGTTTTTTAGTCTTTTATTGAAAATAATATTCACTGACAGTTGTTTTCAGTCTCACGTGTATAAAACAGCTTGCCTCTAGCTGTGTATTTGGTCATGATGGATGAGGAAACCAAGAACAACAGTAGTGTAGAAACTGTCAATAACGGCGAGGCAGAAAACACAGTTGATCATGATCAAAACAAGGTGGAACAAAAAGATACAACTAAAGTAAAAGTTATTGAAAAACAGTCTCAGCGTCGTATTTTCAAAATTATTGTAATCGGTGACTCCAATGTTGGGAAAACTTGCCTAACATATAGATTTTGTAGTGGAAAATTTCCAGACAAAACTGAGGCAACTATTGGCGTTGACTTCAGAGAGAAAACTGTAGACATTGACAAAGAACAAATAAAGGTATTTGTCTGTTTCTTTTATTTGTCAAACTTGTTAAAACAAAATTAATACAACCTGTCAAAATACTGTTGGAAAGTGAATAGAACCTTATCATTAGCTCATGGAATGAAAAATCAAATTACAGTATTATATTTATAATTATTTTATTTTGCTTTGTATGAAAGATTTGATGAAATAAATAACTTGTGAAAAATTATCAGTTTAATGCCTATTACATTTCTTTTATTGTATTTTTGAATAGCAGATGTTAAAGTACATAATAAAAATATTTTAATATTTGTTACTTTTAGAGAATTAAACAGAGGATGCTAAGAATCTTTTTACATTATTTCTGTTTTCAGCTTCAGCTATGGGATACTGCAGGCCAAGAACGTTTCAGAAAAAGCATGGTTCAGCATTACTATAGAAATGTACATGCTGTCATATTTGTGTATGATGTAACCAAAATGAATTCCTTTGAAAATATGTCTCAGTGGATTGAAGAATGTGACCAACATAATCTCAATAAAGATATCCCACGGATTTTAGTTGGCAACAAATGTGACATGAAAGAAAAGATAGCAGTGAACACTAATCTAGCGCAGAAGTTTGCTGATTCTCACAACATGCCTCTGTTTGAAACATCAGCCAAAGATGATGAAAAAGCCAACCATGTTGATGCCATTTTTATGACAGTGGCGCATAAACTTAAAAATTCAAAGCCCATGATGCCAGTGTATCTAACACATCATACCCCTATTTCAGGAGATGGTACTCCTCAGGTGATCAATATAAGGGGAAGCCCTCAACACAGAGGTCTACAATCTGCCATGCAGACTGGTTCCATAGAAAAGACTGATAGCTGCGCGTGCTGAATCTCAGTGTTATATATGAAAATGGATAATGTTGGGCTTTTTAAGGAGCCAAATGGAACCAAATATAAGAATGTAAATACTTGTATCTTATGATAATTTTTAATTTATTATAGTCTTGTTTGTATCTTCTTCTTTTTTAAATTAATATATGAAAGGCAGAGGTTTATTATATCATGAGTGATCAATGTCACACTTGCAAGTGTTATGTTTGTATGCTTCAATGATACAATAGAGCTGATTCATTTAAAATTGTAAAATAACAGATTAATGGTTTATCACAAGAAGTCATAGATCTGTTTTCATTTGCTATTTCATTTGACTCGGTTATCATAAATTTTAGTTTGCAAAGCTGATTATTCAGGTTTTGTCATATACAAACGCTGCATTAACACTTGCTTATTATTTATTACTGTCTTACCTAATTTTACAAAATCAGATGCTTTGCTTTGTTATTTGTCAAAAATAAAAATAATACAATTTTTTAAATTGTATTTTACAATTTCATATAATTAACAGCTAACTGATCTATAAAATTATGGCTAAACCATCAAATACAACTGAAAGTCATTTTTAAATTTAAAGGTTTTTTTTTGTGACATCCTGATTGTGATAAGTACAACAAAGGTTGTGTTTTTTTTTTTTTTTTTTTAAGAAAGTAACACGGTTGATAAGAAAGTTCTACAAAAGTATTTTAAAATTCTATTCAAAAGATAAACTCATTTTATGTTAATTCTTTTATTTAAATGTATCTGACAAGAGTTTTATAAAATAAGGAAACTGAATGAGTTGAAATATTAAAGAAATCTTTGTAAATGTTTCATTTCAACAGTTATTTTCATTATTTGATGTAATCATCTTGAGAAAATGTCATAACTGAAATCTATAGGGAATTCTCTCTCTTTCTCTCTGTCTCTCTCTCTCTCTCTCTCTCTCTCTCTCTGGTTTAATCTTATTTCTTGATGTTCAAATTGAATTCAAATGAAATTTATTGTGTTTATTAGAATACTAGTTTCAATACAACATAATTATACTAGTCAACCAATTTTGTAACTACTGCTAATACTTAGAATTGTTTTTATCAAGTAAAAATCACTTGATTTTGAAAATATTTTGCTGTTGAATGACAGATACTGTTGATAAATAAAACCAAAAGTCTGTGAGATAACTTTTAATTTTTGTGAATTGTTATGCTGTACATTGCAAAAATACCCAAGAACATGTTTGATAAAAATAGGATGATTAATAAACTTGTCATGTTAATGAATTTTAAGAATTAATATGTGTGACTTTATTATTGTAATTACATTTGTCTTCCCAGATACTTAAATTGTTTGATTTTATATGTTTTGAACTAGCAGAATGAATATATCTGTTCCTCAGCTTTTGTCTTCACTTTTTACTTTTACTATTAATTTAGTTCTATTTATTATTTAAAGAAATCTATTGTTAATTGTGTGAATGGTCAGCAGTGATTGGTGATAAATATTTGTTTGATTACATATGTTTCAAACTAGCAGATGAAATTTTCAAAGAATAAGTTTTACTAACATTGTGACTGTAAAATTATTTTTTTAAATGTTTCAATTCAATTTAGGAAGAAGATGCTCTTATATTTTGATTTATGTTTCTTTTTTTTCATTTCTTTTTTTCAGATCTTGGTTTACTTTTTCATCAGTGGCTTTTGTATTATTTAAAAAAATAATAAAAAAAAGGTTTGTGTTTTCACCTGCTACTCAAGAACACATTTTCATTGTCTATAGATTTTAATTAAAACATGAAAACTGAAATCTTATTGATATGAATTATAGGGATTTTTAATATTTATGAATGTTGTCTTGTACATACTGCATCTTTTCATTTTTGTCTTTACTCCTGTTAACAAAGGAGAATGCTTTTGGAAAATGGATATTTGACATTATGATTTTTGTTTTTATATTGGTTTCATAAAGCTAAAGAAATTATTAAAATGATTATTATGTAAGTTTTTCTATATTAAGCTATATATGTTAGTTTAAAGTATCAGTTTCATTTTTCTTACAAGATTTATTTATTTTATTTTATTAATGTTTAATTTTTTTTTTTTTTTTTTTTTTTTTGATAAATGCAAGTATTAATATGTGCAATATACATATAAATATATATTTGTTGTGTTGAATAATCGTATCCTACTGTGTAACTAATATGCTTTGGTTAAAAATGTAGAAACATCTTCATTAAACTTTATATTTTAATATTTTTAACTTTAAAAGTAAGAAATCGCTTCTATTTTTCTTTTTAATGTACATTATTCTACTACTTTCACTACAGATACTACCTTAGATTTTGGAGAAAAACTTTTGCAAATGATGCCTGTGTATCTTGGCTTTTGGTCCTTTTTGCATTTAAAAATCATGTTAACAGTGATTAGATTGTAGAAATTAATGAAAGTTAATGCCTGTATAGTTTCTGTGTTTTTTATTATGATTTAAATTTCATGTTTCTTATAAATCTTAACAGGTAAGTAACAAATAAAAGGCTGTTTTATTTCAAGTTATGATTAAGTCTGTAATTCAACAAGAGTTTTAAAAATGGAAGTATTTTTAAAGGTATTATCCTAATATTTCAGAACTTGTTAGTTTAAAAAGAATTGATGCTGGATAAATAGTAAGGCATTTAATACCTGCTATTTTACAAAGACAAAGTGTGTATATATAAAGGATGGATATTGGAAATATATGTATATAGTTTCATTATTGTTTTGAGAGTACTTTTTTGTGTCAAAGTAAAATTATGTGTCTTTGAATAGAGTAACTGTTAGGTTATTTTGTACTAATACCTTTCATTTTTATTTAATTTTTATACATGTATTAAAAAATATATAATAATAAATTCAGAAAAATAAGTGTTATTTCTTTATAAAAGCACAACATTCTGTCAAATATTCTTGATTTTTATTATCATTTTATTGTTAAAAATGTTCAGTTCTGGTAGCATGTACATTTTTAATCATGTACATTGTGTCCAGATTTTTTATTTTATTTATTTATTTATTTATTTATTTATTATTTTAATAATTATATGTTGAATTTAAACGTAATAAATATGATTTCACAGTAGCAATTAAATTTTAAAATAATCTTCATGTAAAATTGTCTAGAATAAAAATGAAATGTGTTCCTGTTAAAGCAATTTGTTTTAGGTGCTGCAGTTCTGCATACCTATGTATGTACGTGTGTTCTTTGACATTCATTAAACCATATCATGATGAACTTGTTTTCTTTTCATTTTTCTTTGCCACAGTGCATTTATGTGCAAATTTAATATAAACTACTAGATAAGATACATATGCTGTAAAAAATATAATCTTGTACAGTCTGCTTTTGATGATAAAAACAATACATTTTGTTTGTAACCATAATAAAAAAAATTGGTATATTTCATCACTGTACTAATAAATTAATCTGGAAATTAAAGGCAGAAAATGAAACAAACCAACAAGAGCGTTTAAATTTGATTTATTTTTATGAATGTAATGCAAAAGGAAAAACATTTGGCACATTCAGTAAAATAAAAATAAAATACAAGAGAATAATGCTGTGCTTTCCATTAATGATTACCTTTGAGACAGTATCTGATTTAATACGAGCTTGGATAATATGACTCAATAAATATAGAAATTTTAAAATTAAATGTACATACTGGATAATAGTAGGCCTAATGTTACTAGAAATATTAAATAAAACTAACAAGTCACCACTTAAGGAAACCTCTCTAAAACATGAAATAGTAAATGCAAATAGGTAATTTTGTATAATTCTGCAGAGATATTTATTAAGGAAAGATACAAAACAAAATAAACTAAACTTTGTTAAACAAAAAAAACAAAAATAAACCTGCACAGAAAACACAGCACTTAAAAACCACTAATAAAGTAGAAGTTACGATCAATATTCTACAAAGTAACCTTTACCAATTTTACAAAACTGACTAGTCTGACACGTCAATGCAATTAATTTTCCAAAATCTATTTACAATGATAAAACCCCCAAAAAAAAAAACCCAGACTGATTAAAAAAAGAAGAAATAAAATGAATAATACAATATAAAGTGACTAAAATCATCAAGTACATTAAAAAGGAATGAAACAGATCTGAGCTAGAATGACATCTTTACTGTCTGGAATTATTATCAGAACAAATAATAATAATAATAATAATAATTATATTAGGGGTCCAGTAATCTTAAACTTTCATCAATTCAGTAAGTGTGTTATCATAAATGACATGAGATTCATGACCACAAATAAATTTTGGTCCAAAATATCTCACTGTTTCTGACTAAGTATTATTCTTTCACACATGAAAATATTTCATGGTGCTTAAGGTTAACAGTTTGATATATTTAATAATGCATTGGTGCATTATGTCACTGTCAAGTATGTCATTAGTATATGCATCACTGAATAGCACAGTGAGAGGTAATAATCCACTGAAAGTAATCAGCTGTAAAGCACAGGTTGTGAAATACATAATTTATATTCACCCTAATGGACTTGAGGACCTTTTCTTTAAAATATTAACATTACATCCTAACAAAATGGTATAAAACCGATTAAATCTTGTATTCAATTTATATCAATATATACAAACCAGAAATTTAATTTATACAGCAAAATTAAAAACTAAAATAGATATAAAATTTTACAAAATTGATAACTGATGATTTTAACTCAAAACCTGGAATTTTGTAAATCTGCTTATATACAGGCCATTTTAATAAAGTAAAACCCATTGAAAGCATAAAATAAATATACAGAGTAGCAAGCACTAATCTGCCAATCATATCAATTAAGCCCTTCAACTTTTTGGATTTTTTTGTTCTCCACCCCCTAATAATTAAATTCTGCATTATCAAATTTTTCAAATAAATTGTAATCACCAAGAAAAGAAGTGCTGTTAGGTATATAGTGTCATACGTACATCAATAAGGTTTTGGCACATTTAACAAATAATACTGATTTTTTAATAAATATATAAATAACTGAAGGAAAAAAATTTAATTATGTCATGAATAATTTTTTCTATGTACTTTCAAATCATACTGCCAGAGAATAAACTGTATGCATTGGATCTCAGTAATTTTTAAATAGAAAGCCAACATTAGATTAAAATTGATAAAATAAATAAAATAAATAAAACAGTATGACTTGATATCTAAACATTAACAACTGATAATAAAATTAAATGTTATATCTAACCAGATTACAAAAATCGAAAAGAAAGTAGACTTTAAGCTATTAATACATATATGCTGGGCAGATTTTGTTGCTGTTGTTTTAAAAAAGAAAGCAAAAAGAATATAGAACATATAAAAACTAGCTTTATAAAATAAAGTATTAAATATCTATTTAGAGTAAAAACTATTTTGATGTCTTAGTTGCAATTTAAATATAAACTAATGTGATTAGATAATAAAATAGTGATGCAGTTAATCATCTTAAAATATGTGCATGAAATTAATTATAATATATCTGATTCCAATCAAATTTCAATTCATATCTAATTCTTAAGAAAATGTTTGCTTTAAGCATATATATATATATATATATATTAATGAAACAGTCCAATACCCTTTCAATATATTTCTTTAAAATGTGAAAACAATACTGATCTGCATTATTATTTAAAACGTGACAGCTGTGAAAGATCTAAACAACATACTTCAAGCTTTTGATTTTTTTGTTTCAATGGATATCGGTGATATCAAATTTTGCAACAACTAATTGTTGATATGGAGGTTGTCTCTCCCTTGTTAAAAGTTTCACCATTAGCCGGATGAAGTTCATGGTCTCTTGTTTGTTTAGTTAATTTAACTGCAATATCCATAAAGAGTTTTTCAACATTATCAGCTTCTTTTGCTGAGGTTTCCAAAAAATTCATTTCATATCTCTCTGAAAACTGCTCACCAATATGTGTTGGAATTTCCCGCTTAGTTATTTGATCTGTTTTATTACCTTAAAATAAAACAGGTAATATTATATTGATGAGAATTAAGCAAAATTAAATAAAATTTTCATGAAGTAAGTAATGAAATAATGCAAAAGCTTTCTTATTAACTTAAAATCATTATGGTCAAAATATTTACTTCAGTGTTCTGGGACATACCTAATTATTTTAAGTATATATAAGCAAAAACATTAAGTCAAAAATAAATAGACATAAAATGAATAAATTAAATATATTAAACCATTACTCCATGGTATTAACCAAATGGAACATATCAAAAGTGCGACAGAGTGACATTAAAGCAGATATATCTAGTTAGACACTAAAATAAGTCAAGGATCAGTCTACATACCAACAAGGTATGTAAGGACCTTACTGCTGGCATACATCTCTATTTCATTTAGCCACTGTGTAAGTCCGTCAAATGATGTCTGACAGCAGACATCATAAACAAGAATTAAAGCATTTGCAGATCTGTAGTAGCTTTGAGTGATTGAACGAAATCTTTCCTGACCAGCAGTGTCCCAAATCTGGAGCTGTAAAAATGTAACAAAAAAAATGTACATATTTTTTTTTTTTTTGGAACAATATGATTAATACCTGTGATCACATGTATGGCATGATTAAGTGTTGAAATTTCTTCAGCTATCACAAAAAATGTGATTTTGGTTCAAAATATTATTAAAATCTGGTGATTGATTAATAAAATATATAAACATCTGCAGTTAAAGGTATCAATAATTAATTTTAACAATAATGAAAATAATTTATATAGTATATCTGACCTTGACCTTCTCTCCATTAACATCAACTGTTTTGATCATGAAATCAACACCTATGGTAGCTCCTTGACCAGGTGGAAAAAGACCCTGAAGACAGAAAGTAATATAAATAAATCTAGATAGCAATCAACAGTAAAATAAGGTACAAATTAAAAAGTGCTTCATAACAGCTTTAATGTGATTACATAATAAAAACTTTAAAAAGCATTTTAGTCTATAAAGAAAAATACAGATATCCATCTATCTTTATGTCTTGAATGAAATGACCTGCTTTTGTTATTTTGGGTCACTTCTCCAAAAGGTTTTCTTATCACCAAAATAAACTTCCTCCTTTTTTTTTTTTTATTTAAAAACATTTGACTTTTTTGCCTTTACCAAGATTTTAATGAAAATGAGACAACATAATTACATTGATGTAGGTAATAAAGGCAAAAACAAATGATCATTTTTATGACTAATTCCAACTACTTGCTAATATTTAAACACAAATATGTTAGGTATGTTGATAAGCTGCACAAACCTGTGTAAATCTGCGTACTAAACATGTTTTGCCAACACCAGCATTTCCAATAAGTACAACTTTAAACAGATATTTGTAATCTTCCATCAGTAATAAAGCTGAAAGCAGTTTCAAAAATAAATAAATAAACATCAGATTATTATTGTTATTGTTATTATCATCATCTTCATCATTATTATTAAACAGTTGAGATTACAATCAGAACTCCAAAATTTAATACCCATTTTATCAATATACGAAAATCTTTGCGTGTCTCTTCATTTCTTTAGATAGTCGTGTATTAATATGAAGAACTAAGCAGTAAGCTTTTTATTACGTGCACAATCACTTGAATCAGTAATCAATACAAATAACTTGTAAACTTGTCAAATTCAGATTAAATAATAAAGAAATCATTGTAAAACATTTCTGAGTCAGTTTATCAAGATTCAACATATTATTTTGAATATATAAATTGAAATCTAGAAGTATCAACAATACTGTAACAGTACATATCATTTAATGTTTATATGTAAATCAGCTGTTGTGTTAGCTATCCCTGCAAAACAACTTACAAAATTGGTAGGCAAAAACGAATATTTTCACTTCGTAAAACTCAAACTGGACAAACTGAATTAAAATTGCATCTTTTATAGTGGTATTTTTAGTAATAACATATTTTTAGAAAATTAACTGAATATATAAAAAATGTTTTAGCTCATTCGTGCGTCCTCACTTCCAGCATAACAAAAACAAAACTACATCCGGAAGCAGGTCTTCGTCATCCTCTGATGTCATTACACCTTGCAAACCGTGACCAAGAAAGTACAGTGAAACCGATTGGATGACATCTAGACGTCGCTTGCAAGAGTCATCAAACGTATCAGGACAAGAGAATCGACTTTAATTGTAATGAAATAAAATTTTATAGAATTTAAATTAGTAATGAAATAAAAAAAAAACATTTGAAATTTCAAATACTAGTGTGATCTGAAAGCATCTTTTCTATCGGAAAAAAAGTCATTATTATTTATAATTATTTATTATAAGCATAGGATGGTATTTAGAATAGTGTTAAACGTTATCTACATATAAATGCGCGTGTGCATATTTAGTCTATTTAAATTAAATATTCCCACTACCATTACTAAAGTCTAAACAAAGTGTCATTCCAAATATTTATTTTCACGATATTTTGGGGACCTATTAATATTATTAAAAGATGTAATTACACAAGAACACACACATATAGTATGATATACGCACAAAAATATAATAAACAAAAACATAAATAAATAAACTGTATTTTTCTCTAATTATTTCTAAGCATAAAAACTTAAAAGAAATGGTAGTTAAACCAATTTAGTCAAAATGAATAATAAACTACATGTCCGCAAATGAAAAAGTATTCTAGTCAAACCGTAGGGTCAATTTCTCTTCGCAGGAATATCTAGATTCTGTTTTCTGTTATATAAACGAAAATGTGATTGGTTAAAGTTTTGGAGGCGACAAATGTTTTTAAGCCAATCGATATCACTTCTCCTTGGTATCCATTGTTGCTAACGCGTTAGGTCTTCAGAGATCTAAATTTTGTCACGACTATTTACATTATTTGACTCATTTTATTTTCCTTTGTGATAACTAGATGCTCCGTCGCTTAAAACTGTCGTATTATACGCAGTACATTTAATCATTTGGTACATTATGGCTGACGACGTAGGAGAAAGCTATAGGTCATCGCTGAGCGATCTGAAGTTCAACAGCAAACCTTTGATCAATATGTTAACAATGTTGGCTGAAGAAGAAGAACAGAATGCTCCGCAAATAGTACAGGCAATTGAGCAACATATTGCGCAGGTTTTATATTTTGTTTTTCTAAATCTATTTTATTATCATTTACTGTATAAAAGAAGTAAGTAATAAGAAATTGAAAATTTTCAACATGGCGGATCCAGAATCCTGAAAGATCACGTGAAGTGACCGATATTTTGTATGAAATATAAAAATAACAAATTTTAGAAAGGAAATGTAATTTTGCAAAGATAACAGAATCAGTAGTTCATCGATTCATGATTTCAGTAATATTTCCATAAAATCATTTTTCACCATTATTTGTTAAATGTGTAAAAATTGTGAATGAAATTAGAAAACTGTTGAACAGTGTTTTGTTAGCGTTAATATTTTAAAATCAAACAGATTAAATACACCTTTTCTACAGTAATTATCAATATACCATTTTAGGTAATATACCAAAATAGCAAATGGCGGTTTACACTTCGCACCAATACCTCTTAGTTATTTTTTTAAATGCTGTATTATAATTGTATGTCCTACAAGCATTTATACATTACCACTAAAAATGTAGGTTGCCATAAAAATATTCAGCTATTTATAACATATTCATTTTGGACTTCACATTGGAAAATAGTAAATAATGCAGCAATGTTAAGTTAAAGTAACAACAGATAAATGATAAATATTTTTATTTGAAGTAAAAAGAATGCAGGTTATTAGAACGTGCTGTTTGACAGTATTTCTATTCAGTCTTCAAAACAAATTGATGCTGACAAAAGTTAATATTTTTTGACACCATTGTATTTAAGAGGTGACAATACTGCTGATGCAAAAGTAGATGAAACGGGAATGTTTGAGACACAAATGATGTTTATTAAATATAATCAGTAAATAATAATTCACCGTAATAAGTAAGCATTTGTATGAAAATTATAGTTACTAGTTACTAAATAAACTGAAATTAAATACATTTCACAATCTTTGCACGTATTTGACTGTTCATTTTTATTATGTTTAAATATTGAAAGAATTAAAAAGCATTTTAATTAAGCTACCCTCATAATTTCATACCCTAGTACAATTATTGAAATTATAATTGATGTCCACATTGTATATATAATTTTTTTAAAGAATAAATTGAAAGTAGCACAAATTTTAAGAATCTAGTCCAAACAGATTTTCACTTTATTTTCCTTTTATGAAATTTTATGAACTGTATATTTTGTTAATATATACTAAGGTATGAAATTACATGCAATCTTATTTTCTTTATTATTGTTATATATATATATTTTTTATTGAAATAACATGGAATATCAGGCAGTAAACATGGAGTTCAACATCATTTTTCAAATCCATTTTCAGAGATCACTGCAATGTTTTAAAATGTATCCATATAATTTATGACACTATTACATTTTAGCTGTTACTGCTAATCAGAATTAAAAGAAAAAAAATTCTGTTAAGTTTTCAACTGGTATTCCATGATTTGTACTAGTATGAACATCTTAACTTTCTACATCAGTATTTTTTTTATTTTTTAAAAATTTTATTTAAAAAGACAGAAAAAAAGAAGATGATGCCAAATACATGAATTTGTTTAGTGTTTTGTATTGTATTAATTTGTCTGTTAGCTATCAAGTCTTGAATAAATACATAAACAGACGGCTGTGTTAACTTGTTTTGTGCCATTGGAATGTAATTCAGATTTTTTTCAAATTTGAATCTGTATTTCACCCAAAAATTGAAAGAGCATACATTTTCAAAAGGCCTTTAAAATTTTAAGATTTAATTTACAAGATTTTCTTGAAAAACAAAAAGAATAAAAGTTATTTAAACACTTCAGATGAAGAGATAAAGATGAAATATCAATGATGCAGCATGATTTCAGAGAAAAACGTTACTTATTTTAAATATTAAATAAGATGTCTTTGTATTGCAACAGAAATTGAACGTCAGTTTTCTATATCTGATATCTAACATTTTTATTTCATAGCTCAGTTCAGAATTTGGATTGGTTTGTGTGTTTTTGTTTTGTTTTGTTTTTGTTTCAGTACATATGAAAATACTTCAGGATGAATTACATACACATTTGAAAAATTTAAATATAAATACCATAGATGAACAGACTTGTGTGTATCTTAGTTTATTTGATGTATTATATTTGAAGTAGTAATTTAAAAAAGAAAAACATGGCACAGCTTATTACTGTTTTAAAGGAAAGAAGTTTGAAAACCTACATGTTTATTTGAATATTTGAAATGAGATTATCACTAAAAATAAGTTGTATATAATTTAGACCAGTCCTGTGAAACAATTTTATTATCTTGACATGCTGCCTGCTGAAAAGAAGTGTCTAGTGAACAAGCAAATGCTAAATAATCGATTAATAGAATTTTTTCACCAGCTATTTAATAAATGTACATTAGGTAATGAACCTTTGATAAATAATTTACAAATATAACTTCATCTTACTTGAAATACTTATGTGCATTTTGGTGTACCTAACATGAAATAATATTAAAGTGTCAAGCCCTGATCTGCTGTGATTGAGGAAGTTAATAAGCACCATTTATTTATGATTTGATACATTTATATGCCATGATTAATGGCTGTTTTAATTATCTTTGACATTGATGAAAAAGCAAATAAGCTTTTTGAACTGAATCATCTGGCAGTAACTAACACCTACTGAATGCAACTTTAAATTGGAAATGTGGGGGAAAGAAAATGTGTATTTATCAAATGATTTACATGGAAAACTATTTGACTCAGTAGTTGAATAATGTGAAAACAGAAGATACTGATGACAAACCATAACTGATGTATGTATTTTTTAAATACAGATTAATCGGCTTGCAGACAATCATCAGTTCAAATCAACAGCATAAAGAAATGGAATTACGGAAATTGCACATTAAATAAAGAATATGTACATTCAACAAAATGTGGAATTCAGATTTTGTTATTTTATTTGTTTAATTTATTTTTTAAAACTATTTTAACTAAGATGACTTCTTTGTGTATATTGTAATCAAGAGCATACCAAGAATAATTTTCTGGATTGCCATCATACAGAATAAAAAAACATGACCAGTTTGGAAAAACCTATGAAGATTTTGTATACCTCTTAATTCATTAATAAAATTAGTATTAATGTTTTTTATTTCTTATTTTTGAGACTGAATTGAGAAGAATGATAGTTGAGTGCGTTTCTGTGTGTGTGTATTTCTATGGATGATTTTCAGTAAAACAGCACAAAGCTGGAACATTCTGTAACCATCAGTCAAAAAAGTGAATTAGAACGATGCAGCATTTCAATAGAAGTAAATATTTAATGTAAAACAATGTGCTAAAGGTGAAAATATTTACTGCATGGGTATAAATCAGATTCATCTATAGTAATTATTTTCTTCACATAAATTGTATTTTCCTTATGTTGGATATTTTTTTATTCATTTTCTTTAATATTGGCATATGTCAGATATATAAACTTAAAAAGGTTCAAAAAAAAAAAGAAAAAAAAAAGCTATGCACATTTGATAACTTTATAGTTAGATAATTTTTTAAATACAGAATTTAAAACGGCTATCTCATTTGACACTGAGGGTAAGTATTTAAGTTAACAGGTGTTCAACAGCTAAATTATTTATTAATTTATTTATTTATTATTATTACTTTATTTTTGTTTTGGACTTATTGATATATACATGATTGGATTTCATTGTTGGATTATTAGTTTAATTTTTTTTATTTTTATTTTTTTTTTTATTATATATATATATATATATATATATATAATTTGACTTTTAAAAAAACAAACAAAAAAACTCTTGATTATTATATATTTTATGAAATTTTGATTAATATATTATTTATTTTTAATGCAGGTGAAGACTGCCTACAAGCTGCCAGTTCTGTACCTCATTGACTCCATAATAAAGAATCTTACATCAACGTTGTATCCGAAGCTTTTTGCTCAAAATATTGTCCAGATGTTTTGTTCAGTTTTTGAAGAGGTTAGCAAGTCCCCTTTGAGAATATATTTAAATGTTTTCTTCACAAACTTAAGAATATGTAGTTCATTTCACAGCTATCCAGTCTGAACAGGTTATATAGAATTTGGTTATATATTTAAAAGAAATTTTGTATTTGAATGACTTGAATGGAAAAGAAATCTATAAATCACTCTTATTCTCAATTTTATTTTTTTATTTTATTTATTTATTTTTACATTTTACCACATCACTTGCCCATTAGTATCAACTTGATGTGTTTATACATAATAAAGTTTTTAGAACTATGACTTCATTTATTTTCTTTATTGTTACTGTTCACAGAATTGATATTGTCACATAAAAGCTGACTTCGTTTAATCTATTGTTATACGAACTTGCTGCGTTGGACAAATAACATTTTCAGCTGGACTAAAAAAACTATACTGATAGTTGGTTATATTTGTTTAGGTCTGTAGATTTAAAAAAATAATAAAAAAATAAATTCTATTTTTTGCTTTATTGCATGTTTCTCAACATTTCTCAGTTAATTGGGTCACCTTATTTAAAGGTAAGTTAATGAGAAAACCAAATGGTTTCCTGCTGTCATATAATGCTGCACATTACTATTCCAACATGACTGGAGCTGAATTAATAAATTGTCCAAATCTGTACTTGACATTTTGCCAGATAAAAATGGTTTATGAAGTTTTGTGCATTAAAAAGTGAAATGCTAAATAAAAATAGATTTTGCTGGATTTTAGGTAAGTGATGAATGTTCTTTTGTGACATTTGCTTATGTGATATAAACATTTGAAAAAAATAAATATGAACTTGCTGCTGTCAAATGATCATATTCAGAAGATTGCATAATAAACAGCCTGGTGAAAATGGGATGAATTTTTGGTTGCAGTCAGGAAAAAATACTTGCATCAGAAGAGTGGAACAGAAGGGAACTACTATAAGATCATTACTAAAATGTAACTTTAACATTAAAAAAATATGTGTGTGTGTATTTGTTAAATTGTTGATTTATTTTATTATTGTAATGATTTATTAAAATGGTATGAAAATGGGTAAAAGCAGCTCTGGTCATGTTGGAGACCACTGAAGGGTTAATAAATAGAGCATAAAATAAAATTAATGGAAATTATTTTCAGAGAGAAGATGTTATGAGTTTTTCTTGTTAATTTCAGAGGGATAGGGCAGTGTGGTTTACCAGTTGTTTGGTAATATGCACGTAATCTAAGTACAAGATGAATTTCTTTAGAAGATCTCAAACCCTCCAAAAACCTCTGTCAACTTTTAAAATGACATTAAGCAGGGTAGAAATGAATTGTACTGATTTTTGAAAAAGAAAAAAGAGAAATGTGAAATGTTTGCTCGTGGGAAATGCCTTAAACATTTACAAAAACCTTTTGGAAGCTGTAAGAATACACGCAACAAACAATATGAGGGAAAGCTTTTTTTCAATTTAATTATAATAGTTTGTGGTTTTTATTTTTATTATATACACATTCATTTACAACTTCATCTCGGAGAACTGGTTTTTTTTTTTTTTATCCTGCTGTGTTTGCATTAAAATTTAGAGAAAGTGTTCCAGCTGAAACCTTGGGGATGAGCTGTGAGATAAAATGGGTTAAAGCAGTAGCCTCAGCCATAATGAAATAACTTCTTGACATGATTTAAAACACGGCTGTTGAAAGATGGTAATAAACAAATTGATGAACATTTTTAACTGCAAGTGTGGATGGAAAGATCTTTCTCACATAATCTTTAGGATTTTAGAACAAAACACTGAAATCAAATGTTTTAAAAGAAAGGAGAGAATATACTGACGTAAACAAATTCAATGTAATTGAGTTTTTCATGCTTTGTTTTTCCTGAAATAAATTGGTGTTTTGTGGGATAAAATTATCCTTGGCAAGGGTATTGAATTTTAAAACTGCACCATTGAATTTAGTAATATCAAATTGGGTTCTTTTAACATTAACCTGAAAAGCATTAAATGCTTGAGTTCACCACTGGTTTCATTTTTCAAACTTGATGGGTGTTTTTTTTTCTCATGAATTATTGAACAGCTTTGGTATACGAATAAAACATCTTTGCAAGCACAAACTGGACATTTGATATAGAAACATTGCTTCAAAAAAGACTAGAGTTTTAAATAATTTGTGGTCACAGTAGCCTACTATTTTAATTTTCCAGCATTTGTTTTCTATTGCATGTATTTGTTTATTATTGTGAAATATGGACTTCAATTCTCAACAGGTGGACGAAAGAACAAGAGGGCAGATGTTCAAGTTGAGACAAACCTGGAAAGATATTTTACCCAACAAGAAGTTATATGCACTTGATGTCCGTGTAAACATGATAGATCCTGCTTGGCCAATCACTGCTCATGCTCCTGAGCAAACCACAATACATGTTAATCCGAAGTTTCTCATGCAGGTAAAACAGGAAACTATTAGGGTACACAGATTACTCTAATAGTAAACAACTTTTTAAAACTATTATCAACAGTTTTTTTTATCAATGAAAAGTAACATTTTATGTTTTTTTTAAATAAAATAAAAGCAAAAAAGATTCGTACAGAACCTAGTACTTGAAATAATTCTATTTTATTATTGTTTAAAATGATTTTAAAACAATGACTGTTAAGAATTTTTATTCATTAAAAGATTATGTGCTATAATTAAGTCACATAACTGAAACGCACCATAGGTACATGAAGTAAATTCTTTAGAGAATGACTGGAAAGTTACGATAACAATTAATTTAGAATTGACTCTTTTAAAAAAAAAAATTCGTGCATGTTGACATTCTATTGCATACATAAAATATGAATGAAAAGGTTTTAGACATGGTTAATATTGTTTAGGTCACATTGAAATAACTAAAAGAGTAAATAAAAATATTTTTAACATAAAAGATGTTTTATTCCCAATACTAATGATGATTGCAAACAAAATAAATAAATGTTCTATGGAAAACTGCAGTTGAATCTATTTTTATAATTGAGCTGCTGGTTGATGCTACAAAAAATATAATAGTGATAAATAATTGGAATAGAATATAACATAAAAGACAATAATTATTTCAACAGCAAATGGAAGAGAAAGCTGCAGTAGGCAGATTTTCCCCAACAACAGCTTCACCCCCACCCACAGATGAAGAAGAGCTAATGAGGAGACAACTGATAGCAAAGGAGCAGGAACTTCAGAAAATGCGCTTAGAACTTGAATTAGCAGAAACAAAGGCAAAGTTACAACTCCAAAGAAAACAGGTAGTTAAATAAAATATAGTTTTTTTTTAGTTAGTTGAGTGGTTGTTTAAATGCAGGAATTAAAGTATATTCTATAAAAACATTTTCCCAAAAAATATTTAATGGATAAACAGAAACCTTATAATTGAACATTAATTACTGTATTGTATTTATAAAAGAAAATTTTAAAATTTCTTCTATTGTTGGTCTTTGTATTATTTAACCAAAAATAAACCTCATTTTTTTTTCTGACACTGAATTATTTTAAATGTCTATTTTGAAGTTAGATGTTTAATTATATTTTATTATGAATATTTCTTAATACATTGAATGTTTATTTATTTATTTATTTATTTATTTAAAATGCCTTTTTTTTTTTTTCTCTCAAATTTTAGCTTGAAGAATCAAAGAAAACCCAAAAAGTAGATTCAGACAGATCTATTTGGCAGGCACTTCAAATTAATCCATTAACCTCTTCATCTGGAACTACTACAACATCAGAAACAAAGCCACAACCAGCCATCAAACGTGATCCTAGACTGGCTTCTCGTGATCCTCATAAAACAAGGACTCAAGCTCAGATAGCTGCAACTGAAAAAGCAAAAGCATCTACTACAGCTAGTTCTGGTTCACAACCATCAAAGCAGCCCAGTATATCATCATCTACTCCATTAGGAATGAATGTGAATCAGCCTATACAGCCAAATCATTCTGTTGAAGTATCTCAAAATTTTGCACCACAGTTTCCACCTCAGCTCCCATTGTTTATGAACACTGTCTTCTCTAAAACTGGAATTACACCAGCTCATTCAGAAAAAATAAATAGTAAGCATCCATCTTCAAACAAAGTAGAACCAGCAAAGATTACAGGTTCTCAGAATGCTGATCAACCAAAAACGTCTTTCAACAAAGAATGTACAGCAAAGACTGGAGCAGTTACCAAAGGTTCAGATAAACAGAACACACCACTGAAAAAAGACAGTAGTCAAAAAGTGGTGCAAAAGAAAGATGGTGATAGTAAAAGCCCAATAACTGGTTCTAATGAAAATGAAAAAAAGAAAAATGAGGTTGATAGACTGTCAAAGATTGGAAGTACTGATTCTAAATCTAAAGATAAAGATGTTAAGACTAAAGATCATACAAAAAGCAGAAGTAGAAGTCCAAGAGACAAACATAAAAATGATAAATCCAAAGATCCCAAACCCAGACATGAAAGAAAATCATCAAAAGAAAGAGAGCGTGATCGAAGACCTATTAGTGAATATTCTCGAAGAAGGTCTAGAGAAACCGAGCACATAAGAGACAGAGGTAAACCAATATTTAGAGGGCACAGAGGTGATTTTCATCATGGAGATTTTGATAGAAGTAAGCATCGGGACATTCATGACACAATGGACAAATCACCCTCAAGATCCAGGTCACCAGGAGGAGATCACCTTCGCAAAGTACCAAGTAGTGAGGCAATAAAGACCAAGTCTGATGCAAATAAAGCTTTTGTAAAGGTAGGGAAATTGGATGTTGAATCAGAAACTAAAACTGACGACGTCCCAATGCCTCCTATACCACCAGCTAGTATTCTCACAGATGCAAAGAAACGAAATATTGATCAGCCTGCAATGGAAATGCCTTTAGATCTTCTGCTGCCAAAAGAATCAGAAAAACAAATGCGTCCATCAAAGAGATCATCTGAACATTTAGATATTGATGAAAGGAATCTTTCAATTCCTGGTCCTGATGACAAGAGACAGAGAATGGATCCACTGAAATTGATGATGCCAAAGCCTTCATCAGACCTGAGGTAAATAATCACATACACATTTGAAAAAGTTTTATAATTTTTATATCACTATGTCACAATCTGTTTGAAAATGTTAAAAGTAAATATTTCCATATTTTTAAAATTATAATCAATTTTTTAAGAAAAAAAAAATTACAATAGATACTGCAAAATAAATTAATTTAAAAAAATGAAATGTTTACTATATATAATAATTACACAAGAATTCTGTTCTAAACCTTGAATAATAAACTATGACGTTACTTTAAAATTATCTTTTCTTCTTTAAAGTGATCTATTTGGAGGTGAGGATGTAGACTACCGTCGAACATCTGGACTTCTTCCAATGAAGAGCCCACTTCAAGCACAGTGGAATACATTCAAGGCATCTCACCCTGATGAGTATGGTCCAGAAATGGAGAAACTGAGTTCTAAGAGTACAACCCCAGAACTTTTAACACCTGGTGATGTGGATATGAGGAAAATGCCTCCCTTGTCACCCTTTTCACCATCACCTCAAAAAGCAACCACTCCTCTTACTCTGTCTTTACCTAAGGCATTGCGATTAGACCACCAGGAAGAGATCCTAATTCAGGCTCATAAGCAGCTGGAATCTGGTAAAATGAGTCATGACCAGCATCAGAATTTGCTCAAACAATTATCTCAAGTGTACAGTTTGCAGAGACGAGAGATGCATTCACCTGGATCTCTTCAGAATCAATCCTTGACACCTGCAAAATTTGAAGAAATTCGACGAGATCCAAGACTAGCTTCAAAGCAAAAAAGTTGGGCTGAAATTGAGAGTGGTGGAATAAATCGTGATCCAAGACTAAGTGCCAGAAAACTACTAACAGAAGATAAAACTGAGCAAAGTCCCAAATCAGAAGTCAATCCTGAAGCTACTGATATTGACCATCGGAAGAAGATTGTGACTGAACAAAATCCTGAAGAATCAAAAGCTGTTGATCCTGCTATCAGTGCAGTTAATAAAGATGATGTGCCATCCGATGTTGATGACAGACACATTAAAAAGGATAAATTGGTTTTACCAAAAGATACAGATGCAAGACAGGTTGACAAAGTTTCATCAAGTACATCTGAAATTATTCCATCCTCTGAAATAAAAAAGGAAAAATATCAGTTCCAGTTAGCAAGGAAAAAGAATCATCCATGATTACTGATCCTAGAGTTCCAACAGATATTGATTCCAGGCAGATAACTAGTGTGGATTCTAAGTCAAATGAAGATAAAGATTTCAGAAAAGCAATCGCAGTTCATCCAAACCAGCAAATGGATGTTGATTCAGATTCAAATGTTCTTGTTGATAAAGATCTCAGGATACCTGCTGGTAGATCTGACAGAGATCCACTGCTTAATGAATCAAAGAATTATCCACAATCAGGAAGACATCCAATGGATAAGGATCTCAGAGTGCCTTTTGATAGAAATCAAATCCTGTCAATGGGGATGAAAGGTACTGGGCAAGTGATAGGGACTTCTCTGAGGATCGTGATTTCCGTCGACATCCACCATCAGAATTCATTGATCATGACTTCAGACATGAGTCACATATAGCCAGGGGTGAGATGCTCAGACACCCAGAACGACACCACCTGGAAAGATATGATCAGAGGCCCATTCCTCATAGAAATGAGGGTCGTTGTCCTGAGTTTGGTATTGAAGAGAGGCATGATGTTCTTGATGAACGAAATTTCCATGAACCTCGACCTTATTTCCCTACTAAAAAAGGCCTCCAAAAGCAGATATGTACCACGAGACATTCACCATATGATAGTTTTAGTGAGGATTATCATAATTTGTCTATTTCCAAACCAGAGGACACAAGATCTGATATTGACAGATATGATGATCCTCGCTGGGTTACAATGCGTGGAATGACCAATGCTGAAATGCAGGAAGAAGTTATGATTGACAAAAGACCATATGAAATTAAAGTTGGAGGACAGCCCAGAAAGATTAGAATAGGTCCAGGAAGATCCTGTGTTCTCTATGTAGATCCTGTTAAACGAGGTGTTATTATAGATGGTAAATTAGTGTATAGGTTTGGTGAACCTGTGAAGGATGTAAACATAAATGGTAAAATTGTAAAACTTTTTTTCCATGGTCTGCCAAGAACATTCTGGATTGATGGACATCAGTATGAATTGAGAATAGATGCTCCACCAAAGCGTATTATTATTGATGGCATACCTTATGGATTTCAAATAGATGGCAGAGATATGATGATATTGGTGGACAGAATGGAAAAGGGCACTTTAGGAGGTCCACCGAGGGAAATAATACTAAATAATAAAAAACATGAAATCAGGTTTGATCCACTGCCAAGGGAGATTTTAATAGATGGTCAGTTCTGTGAACTTAAACTTGACCGAAGAATACCTGTGGTAATTTATAAAGGTCGTCCTCATGGCATTCGATTTGATGGACCACCTAGAACTGTATACATTGATGACTTTCCTTTTGTTGTTCCAATGGATGATGCAGTGAGGGTTAAAATCAGAAACAGACCACATTATCTTGCTTTTGGTGGTCCAGCTCATGAAATTATCATAGATGGAAAATGGTTTGAAGTGAAGTTTGATAATGTTCCTAGAGAAATTCTCTTGGGCAACAATACTCACTCCAGAAGATTGGAAGGGCCTTGCCCAACAGTTAAGATCCTTGATGAAATACCAATAGGATATGAAGAAATGATGAAGACTCCTTTGCCATCAAGAGAACATGCATTCAGGTCACCAGGAATTCATCACTTAGAGGAATCTAGTTTCTCTGTTCCAAACAGAATGATAGGTCCTGTTAGAACTGCTGGACCCAGGCCTGAGGCCTATATTCAAAGGCCAGTAGAACCAAATCATGATAGCATGATGCAGGGTCCTAGAGGACCTGGACCAAATCCTATGATGCAAGGTCCTAGAACTCTAGGACCAGATGGTATGATATCAGGCCCAAGAGGACCAATGGTTTCTGAAGGCATGCAGCAGCGATTTGCAATGCCTGGAACTATGCCACAGGCAGGAATGATGCCTCAGCTTGGCGCAGCTGGTTTGCAGCAAGGACTTGGACTGCAAGGCTTTAATCCACTCGTCTCACAACAGATGCAAATTCAGTCACAAATGCCTGGCATGATAATGGCTGGACTTCAAAATTTGAATCAACTGCAGCTTCAGCAGCAGTTGTTGCCTGTCAGTATGGGGGGCTTGGGAATTGGTGGTCTCCTTCAACAAAATGGTAAGTTTCTATTTTATTCTTTTTATTTAATATTATTATTATCTATATTATTACTATTATTATTATTTTTTAATTAAGTGTGGGGGTGTGCAGGCAATAAATGCAGTTTTGTTTTGGGCTTACTAGAGCATACTTGATTTACTGATATTTATTATGATCTTTCAAAAAGTTTAAAGACTGTGGTTATGTAAGGGACTTAATATTTTATTTTAAGCTCTAGCAACTACGTCAACACTTGGGGTACCAGTACTGTCCAATCATTCCTGCTGCAGGTGAGTTGGCAGTTCTGTTTAATAAAACTTTAATATCCTGCTACAGAATGTTGAATATTTTTCCATTTCAAAACAATTTGAAGACAAGTTTTTAAAAATAACAATAAGTTGTTTCTAATAAAGGAGAAAAATTAGTAGCAGTAATGTTAGAATTTCATATTTACAGCTAATTTATCATCTTATTACGTGATATATTGTAGTTCATAAAAATACACTTTATCTTGTATAAATAGATCACATTAAAATAATTACATGCTTGTGGTTGAATATAACTGATATAAAATTTTAGCATAAAGAAATAATTGTTATATTGTAATAACTTGCAGTCACTACACCTGCCTCAGCCCCACCAATCGATATCAACTCACTGTTCCAAAAACTTCTTGCAACTGGCATCATAAAGAAACCAGAATCTGCCGAGTCCAGTGAAAACAAAAAAAAGAAGAAACGAAGACTGAAGAACCTTCACAGACAGAAGACCAGAAATTCAAGGTACAAACAGATACTGGAATATATTAATTTTTCATAATGTTTTTTATTTATTTATTTATTTATTTATTTATTTATTTTTTTGTATCTTTTATTTGTTCTGAGTGTATGTAATCCTTTTTTTTAATTTTTTTTAATAAGTAATGCAGTTATCTTATCTCGAAAGAAACTTGCAAGAATTTTTTTTTTTTTTTAAATGAATGGAGATGATACAATCAAGTACATCAGTTAAATGTTTTCCAGCTTTTTACTAAATATTTGTATTTTTAATGAATTTTATTACATTAATTAAATTTCAGATGCCAGAAATTAAGAAAGAAGTTATCGAAAAGATTCCACCTCTTTCACTTAGCAAACCTGAAGATTTCAAGAAGTAAGTTAAATATTTATTTTCATTCTTAGTAGTATGTTAATCTGTTTCGTTAAATTTGGTTAAATACAAGTATCCTTGCTTCAAAACATTTTCTGTTGATAAATGTTACTGATTATAGTTGATGTCATTTTCTAAGTTATTTTTCTCATGATTAAAGCATATACAATACATTTACTTTCATTACTTGTTACTTACTTAATATTCCCCAAGTCCTTCCGATGTTGACAAATTAATTGTTGAAGATGTTGCCTTTTTCTACACTATTGAGAATCTGAATATTAATTTATGAGAATACATTATATATATATATATATATAATACAAATTTCTGATAACTGCACTGTTATTACCATTATTATTATTATTATTGCTTTTTTTGCACAATACTTTGAAACTGTTCGTTCATTAGAAATGTTGTTACCTTGGTTATATTCTGTAATAACATTGTTCAAAAATTAGTACTGAAAGATGAAAAATGTCAAACTAAATTCACTTTCCTGCTTGTTGAATATTAATAAGGGATTACTGTCAGTGTGATGTATATTGTAATTGCTGCATTAAATTTTTTATATAAAATATTTTTAAAACGTTTTCAGAAATAAGTCACTGGTAATGTCATTTTTATTTACAGACCATACAAGGGTGTAGTTCAGGAGCTGTACACAGGATTACAGTGCACTTCATGTGGGGAACGTTTTAGTTTCCTTCAGACAGAAAGATACAGAGAACATCTTGATTGGCATTTCCGCAAAAACAAACGAGGCATGGACGACCTGAAGGTGGCACGAAACCGAGACTGGTATTTTAAGATAAATGTGAGTTGAACTATTGTTGTTGTTTTTTGTTTGTTTGTTTGTTTATACAATGGTTTTTTTTTAAAAATTATTTGCTTATTTTAAGATGTCTTAATTATGCTTTGATTTTTTCCAAATATTTTATGTTTTAACCAAGAGAAGAATGATATAATTATTAAAGAGTTATATTCATTAATTGTAAAGAAATTTATTTTATTTTATTTGTTTTCTTATCTCTAATGAATTTTTTTTCAATTTTCAGGAATGGATTCAGTATCAAGAAATAGAAGAATCAGAAGAAAAAGGTTGGTCATTCATTAATATTAGTTTAACCTATTGCACAAAATAGTTTGATTCACTTCACACAAAAATCATTAATCAGAAGAAATATTTTTTTAATATCTTTTTCCTTCCATGTAAAATTTTATGGGAAAAGCCATTTAGTTAAATCTAACAATAATGTTAATGTTTGTTTCAGGTCGCAGTCAGATATTTGAGCAGATGATGCAGAACACACCAATGGAATCAACATCAGTCAGTGTCAGTCTGCCACATGGTTCCGTTGTTGACCAATGTCCAGCAGCATCAGATGAAGATGGTGGTGATGTAAGTTTAATGATTTGTAAATTATTGATTACTTTTATTTTATTTTTTTTATTTTTTTATTTTTTTATTTTTTTATTTTTTTTCAATTGCTCCTACCCCAAATCATCTTTTTAAGAAGATTAGTAGAATTTGAAACATTTGAGAGCAAGTGAAATTTAGAAAAACGAAATAAAGAATATGTATAAATTATTAAAGAACTATAACTGATTGCATTGTTTTTTTTATTTCTAATTTATTTAGTAGAGTATATTATTAGTGTTTAATAAATGATAAAACAACACAATATATAGAATAAAAACAAATTTCCCAACAATATTTGCTGCTGAAACATAATTATCTTGTACTGATAAAGATAATACAAGTGAAAATATGAACAAGAAAATGTTTTTATAAAGTTATAATGCATTGTCATGTAAGACATACATTCTTAAAAAAACATAATGTAGTTATGAATTTTTTCACAGTTGTCGGTATTTAAAAAAAAATTCGATAATTCATTGAGATTTAATTAAAATATTTATTTATAATAACTTCATAGATCCATTATGACAAAGTAGTTTTATTATATTAAATATACTTCAGATTTGCTGTATTTGTGGAGATCCATTTGATCAGTACTGGCATGAAGAAAAGGAAGACTGGCATTTGAGAGATGCTATCAGAGTTGACAACAAAATATACCACCCAGTCTGCTATGAAGATGCACGTGAAGAGGTTAATGTCTAAATTTCATAGATATAATTTGAAGATGCTGAATTCATTATGTTTACATATCATTAATTTAATTATATTTTTTTTCCAAAATTTCCATTCTTGTGATGCAATATCCAGTTATACACATCATTTATTATTATTAATATTATTATTATTATTAATTCATGCTAATTTTACTAAAGAAGTCTTATTTTTGTTTTAGCACATTTTTAAATTAAATTTTGTAGTTTTTTGGTTTTTCTTCACATGCTATACTTATTTCAAAACTGCTTTGTTTAGTATTGGTTATTAGAAAAATACTTTTTCTTAATTTATTTTATTAATCGATTTCATTATCACTTCTTATTTTCTGTTTTTATATTTAGATTACTTTTGAATAATTATAAAAAAATTGATATCCATTTCTCACATAAATTCAGTGTAACAGCAAATTTGCTGGATTTGATCAATTACATTTTTTTTTTTTTTTTTGCATTAATAGAAATTTTAACATTTTACATTCTCAAAAGTTAAATTTAAAAAAAGATGTATATATTATCTTTTGTCTTTTTAGGGTGGCATTGTGGAGTCAACCCCAACTCCTACGACAGATCTCAGTGTTAATCCTTTGTCATCAGAAATTAAGAATGAGGAGTCGAAGGATCCTAAAGATGTCAATTTGCCACAGAGCACTCTTTTAGAGAAGTCCGAAATTTCGAAAACCGAAAATCCAGAAATTCAGCAGAAAGAACTTGTAAAATCTAATGACATTTCATCGGTCGAGATTAAACAGGAACCTGTAGACGCTGATGTTTCTGCTAAATCAGAACTGGCCAGTGACATACCTCACAGTGCTGCTTCTGTTGTTGTGAAACAAGAACCAGTTGCTGTGGAAATGATAATTTCTGAATCAGTCGGTGGTGAGCAGACTAGTGCAATTACTTCAGTCATTCAGCAGATCTCTCTGTTAAAACAGAGCCAGCCTCTCAAACCTCAGCAGTGAAAACTGATGTTCCCTCAGGTGCTATTAAAACAGAAGCTAAGGACTAATTAAGTGAAATGTGATATTTCTCACAACATTCTGTTATTACTTTATTGTTGTTGTTGTTGTTTGTTATTTAAAACAATAAAAATTTGTACAAAATGATATTCTCAGCTCCAGTTAAATTTGTAGATAGGAAAAAAAAAAAAAAAAAAAAATAGTAATAATAAATAATTATTTCTGTAGATAATTTGTTTTCTTATAATGATACTAATTTGTTTTTAAATTCTGAAAAACAGTTAATGAAATGAATTTTCACAACTGAAATTTGTCAGGTGGTGGTTTGATGACAGTGTAACATAACTTTTGTGCACTTTTTAATAATTATTTTTATTTACTTATTCTATTTTTAAATATGTTTGATTGTATTCTTTGAAAGTAATTATTCATTAATTATAGAATTAGGTGTGAAAAAATAACAGGAGCAAAGAGTGATTTTTATTGTTAACTCAAGTGTTTAACTGATACATTTGACTCCAGACTTGTAGATACGATTCTGTCTTAAATATTTTACTTACTCATTTCTTTAACTAGACATCTTGAACTTGGGACAATCCAATGTTAAAAAATAATAATTCAAAAACAAATATGCTGTTATTGTAGTGAATGTTATTGATATCCTCACTTTTAATTTAAAAAAATTATAAAAAAAAAAAAAATTTACTTTAATTTAAAAAAAAAAATAATATCCATCATCTTGTAGTAAGTAATATTTAATCTCAGATTGGCATTCTTTACAAAATTTACTTAATCATTCCACCAAACTCAGATCAAGTTGGCAGTGTTAATTTTTATTATTCGTTATGTAATAAATATATTTATATGAATATAAAGAGACAACTATTTTGAAGATTATTATTACCTCTTTTGAGAATGTATAAAGGTGGATTCATATTAATTCGTAAAAAATTACAAATATATTGTGAAAATAAACATGAGATAATGTGCTAAGACAGACTGGGTGTGTACAATACTGGACTTTGGCTTAGAATTACAAATATCTCCCACATTATTTATATTAGAGATTCCGAACAGAAGTTTGAACTAATCTGAAATTGAAATGTGAGCATTCAAAACATCAGACAGATGCATGAGGATTACAGGCTGTGTTTTATGTCAGCATGTCTTTCAGTGCAGATGTTTCAAGATAAGAACAGTCGGAACCTGTTTTTGAAATTAGTATTTTGCTTTTAGGAAAAGAGAATCATTTATTTGCTAGCAATGTAGAAGGGTTGTTGTGCTATGCAAATGAAATTTTATCAAAATTTTAGACTAAGATTTGTGTTTACTCAAGATATTTATAAATATTTCATGTTAATTCTACAAGGATTTATCTGGCTTATCTAAAAGGGTGTGTTATTACTGAAATATTTTTTAAATTACTGGATTTAGTGCATTATCATTATTTTATTTAAAATTATTTAAAAAAAAAAAAAAAGAGAGTTCTAAAAATTTTAAATGTTAAAATTGGTATGTTCCATTGAACTCTTGATGTAATGTTCAATAAACAAAACCAATCAAAACAATAGTTTCATAAGTATTTGGATTATCATTTGTAATTTTATTTATTTATTTATTTATTTATTTATTTATTTTTTGGGAGGGTTTTTAAAAAAATAATCTGCTGGTTTATATTGTGTGAACCCAAGCATGGGTATTGTTTGTTATTCAGTGGCAGACAACGTCAAATGCCTAACATTGTTGTTTTTAACCATAATAATTAAAAAAATTTATGAAGTTTAAAAATCACTTCAAACACTAAAGTGTTGTGCCTATTATGCTGTGTAGCAAGCAGTTTTGTGATTGGTGGTTCAGTGAATTTTGAATGTTAAATCACACTGTAAATATCACCAACACACAGGAACTCTTTGCCAAACAAGAAGTAACAAATCAACATTATTTTGTAAATAAAAGACAACAGTATTTCTTGATATTATAGAATTAAAATAACTGCAATACTTGTTACTTTAGTTTCACAGGCATAATAAATGTTGAAATATATATCTCATATTGTTTGTCTTTTCTTTCTAGTTATCTGTAATATTATCTTTACTGTTTGGCATCGTAAGTAAACAAGTAGAAAGGAATGAAATGTTTTTGTTTGTTTGGAGGTTTATTATTATTGTACTTCATTATTAGCAAAGATTGGTTTTTAAATATTAGTATTAAAAAGTAATTTGTTATTAAACTAACAAAAATGTATTTAAGTCTAATTTAGCCCAAAGCGGTGTTGATAAAATACTGAAGAAAATAACATGAATATTTCAAAATACTAAAAAAAGTATGGCAGCTGAAATTTGTCATGTAAAATCCATAGATGTATTAATATTAGCCCTATTATTATTATAACACTGAATTGTCAAATCAATTTGGATCAATAGTTTTTGAGGGTTTGGGGGTGTTGTTTTTTTTTCATTTTTGTGAGTGTGCCAGTTTCAGTCGAATGCCCATAAATGAGGTTCCTACCAACTTAATGTAATTTCACATCTAAAATTTTCGAAGTTGATTTAAAGTAGAAGATTAGGTTTTTGCCCTCATGATCTAATCTGTAATGCTCATTAGACTATGGGTGATACCACGTTTAATCAGGAAACTGAAATCTGAAAGTATTTGGTAACTCGGTTTACGGAGCCACCGACCCAATTTTTCGTATATTGGAAAATAGAAATAACAGTTTAATTAATTAGTTTTATTACATTCCGCTTACAGTGTACTACTCTTAACTGTCAAATAAACCGTTAAAAAAAAAAAAATAAATAAAAAAAAAATGGTTTTACAATGGGCCGAAAACAAGGGAAATTTAATAAAATTCCAATAATATTTTAGATTTCAGTAATTAGATAAATTTAATTATTTCCAATCGGTGCTTTTTAACGTTTTAGCTCGGGTTTCAAGCAACCTGTAACATTAAGAATTGTGTGGAAATAAAGATTAAGATTTGCTGTTGAAGTATATGAGTTATTCAGTGAATTTGTAATCCGTATTAAAAACAGGATGTTTTAAACACAGCCGATAGAGCATGAACAGCGAAAGCCATACCCCAAATTGTAATGATATGTAATAAGACGAGAATAACTCGAAAATCGGCTTCAAACTTAAACTGCGATGTAATTCAGTGAATTTAGATCCCACATCTCTGGTATCATTCGAAAGCGTGTCCAGTTTCCTTTAGAATGACACTTTAGACTAAGCATAATGTTCACCGGGGCAGCGGCTATTTCCAATATAACAACTGTCACTACAGACAGACGATTGTTGTGTTCAAAATGGCGTCGAGCTCACAGTACAGTTTATCGGCGAATTCTATCTCTGCTCTTGATCGAATTCGGCACCATCTCGTTAAGTCATTTTTTTATTTTATTTTTTTATTTATTTATTTTATTTTATTTTATTTATTTATTTATTTATTTTTTTTTTTTTATAACCCTATTCGAGAATTCATTTTTATTTTTATTATTATTATTTTTTTTTTTATCAAATTATTGTGTGTGTATAGGGGACGTGTAAATATATTGAACATCTGGCATTTCTCAGCCTCTGATTGTTTGAAAGGTGTTTTGCCACAGCTATGTGATATCTCGGTCGACATCGTGCATTTTATGACAGTAAAGATAGGAGACGATCAACCCAGGTGAAAAAGATGAGGGAAAATCGTATTTCGCCCATATAAATGTAATTTTTGGCTATTTATGAAGGTGTATAATGCTATATATAGGTGCATATGTAGTCACAATCGTGAAAACAGCAACGAACACTACCGAACCTGGATATCAACCCGAACTTGAACAGCACTGTGCTCCGCCCCGATCTTTAAATTCCGAACCTGAATTTGAGTCGTGGTCCCAGAGAGAAGAGCACCGTGCCCCACAAGGACCAGACTTTAGCACCACTAACACCCTTTTACCTCTTTGAAACTACTACCAGCAAATCCGTATGGTCGATGCTTGTATTGAGCCGTAAATAGCCAGAATACTATCAGTGATGAGGATGGACATTCAGTTGACTTCCGGGTCGACACAGACAGATATGCTGCGATCAAAAATCACGATCAACTTATATGAGGCTCTGGACAGTATAACTGACACAATAAATTTGCTATTTTGAATTGATGTTTATTCCTTCCTTCCTTTTTATTTTACTAATTCTGTGACGTTGCAGTCTCCATCTGCTCTAAGCAATGAAGTTCAGAAGTTAGGGGGTTCAATACATGTAACCATCCCCTGTGTGTGTGTGTGTGGCAGATTTGATATTTTATTATATATAAGTCTTTTATTTTGTTTAGGAATGAAAAAACAAATATGCTTTATATATTAAAATAATTTTGGAGGTTTACCTTTTCAACTTGAGGGTTTCCGGCGATCTTGCCCAGTTAATATCGCCACGAAAGTTAGGCATTGATCAATATTTTAAAATCAGCCTTTTAACTCATACTTCTTTTTTCACTTTCATTGTTAATAACTGAACCAGATTATTTTATTTCAAAATCGAAGTTACAAAAAGAAATTCAAGAAATATACTTGGACCTAATATAATGTCCAGCAACAAAATGTAGAATGTCATCTGAAATTAATTGAAAAGTACAAAATCAAAATACAACTATCAAATCACAAATGTTACTATATGTGTCTGATTCACTAGTAGATATTCACGTTTTGGATGTGAAACTGTTAGAGTGTTAGTTCAACTGCTAGTTTAATACCACAGCTGCATATTAGCTTTTAAATCAGTCGCATAAATGCCAAGTACAAACACTGATCAGATCTGAAATTGTTGATAGAACAATTTGTTTTCTTTATTCACTCAAAATTTGAAGGAAACATCCGTTTGATAATTTTAAAATTATAGCCTTTTATGTGCTTTTCTATGTAGTTATTGTCTGTTGGTGTTTTTTTTTTTTTTTAAATTTAATTTTTTTTTAATTATTATTATTATTATTATTATTATTTTTTTATTGTTTTTGCATTTGTTGTTGTTGTTGGTATTTTTTGAACATTTATCGTTTTAAGTATTTGTTTAATTCATTTCCATGAGTTTTTATTATTGTATATTCATTTGTAAGGAACTTCTTATAGTAGTAATATATTACATGGTCACTGTTACTTGTTAAGTCAGGAGTATTCAAAACTAATCCGGACTATTGATCCGTTTCTATGCGCATGCGCTACAGTCGCAGGATAAAATAAGATCACCACCTGTATTTATGTATTATAAATCAACCTCCCACTGCAAAGGAAACCATACAACAATAACTAAGTGTCAAGTTCTTCAAATTAGGCAGCCATTTATAAAAACCAATACACAGATATTATGGTGGAGTAATGTGTATATATATATATGAGTATCCATCCATAGATGAATTTGTAACATTTGAAAAGTAAACATCATACTATTTTCCACTGATTATTAATAATTATGAAGAGAATTACAAATAAATATTTCATGGCTTTATAAACAACATTTTGATGGATGAAAAAAAGAACTCGTAAATCATACGATGCAGTTCAACAGGGGACGGACATTATACATAACAATTTAAATTTCTAATGGCAATGCACATTATATATTTAATTTAAATTGATTTTAATTTAAAATCATAAAATATTCTTCCGAAGTTAACTCGTATGGGTGATAATATGTATAGATCATTAAATTAATTATATCCTAATGGCTGAGATTTATCTGGAGGCCATATGTAACAGTAACACGTGAACCACTTATAAAATACGGCTTCCAGTTTCATAACACAGCGCAACATGCTTAAATACTTTTAACATATTTATTTACTGCCTAGATACGGCATTATGAGTATATATCACAAACCTGAAAATTCATTCATGAAATGCACAAGACTATTTTAAATACATTATAACATTATGATATTTATAACATATATATAAGTACGTGTGTGTGTGTGTGTGTGTGTGTGTGTGTTGTGTGTGTGTGTGTGTTGTGTGTGTGTGTGTGTGTGTGTTTTAATTTATTTTGTTGTTGTTATTCGGGAACAACTGAACTAAAACAGTAACGACGGGTTAGACTCATATGGCTTTCGAGAATCGCCGAGTTGCAAGCATAATCTTAGGAAGACTTTGTAATTGGTCAAAATGTGAAATTGTGTCATTTGTGAAGTAATGTTAAACATTATTATGCCTTTTTGGCTAAGCTACCCATGGCTCTGACGATTTTGAATTAAAATTATTATTATCGGTATAATTTTATACCTAAATTTTCAGTAATACTGGCCTAAAGAATATCATTTCATTTCGTCACGTTCGTACTTCCTCGATCGTTTGATGCTGGTCAACATATCGATATGGATGTATAACTTCTAATGCAGATCATAATCGCAAATATTTTGCATTAAAGTTCTAACCCTGATTAATTTATCAATTAAACGTTGTTTGAGAGTCAATAAAAATTAGATTAAGAGAAACAGCTGACTGACACTAGCAATCAATCTTTCTTAGTGCTTATCACCATCAATTACAAAACGTGTTCATCCGTCTTAATCCTCGGGCTCTGGGGCAAAATGATGACTTACGACCTGTCTAAAACTGACTCATCAGAACTACATCTACGTAACCGACAGCCTAATTGATTTCTTAAAGCTAAAACTTTTACTGATTTACAGATGTCGATTAAAATAATGTATTAGGTAACATCACATTGTTAAGTACTTGATACACAGAAGAAGAAAACAAAAAAAATGAAAGACTGCGCAAACAATGTCGAGAGGAATTTTGTTTAGCCATTCACGGTTTCATTTGTGCATTTCCAGAAAATACTGGTTGACTGCGATTCTGTTTAGTGTTTTAATATCACTTTTATACGTTCTCCGTGATCCTCATCAGTTTCTGTATTGTGACAATCTTTACAGTACACCTTTCCGCTGGGAAGGTTTTGGACCCGAGCGAGGTTAGTTTTTATTGTTGTTCTCGTTGTTGTTATTATAGTAGTAGTTGTAGTAGTATACAGTTGTTGTGGAAGAAGTAGTAGCTATGAAACTACATAACAATTTTTTAAAATTAAATCTAAGTTTTGTTTTCCACAATCAGTAGAACCAGGACATCCATTCGCTTTGATGCAAATTAAAATTAATGTGTTTGTCATCCAAACTTCTTAACTTAGTGAACACCGTTACTGAAACATCAAATGTAGGCTTGAAAAGAATGAAAAAAAAAAAAACCAACAGGCCTGATAATAAAACAAAAATCAAAAGCTTCCCGTTTTAAGACAAATGCTTTTTACTGGTTGTCCCGAAAGCAAGTTGGGGCACACAAATGAAATGTTTTCAAATCGGATTAATATGTAAATAGACTTACCATAATTCATCGTATTTGTACTGTATAAAAGTCATTCAAATGATCAAAATGTTTGGATTGCTTGTACAGACCATTTGACATGATAAATACACTGAATCAAGATATCTGGTAAGTATGTATATATTTAGCATCATTAACATTTAATTTTCAAACAGCGATTTTGTGTAAAAGACTATGTGAAGCAGAAAAGCGTTAAAATAATATAAATAGTACTGTTTTTTTTTCTTCTTTTTATATACAATATATAAGATACCTTACTGCTAATAGGAACAGATCGCCTGGCACCAGTGTATTTACTATCTCATTATAGACAGACAGGCAGTTTGTACTGTGGTATTAAGTAGCTCGACTAAATGATTTAGTTTCATGGAATAGATATGTACATGTAGTGTCTACCAGAAGTATAGTCCAAACTGCAGATTTTCATGTTTTGCCAATTAATTACAATTTTCATAAATCGGTGAATTTACAATACGGTTGACAAATACTTTGAATTCATGAAAAGGCCTGCCTTCTTTGCTAAAATGTTTAGTATGTCAATAGTGCGTGCATGTATTGTTTTCCACTACATAGGTTGTACTATACAGCATTATTAAATATGTACACATGACAGATAATAATTATTTCGCTCTTGGAAGTCACAATTTTACTTTAAAAATTACATATAATTTACCGTTTTTGGGGTCAGTCTCCAGGAGATATCCAGCGGTATACGCCTATATTTCTAATCTTCAATAACCGATGAAATATTCTGAAGTGTCACTGCACGTATTCTAGTTTTTGTCACCATTCGTATGTATATTTTAAACTTCTTGCTATTCGGCATTCTTACTTTCGCAGGAAAAAGCCGATATCTTAAGACAGTAACCAGTTATCTCTCTCTCTCTCTCTCTCTCTCTCTCTCTCTCTCTCTCTCTCTCTCTCTCTCTCTCTCTCTCTCTCTCTCTCTCTCTCTCTCTCTCTCTCTCTCTCTCTCTCTCTCTCTCTCTCTCTCTCTCTCTCTCTCTCTCTCTCTCTCTCTCTCTCACACACACAAACACACACATATACACACATACACACATATCACTGGTATATCGCAGACATTTCTTCTGATAATACGACTCAGTTAGAATAAGCATTAAATATTAGTAAGCTTTGTTAGTATTTCCAGAATATTTCCTGACACAGCTTTTCTGGAATACGGAACTTTTGTTGATTATACTGAGAAAAAAAAAAGAAGAAATATATATATATATATATATATATATATATATATATATATATATCCTTGATAGTATTTAGCATTTTTATTACCTCCATTATTTTATATTTACCTTTTCTCTGGAAGATAATACACTTTTTCACTTTATTTTATTGTTTCAGATTCAAGTTTATATTCTTTCACTGTTGTCACATCACTCATAGACATAGGACGTGGAAACTGGAGCGCTCAGAAAAGAACATACAATGACTATCTGATGTTTATGTCTCAGCTGTTAAAACTTGACGTCAACCTCGTTGTGTTCATAGAGACCAAGGGACGACCATTTGTCGAGTGGATGAGGCGAGGAAGGGAGAACAGGACGTTAATTTTACCAATCCAGCTGCGAGATCTTCCTTACTACAAACACAGAGCAAGAATGGAGGTCATTATGAAGAGTCCGGAATACAAACGAGACAACGAACTGCTGTCTAATGGCGACCATTGCGAGGCAACAGTTCCAGAATATGATATTGTCCAGCTTTCAAAAATTCATTTAGTCCAGGAGGCAGTCCGCCTTAACCCTTTTAATTCGACTTATTTTTTCTGGATTGATGGTGGATACGGCCATGGAAAGGCAGACGTCTATCCGTCAGACGGTATTTGGAAACCAGCGATCAAATATCACGATAAAGTAATGTTATTACAGCTAAATTCCATAGATGAATGGGAACATGTAGACGATATTCACAAGAAAAACATCAATGTTTTGGCTGGGGGAGTTTTCGGTGGAGGAATACGCGTTCTCGTGAGTTATAAAGAACAGCATGTAAAACTGATAGAGGAATGGATGAAGAAAGGAATTATCGATGATGACCAAACCGCAAATATGCAGCTGTACTTCCAAAACAGATCTATGTTTCATTTAGTTCGATGTGGGTGGTTTGACTTGTTCAAATTATGAAAAAAAAACAACAAAAAAACCAACAACAACAAAAAAAACACAAAACTTTTTGATCCAGTAGTTACTGTCAGTGAATTAATGCACAATCAATATAGAGAGTATTACTGATACTACAAATTTATTGCAGCGGTTATAATGTATTCAGTTATTATTTTCTTAATCATTAAGGAATGAAATCCACCGTTTGTATTATTACATCAAATAATTCATCAGACAGAAAAGCATTGTGCAACAATCATTAGAAAATGATTTCTAAAATATTTATCTCCTTAATATTGATACGCTGTCTTGTACATTTTATAAAAACAGAATTTTAATGATTTGTCTATAACATTA